>CM035134.1:136178549-136371049 GCA_020205605.1 Panax ginseng | reverse complement strand
TGGTTAACTACTCATCATGCTAAAATCGATTGTTTTCGTAAGGTTGTTAGCTTTCATATTCCTAACCAACCTGTTATGCGAATTCAAGCAACCAAACCACTAAAGTCAATCACTATTATATTAAGCCATAAGTAAAGATCCCCGAGCCTTTCACTGGTGACTTCCTTGTGTGGAATGCACCGAAGCCAGACTTTCTGTAGGCGACGTTGTGAATGACAATGAAAAGTTGATAGGTATCAATGTGACGTGCTATCCAAGTCTTGGATAAGAGTCACAGTTTTGAATGACATTTCTATTGTTAATAAATTTTCTGACGTATTCTCTGAAGACTTCTTAGCCTAAACCTAGAGCGTGAAATCGAATTTTGTATTTACCCCAGTAAAAAACCCATTTCTTCAACCCTTAAATATTTCTTCAACCAAAACGAACGTATAATACGCCAAAGATGTTGACTCGAGCTGTTAAAGATTACGACCATACCATTCAATATCATCATGGAAGAACGAATGTGGTAGCTGACGCGTTGAGTAGAAGATCGTATGCGGTTACAAGTGCAATATTGTCAACAGAAAGGCCCATTTTGTATGACTTGGAAAGGATGGAAATAGAGTTAAAGACTCCATGGACCCATGTGATGATGGCGAATATATGAGTGGAACCGACTTTAATCGATAAAGTTAAAATTTGCTCAAGCTACAGGACACGGAGGTGATGCGTATGAGGAAGAAAGTGTAAGAAGGTGCTATTTTGAAGCAAGAATCGATGAAGAAGGAATACTTCAAGTCAACTCCGGACTTTGTGTTCCTAACGATTACGACTTGAAGTATAAAATCATGATGGGCGCATGACACACCGTTTTGCAATCCATCACAGGAGTACCAAAATGTATCGTGATCTTGACATACATTTTTGGTGGAGCAATATGAAGAGAGATAGCGAGGTTTATCTCAAGGTGTCTAACTTGTCAACGAAGTCGGCGGAGACATCAAGTGCCAAAAGGTCCATTGCAACCACTTGAAATTCTAGAATGGAAGTGGGAGCACATTACCATGGATTTCGTTACTGGTCTTCCTGTAACGATTGAGAAATTTGTAATTTGATTTAAATATTTATTGAATTAAATAAATATTTTTAATAATTTATTTATTGTGGTTAAATAAATAATTGATGAATTGTGGTGAATTAATTTAGTAAATAAATTGATTAATGTTAATTAATTTGTGTATTGATAATTTTATCTGAAGGATTTAATTTAAGGAAATAATTAAATTAAATCAATTGCTTAATATTTAAGAAAATAATTAAATTAAATGAATTATTTAATGGAAATAAATAAATTAAATAAAGTGATGTGTCTAATTTATTAATTATATGGATAATGATAATAAGATTTTTTTATTAATATTATAAGTTAATTTAAATCAACTAATCTAAGGTTATTTAAATTAACTAAATTAAGGTGTGACATGAAAACTATATAATAGAAATAATATAATAATAATCTAGTTTGGGAGTTTTTGGTCAGCCAAACAAGGCCTTGTGGCCTTTGGCTTATTCAACTGAAGCATACTTTTTATTTTTCTAACGTAAGGAACATGGGAGAGGCCAGTTATATGACATATGCGTCTTATTTTTCCTTAGGCTTGCTAGCATAGAAAAGCAGAGGAAGAGAGAATTGCAGAGGAGATTGAGAGTGCGAGCTTGAGAGATTGTTCTGAGATTTTAAGAGGAAGGAGAGGATTGCTAAACCTTGTTGTCATCTTTTGCTAGCCAATAATCAAAGATTAAGGTATAACTAATTCTAATTCTCAGACTTGTGATTTTTTATTCTCTGTAAACTGGTTTTTGTGGATTTGTTGTTCAAGCGTTATGTAAGTGGTGTGTATTATGTTGTAGAATCTGTTAATTATCTCGTATGCATGTTGTATCAGTTATCAAGTTCGTGAGAAATTGGTTGTAGGAAGAAAAGGAATTAGCAGTGTTTATATTCATATGTTATGGCCTTAGAAAGTACCAGTTTTAGTGGTCAATTTGTGTATGAAACTGTAAATTGAAGCTTGTAAATGTTAGTTTATTAATAATCGAGCATAACGTAATTTGAATGGAATAATTTGGCCAAATAATGAATTCACGGTGATGATTTTTGGCATAGACTATCAAAAATAGAGTTTTATATGAAAAACATGAAAATTGAGAAATTAAAATAGTTCTAGTTGTTGTTAAATTGTGCTAAGTGATTGAATATATTAGCAATCATGTTATGATAGTTGTATAATTGTTTTACATGTTGTTATCACTGTTTGGTGTGTGAATTTTGTGTTAGTTGGGCTAAAAATAGCTCTTTGTTCACTTCTTTGCCGTCTACTGCGTCTGTTCGAACACTTGGTAGCAATTGCTTATTGCCAGTTCCAAAACTATGTGTGGTGCAATTTTAGCCACACCCTCAACTCGTGATGATGAGGTCTACTTGTTTGCAGGTCAGGCATAATGGACTTATATTAGTATTGTAAGCATGTTATTGATGTTGAGGCATGATATAAACTACAATAGTAGATTGTCATGCGTTATAATACAAAGTATAAAAGATTTTGAAGTGATTGTTAATTGAATTATAAAATGAAACCAAGTGAGATGTTTTGAAAAGATATAGTTGAATGATTAAGTTATGTTGATCAATGTGTAATTTCAGAAGCGTTAAGTATGTTAGCTTACGTGGTTAGGTGCTAAGTTAGGGTTGTGACTGAAATGATGGTTTAAACCTTAAAGTTAATATTCATGCGATTAATTGTTATTGCGATTTCAATGATATATGTAGGATAATTGGAGATTATTTTCATTTGTGTAGCTTACAATCAAGGCAAGTTCTTTAACTCTACTTTTATAATTGTGCAAGTTTCTAAATCTTATCTCTTTACAATTGAGCAAACTTTTGAACTTCATTCTTTTCATATTGAATGCAAGTTTCCATTCCTATATTATTGTTGTTCAAGTAATTGAGCAAGCCTAATCTATCTTGCGTATGTTTTTACAAGCTTATGTAACCTAATTCGTTACATCGAGCGAGTTTTACTTTCCTAATTATTATTCAAAGCATATATTGTTCTAATACATTGATTCAAGGGAGATTGTTTTAACTCTTCCATAGCACTTTGCATGTATATCATGTTTATTTGATTATGTATATTGTTGATATCCGATCTTTGACTTTGATAGCTTTGCACAGTTACATATACTTGTGTTAAACCTTTATTGATGGAAATTGAGTACTGTTCTAAAATTTCTAGAAACACTAATAAGCTAGTTCCAAACTAAACTTTCTTTAGTGCTGAAATTCTAAATTCAAACTGAGACGAACAACCCTAACATAGGGGATTTTGTACGTGTAACGTTTAGATGTTTGTGCACAATACATGGTACAAAGGGCTGATCCCCCTAAGTACGTTAAGAAGGGTCCGTATAGTCTAAATAACTATTAAGGTTGGGTAATAATACCTAAGTATCGGGGACATAGTTCGTGGTTTTAAGACCCTCAGATAATTAAAGTTCGAACTTGTTTTCTAATTTGATTTGTGGAACAAGTTCCTTATTGTTCAGCTTTTGTTGTTCACTCTCATGTTATTATCATTGCTACTTTCTATATCAGTGAGCATTTGTTTGCTCATTCTTGCGATTAACACTGCAGCTAAAGTGGAGAAAGTTGATGAGCCGTCGACTAGCAAAGGTAAGGGCAAGATGTCCAAATGATGAAGACTTTTGAGAATTTTATTTTAATAAATTATGTTAAAGACTTGTTTTAATATGTGATGTATTCCGCAAACTTATGTAATAATTTTAAGGTTAGATTACCTAGGATTTAATTTGAGATGATGATGTAATCCTTTAGTGGGAGAGATTATTGTTTAAGTTATTTTAATTATGTCTTTATCCTTTATTATGGGTAGTTAGATGTAATAGTTTTTGATAAGTGAGCACCAAATCCTATGGGAATGGAGTACTTAGGTTTGGGGGTGTCACACTTCCCAAGTTTTTTCAAGGCATAGATGCGATTTGGGTCATTGTTGATAGATTGACCAAGTCTGCTCATTTCTTACCGATACGAGAAACTTATACACTTGAATGTCTTGCTAGTATGTACATAAACGAGATCTTAAGATTTCATGGTATGCCAGTATCCATAGTTTTTGATCGAGACCCAAGATTCACTTCAAGATTTTGGGTTAGTTTACAAAAAGCTATGGGCACGGATGTACGATTTAGTTCGGCATATCATCCTCAAATGGAAGGGCAGTCGGAAAGGACTATTCAAACTCTTGAAGATTTATAAAGACCTTGTGTCCTTGACTTCAAGGGAAGTTGGGACAAGTTCTTACCATTGGTGGAGTTTCCTACAACAATAGTTATCAAGCAAGTAATGGCATGGCTCCATTTGAGGCGTTGTATGGAATAAAGTGTCATTCTCCAGTATGCTGGGATGAGGTGGGTGAAGCAACGTTGTTGGAACTGAATTTGGTACGTATGACTAGGAAAAAGATTTAAACGATCCGACAACGTATAAAAACCTCACAAGATCGACAAAAGAGTTATGCTGATCTTCATCGAAAGGACGTGGAATTCAATATTGGAGATCATGTGTTGTTACGTGTTGCTCCATGGAAAGGAGTTACAAGATTTGGAAAGAGAGGAAAGCTCAATCCTCGATTCAGTGGCCCATTTTTAATCCTCGATCGAGTAGGAACTGTGGCCTATAGACTCGCCTTACCGCCAAGTATGTCTCGTGTTCATAACGTTTTTCATATATCTATGTTACGTAAATATGTGAAAGACCCGAACCATATTATTGAACTAGAACCGGACAAGATAGAGGAAGATTTAACATATGAAGAGGTACATGTTAAAATCTTGGATAAGAAGGATCATATTCTACACTCCAAGGTTATACCTCAAGTCAAAGTTTTGTGGAGAAACCACGATGTGGAAGAAATGACCTGGGAGTTAGAATCTGAGATGAAGTCAAGATATCCTCACCTCTTCGATATATCAGGTACGTACCCTAATTTCGAGGATGAAATTTCATAAGAAGGGGAGGTTGTAAGATCCCAACTTTTATGAATAAAGAATAATTTTCTCAAAATATATTTTTGAATATTATGGTGTGGATTTGATATAATGTTATAGTTGTGGGTAATATTTACAAATTTTGCAAAGTAAACAAGTGGTTATATAATATTCGATTGTTAGGGAATATTCATTTTAACGAGGGAATATTAAATGACGACAGCACAATCATTAGTGGACCCCACAACGGAAGTATTGTTGTAGTTAGAAAACGACAAAATTGTCATTTTATAAAAATAACGGTGAAAGTGTTACCGTTAAAACTGTTGAACTACCCGATATAGTAAAAAGTACGATGTCTGGCGTATTGGGTGCATAGTAGCTACGGTATTGATTATTTATCTTTACGTGAGAAGTCACTCGGTTATACTCAATTATTTCTACTGATAATTCTTTGCATCATATCTCTCATATTATTGATTCAATTATTGTCACAGTATCATCTGCATAATATGTTATATTATTAAATCAATAATTGAGACGACAAAGTTATTCATATTATTAAATTGGAATATTTAGAATGTCTAGAAGTTTTGTCAATGAGAGGTTTGGTCATCTAATTGCGCGTCAATAAGGAGAAATCCTTATCGGAAAGCCCCCTCTTTCCTGGGAATGACCTGGTTGTTAAATATTATGTGTTATAATATTAATGATGAATAAGTTCGTGTTGATTAAAGATGAAATTGATAGTTCCATTGTGTTGGAATTATTAGTGTTAGTGAAAATCGACATTTATTTCGATAATAATTGATGTCTGGAGGTTATATTGACCAATCGAGTAATTAACCAGATAAATGAACAATTAATTGCTATTGATTCACATGATTATAACTATTTGTTCACATCTGTGTACTATTAATTCACATTCATTTACTATTAGGGGAGTTAGTGCAAGATTGATAATACTTGCATGACTAAGTTAAAAATGGAGGTATAGATGGAGGTACTATACTGTAATTCGTATTTTCACATGTTTAGAACTATTGAGTCATATGATTTACTATTGATTCACATGATTTACTATTAGGGGAGGTGGTGCAAGTTTGATAATACTTGCAGGAATAAATTAAAAATGAAGGAAAATAGGAAGGTATTATACTGTAATATTTCGAGCCCCAAAATGTGCAATTATCGAAACTATATTTTCCTATAAATAGAAGCTCATTCCTTCATTATTTTTCACCAATTCACTAAAGCTATAGAGTAATTATTATAGAGAGAAATTATAGAGAGAAAGAAAGAAGAGAAGTCTTACCTCACTATTCCAAATTATCCAGGTCTTCTTTTGAGGTAAGGGGTATTATTCTTTCGTATTCATGAAGAGAGTTATTTTCTTTCAATACTCATAAGGGTTGTTATTCCATTCTTTATTATTATGTTGGAATAACATGTCATCTAATACCACATACATGGTGAAATTCTTTTGTTATTCCATTCTTTATTATTAAGTTGGAATAACTTTATGCTGTCTTGATCATCGTATGCACGGTGAATTACATTGTTATTCCATTCTTTATTATTATGTTAGAATATCCCATGCATGCGGATTACGCATGACCTAGTTCCATTCTTTATTATTACATTGGGAATAACACATGCATGCGATTACATCGCATGCATGGTGAATTCTTACATTATTCCATTCTTTATTATTACATTAGAATAACTTTTGTCTATGTGGATTACTGCATGCATGGTGAATGATCCTTTGTATTCATTCTTTATTAAATTGTGGAAATGATGCATCTCACGTGGATTCCGCATGGCGGGGTGAAAATCCACTTGCGGTTTCAGTATATTCTATTATACTCATCCGGGATATCATTTCTTTTGTACTCGTTATGAAATATCATTTTCTTTGGTATTTTTACATCATATGAGTTACTATTCACCCGATTACTTATTCACTCTAGTATTATTCACTCGGATATTGAGGTACTTTTCGTGTGTAGGTACTTATTCACGAGTTCTTATTTATGGGTTACTATTCACCCAATTACTATTCACTCTAGTATCATTCACTCGGATATTCGGGACACTTTTCGTGTCGGAGTACTATTCACGGGGTACTATTCCCGAAGTACTATTCACGGGGTACTATTTACCCAAAAAATATATTCTTTTCTGTCTAAATTATTTTTGGTACATGAATATTATTCTTGAATTTTACTCTACAAAGCAATATCATGTTGACAATTTGGATATTTTTAAACTCTGGATAAATTTAAAGTCTTTAATATTTATCCTTGATTTTGTTTGATTTGATTTCAGTTGATTATTGTTTATATCATTGTCATCATCCTCATGCTTATATTGTGATGAAAGTCATCTTTGGCTTATGTGCATAGATGGACTTGGTATGATTATGACCAAGGATTATTCGGTATAATCATGACCGTAATATGACGAATGATGTGGTAAAAGTCCTCATTGGCTTGTAGTTCATTGATGGACAATTGTTGGTATAATTATAACCAGGGATTATTCGGTATAATCATGACCATTGATGATTACATGAATATCCTTGGCCGTGGTGCAGGGATGATTTGATTTTATTTATTAATTTGAGTCTCAAATGATAAAGTTGATGAAAACTTTTAAATAATAGAAGATAGTATATTTTATGCTCTACTTGACTCTTCTAATGGATTGCTTATTCATTTGCGGTTGTTGATCTAAAACTTGTTGTCTATTGTATTCTATCGGTTGTTATCTTTGTTGAAGGCTAAGGATAATTTATTACGCATTATCTTAGTCATAATATTTCTTATTGGGCTAGTTGAGCTCACCCTTTCTTTCATTGTTCTCTCTTGGAAAATGAGAATATATTTGGACGAGTCGGGGAATGGAGTGATGGTCCAGGATAAATTGCTTTAGTAGTCCTCACTATTCTACGGAATAATGTGATAATAATTATAATGAGGACACCATTGAGTGTGGATATTGTCTAGATGACAATATTCTTGTTTAAACTCTCAGCTATGTTTTGTCGTATTTTACACGAATATTGTATAATTAAGTTGTATTTGAATTTATGTACCATGTATCTGGCGACTCAAGATGGGTGATGTATACCTGTTTTGGGGGCGTTACATTATTAATGTTCTAAACGATACTTTTTCACAGTTCAAAATTATATAATCTCGTTTCAAAGTTCAAAAAAAAAATACTTGATCCGAATTTTGAATAAACGAACATAGCATTTTAATTTAAATGGAAGCCTTAAATAAAACATAACAAATTTTGAAACCGTACATTTTGGCATCCGAATAATTAATAATAAATACATATAAATAATGATAATTTTAAAATCACTAAATAGTTCAGAAAGACACTTACTTCGATATTGTGAAACACAAAATTAAAAGCGAATAAGTCCTAAATATAACATTAGAACAGATAAAAGTCATTAGGATACAATATCCTAACTCAAACGTATTTTAATTTTATATCTAACACACACTAATATTTAATATTTATTTATTTATAATACAATTGTATTTAATTAATATATCTCAAATTATAATAATTTTATGAAATTATAATAACTTAGATACTATAACTCTAAAATTAAAAATAAGTATATTATGTTATTAGTATATAATTTATTCTCATATATATATATATACACATAACCTACTAAATGCAAAGTACAAATACACATATATACATAACTATCAACAATAACATGGTTGCCAATCCAGAACATATATTATATATATATATATATATATATATATATATATATATATATATATATATATATATATATATATATATACATAACTTTTAGATTACCTATATACACCATGTAATCACACACATATATAATAGACATCAAATATCTCCTACCCACAAGTACCCATGTATATACCTACAGGAATGCAAGTTAGCTTATAAAAATACAACGCACGCCAATAAAGTTACAAAATCTGAAATCCTACCCTGACTGAAAATTTGTATGCAAGTATCGAAAAATTATATACATATACGGGTATATCTGTTATTAATATTTCACTCCACAAAATATATACATATATACGGTTTTTAAAAAAAATATCCAATCATACATATGAATCAACTTATAATAACTTATAATTGAAAAAGAAAAATTGAGGTTTACCTATGAGTTTTCTTCTTTTCTTTTCTGTTCTGCAGTACTGTAAAACCAAATAATTTTTATGTTCTTTTCTTTCTTTCTAGTTGTTTAAATATACGTAATTCCTTTGCAAAATAGGTTACCAAGTAAAGGAGTCCTTTTAAAATTAAAAGTTTGTTACAACTTAAATGACTTATCTTCTCCTTATAGGTTTTAAATAAATATAATTGATTATAAGTTACACTTCTATTATTTTATTATCTTTATCCTTTTTTTAACCGGATATTTCAACTTCACTTAGCCTAGCTATCCACCTACTATTCTCAGCGCAAGCCAGCTTGTTTATTTGAGGGTTAAATGCAAAGTCGACCACTGAACTTTTCTAATATTTGGGTATTGAGCCCTTTTCTTTTGGTCAACGCAAACTGTGCCCCTTTTTATCAAAAAATTTGGACTTTGAGCCCCAGGCGCCATATGTGCGTTGACCTACCTATGTGGCGCCTATGTGGCAGATCAGATGTGGACATTTTTTATTTTATTTTACAAGTGGACAGATCAGATGTGGACATTTTTCATTTTATTTTACAAGTGGACGAGCTGACGTGGCCATTTTTGAAATTTTTTCCAAAGTTATGTAGATGCACAGATTCGAACATATAATCTCTAATTTGGAACATTAGTCCAATGACCAACTGAGCAATATGGGTCTTATTGTTATTATTTTGCAAGGATTTATATTTATACCTAAATAATTAAATCACCAAATTAAAAGACAACAGATCCCAACCAGTTCCCATAGCAAATCTTAAGGATATATTTTAGGAAAAAATATATTTTAATTAAATATATTACCTAAAATATTACATAAATTCTAATAAATATTTTTTTAATTTACCTAAAATATATTTTAATTAATCATTAATTAAAATATTAAATATATTCGTGAAAAAATATATTTAATATTAAAATATTAAATATATTTTACTTATATTTTGGTAAAATATTATTATATTTAATATTTTAGCCCCACATTTTTTTTTAAATATTACATAATTTCCGGTAAATATATTTTTTAAATTACCTAAAATATATTTTAATTAATCATTAATTAAAATATTATTATTATTATTATAATTAATTATAATAATAATTAAAAATAATTATTATTAAAATTTGGACCTTTAAATTAATTATAATAATAATAATAAAATAAAATAAAATAATAATAATGATAATAGTATTATTATTATTATTATTATTATTATTTTTATTTTTATTATTATTATTTTATTATTATTATTAGTACTATTAAAATTTGGACCTTCAAATTAATTAAGTCCAACGTAAGAAGAAGAAAGAAATATATGGGAGAAATCTCATGTTTTGATATGAATATTAATCCTTGCAAGATATTAATAGTTGACTTATGTTGCTCAAGCGGTCATTTGATCAAAATTCCAAACAAGAGGTTTCAAGTTTGAATCCTTGCAAAGACAATTTTTGAAAAAATTTCAAAAGACGCCACGTCATCAGCGAACATGTGTCAAATTATAATATTAAATACCACGTCAAACCTGCCACGTGTGCCACATAGGCGCCACGTGTGCCACGTCAGTAGGTCAATGCACATGTGGCGCTTGGGGGCTCAAAGTCCAAATTTTTTAATAGAAAGGGGCTCAGTTTGCATTGACCAGAAGAAAGGGGCTCAATACCCAAATTTCAAATAAGTTCAGTGGTCAACTTTGCATTTAAAGCGTTTATTTGATGACTCAATTGAACTTACTTGGGAAACACCCATGCTATATATATATATATATATATATATATATATATATATATATATATACACACACACACACACACACACATAATCTTTCATAGACTTTTACATTATATTTATAATACATTAGCAATTTTAATGTATTAAAATTATTTATTCTTTCCACTAAATAACATATATGGTACTTATACATTAAATAAAAGTAATTTATTTAATGCCATTAATCAACATAATTTAATATTACAAATTATTTCAATTTACTTATTTAATGTATACAATAATTTTGCATACTTAAATTTAAGCATTTATTTTTCTTTAATAAATTTTGCATATATTTGATTATTTCCTTTTTCCCCTTCTATAAATTGTTTTTCAACAATTTAACTATAACAAATATAATAATATATTCACTACATTAAAAATCTGCATACATTACATTCCATAATGTAATATATTATTTCTTCAATAAAATGGTGGTGATACATTAAGTATATATTTAATGCCGCAATTCACCACATTAAAATAATTTAATATTATAGATTATTTTAATTTTACCCATCTCATTTTCTTTAAATAAATTATCCCTACAATTTATTTACATATAATAAATATATAATAATATATCTATTATACATAAAAATTACATATTGCATAGTTTGTACTCACGTTTGCAACATAATACCACATAACATATCATCTAATAAGAATTTTATTTATTAAATTCTTGCTTTAATATTTCCAAAAATTTGATTCGCTACAGGTTCCAGCTGAGGAAATCTCGTACCGTGATTGTAACGTTCAGGATGTGGTGATTGAGGATTTACAAAGACAAGTGACAAAGTTAACCCAGTGTCTAGCGGTGCAAAATCTGGGTCATCCTGGCAGGTTCTGATGGAGGAACTCCCGCACCTTGATCAAGATGAAGAATTCCTATGATTATTAATCAAGTTTTGATAATACTTACCACCATAGGGGATAGCTATGGGAACGACGTGATCATGATGACTGTCGTAGTGATCTGGGTTTTACAGTGGAGTTACCGAAATTTTTTAGTACGCTACAAGTAGAGGTATTCATTGATTGCATGAGTGAAGTAAAACACATCTTTGAATATAAGGAGGTTTCAGATAAAGCTAAAGTAAAGTTGGTTGGAATCAAATTGAAAGGTAGAGCATCCTATTGGTGGGAACAAATGAGACACTCACGGGAGAGACAAGGAAAAACTAAAATCACAAAGTGGGAGAAGATAAAGAAAAAAAATACAGAGTCACTTTCTTCTTTTCGACTACACCCAATATCTATTCAAGCAATGGCATCTATTGAGACAAGGCAGTAGATCTATAGATGATTACACCGAAGAGTTTTATTATTTGATAGCACGAAATGATCTATCAGAAATAGAGGAACAAATGATACCACGATATTTGGGAGGATTAAGACAATAGCTGCAAAATACCCTCAGTCTCCATTCACTATGAAATGTTTCTGAACCATACAAGCGAGCACGTGAGGCAGAGCAACAATAGAACAGTAGGCCGATACTGAGGAATAACCACCCCCCCTAGAAGAACGAACCCAACTCAGTAACTTTATCCTACGCCACAACAACCGCATGGTAATTTCAATTATAATATTAAATGCTTCAGATGTGGGGAGCCAGGCCATTGAGCAACAGAGTGCCAAAAGCCTGCTAATCAGAAGGGAAAGAATCTCCTAATTAAAGAAGATGTGCTAGATGAAACGGAAAGATTTAATGAACCAGTGTATGATGAGTATGAAGACGATGAGGATGTACTTTATGGTGATGGCCAGGAAACCTTAGTTATTCGCAAAAATCTATTAACCCCCAAAGATGACTCAAAAGATGAATAGTTGAGAACCAACATATTATGCATGACTTGTCAAAATCGACCCGAATCTGTTGTCCGTGTCAAAATTGACCGCGAAGGTGTGATGTACGCTCTCTTTCCTTATGGGAGTAGTTCAACAAATAGAAACTTAGAAGTACCAGCCGATGTGAAAAAGTTTCTATTAAAGTTTGTTGATTTGATGCCCGAAGAGCTACCTCCTGGATTATCTCCGATGAGAGACATTCAACACCAGATAGATCTTGTCCCAAGATCAAGCTTAACGAACAGACCAGCATATAGACTCATTCCCAAGGAGTCTAAAGAGCTATAAAGGCAGGTAGTAGAATTAATGGAGAAGGGTTATATCCGTGAAAGTATGAGCCCATGTGCAGTACCAGCTTTGTTAGTGCCGAAGAAGGATGGAACTTGGCGAATATGTATTGATAGTAGAATAATTAACAAGATTATAGTGAAATAAAAATTTCTGATACCTCTCTTGGACGATATGTTGGATCAGCTGTCCGGAGCAAAGGTCTTTTCAAAGATTGACCTGCCGAGTGGATACCATCAGTTAAGGGTAAGACCCAAAGATGAATGAAAGGTGACATTCAAAACTTAGCATGGTTTATATGAATGGATGGCTACTCCCTTTGGTCTTTCCAATGCTCCCAGTATATTTATGAGGTTCATGCACCAAGTATTGCGACCTTTCATAGGGAAGTGTGTAGTAGTTTACTTTGATAATATTCTGATCCACAATCTGAATTGGGAGTCACACCATGAGCACCTACGAACTATCTCAAAGGCATTGAGGAAAGAACATTTATTTATCAATCATAAGAAGAGTTCTTATTTCACAGCTTTGGTAACTTTCCTTGGTTTCGTTATTTCTACCGAGGGTGTGCACGAACAGTCCAAGGTCAATGCAGTCTTAGCATGGCCTACGCCGAAGACTATACATGACGTCAGAAGTTTTCATGGGTTGGCATTTTTCACCGGAGCTTCATCAAAAACTTTAGTACCCTAATTGCACCTATCACCGAGTGCCTTAAGAAAAAATTATTCTAATAGACCAAGTAGGCCGAAGATAGTTTTTGGTTGATCAAAAAGAAGATGGCTGAAGCACTAGTACTGACACTTCCTGACATCGAAAAGGTATCTGAAGTGAACTGTGACGCATCAGGGATCGACATTGGTAGGGTTCTAAGTCAAGCAGGTCAGCTAATAGCGTTCTTCATTGAAAAGTTATCCGGATCAAAGAAAAATTATTCCACTTATGACTTAGAGTTTTATGCCTTTGTTTAGTTTCTAAAACACTGGCGTCACTACCTAGTACAGCGGGAGTTCATCATCATTATTGATCATGAATCCCTGAAGTACATTAATGGCCAACATAAGTTGAACCAAAGGCATGCTAAATGGGTGGCATACTTACAGGAATTCACCTTCACTTTGCGACAGACGGGAAGTTTGAATCGTATTACTGACGCGCTGAGCCGAAGAATGTCACTCCTTAGCACCATGTGTAACACGGTCGTAGGGTTTGAAGTCTTTTCTGATATGTACGAAGAGGCTCCTTCTTTTAGTAAGATAGTTTGGGAAGTAAGTGAAGGTTGGCGGCATGACTATATGTTTCATAATGAGTATCTGTTTCGAGGATTACAATTATGTATTTTGGATTGCTCACTTCGACAGAAGATAATAATTGAACTCCATAATGGGGGTTACTTCGGACATGATAAGACATTAGACTTGGTGTCGGCTGACTATTATTGGCCGAATATATCGAGCGATGTGGCCCACTACGTGCAGTGATGTTATGTATGTCAGAGGTCCAAGGGAATTCTTACTAATGCAGGATTGTATATTCCCTTCCCTGTTCCTGAAGCTCCTGGGTTGATGCCAGTATGTATTTTGTGTTGGATCTACCTCAAACACAATGCGCGTTAAATTCTATCTTTGTTGTGGTTGACTGATTTTCAAAGATGGCTCATTTTGTCGCTTTTTGGAAGACAATGGACGCCCAATGGATCACCCATCTCTACTTTCGGGAAATTATACCTCTGTATAGTATTCTGAAGTCAGTCACTTCTGACCGGGATACTAAATTTATGAGTTATTTATAGAAGAGTTTGTGGGGAAAAAATGGGAACGCATTTGAACTTCAGCAGTGCATACCACCCTCAAACTGATGGTCAAAACGAAGTGGTGAATAGGAGTTTGGGAAATCTCCTAAGGTGTCTGATTGGTTCAAAGTCGAAGCAATGGGATGTTTCTCTATCTCAAGTCGAGTTTTGCATATAACAGAGCTAAGAACCACACTATAAGGATGAGTCCTTTTGAGTTTGTCTATGGTCAAAATTCATCTGAGGTGCTTGATTTAAATCCTATTCCACGAGTCGGACGTGTGCACCCGAAGGCGGGTGAAATGGCTGAACATCTTTGAGATATTCATGTCCAAGTTTGGTGATTTATTCTCAATAACAATACCACATATAAGGGTTAAGTTGATAGTCATCGACGTTGGGTACTTTTTGACGTTAGTGATTTTGTTTAGCTAGGCAATTTTAACTCGTGATCGTTTCCCTGTTGGCGAATATAACAAGCTTAAGGATCGAAAGATTGGACTATGTAAGATTCTGTAGACGGTTGATGATAATGTCTATCGGGTGCGTCTCCCTAGTCATTCGTGGACTTTAGACGTTTTCAATGTGAAACATTTAAGTCCTTATTTTTCCGAATCCGATGAAAATGTTGTGAACTTTAGGACGAGTTATTTTCAACATGGGGTGACTGATGCAGGAGGATCCGAGTCCGATGATGCCGAGCTATCAGATAATAAGTTAATGGCATTAAAATACCATGCATTGGAGGATCGGCGTAAATATGGCGGTCATTGAGCCTTCGGGATTCGAATGGCGGACCACACTCCTTTGGATTCGGCTTCGAAAGTTCAGAATTGACATTTTTATTTCTTTGATATATTTCATTTTTATGGTAATATTTTATTAATAGGAAGTTGTTATTAGTTAGGAAATGCTACCATAAATATAAGAAGTTTGTTACCTTTTAGAATTTTGTTTCCATATTTTAGGAATTCTATTATGACTTGGAAAGAAAATTTTGTTAGCTATAAAACCCGGCTTGTGGGTTGAATTGAATAATAATTAACTTTTGATTTTGATAAAATATAATTTGCAAATTAGATAAATTTCTCTGTGTTCAAGGTAATTTTCTTGTTTCTTTTGCTTGTGAATTTATTGTTACCCTAACCCGTAAAATAATCTTTATTATGTCCGACGTCATTATATATATATATATATGAGATGTGTAATAAATAAGATGTTATCCCAAAAGTAATTATATTATACTAATTATATAAACAGAAATATAAGATGAACAATTTTATAAAAAATAACTTACTAGATGTAATTGATCACAAACTTTTAAAACCAAGTCAATTGTTGCACAGTCTCTCCTTAAAGCAGATTTCATCCCCGCTATCGGTGCTTACGGATGGAACAATGGATGCCTACTTCCCAGGATAAAATGGTCTTCAACTCTTACAAGAAGCACTTCAATGGAAGAGTTCCACGAATCAAAAAAATTGAATACTCTCTATGACTTTTAATGAATGAAGAATGAAATTAATTTTTAAGAACTTGTGAAGGATTAAAGATGAAGATGAAGTGATCGTTTTGGTTGGAACCTATTTATAGGTTTCCAAATACCCCTTTGAAGATATACATCCTTTCAAAAGGTTACACCCTTTAGAAAGGTTACATCCTTTTGAAAAGATACATCCCTTTGAAATGTTACATCTCTTTGAAAAGATACATCTCTTTGAAAAGGAACATCCCTTTGAAAAGATGTATCTCTTTGAAAAGGTATGAACCAAAGGTCACACCTATTGGTTTTATTTCATTCATTTATATATAAATATATATCCAACAATCCCCTAGATGAATGAAATTTGGTTAAATTAATGCAAATGAATATGCAGATAGACTTAGAGAGAGTATTAGTGAACAAAAAATACTGAATCAGTGAAGGTAGCTTGTGGTCTTGAACCTTTCCTAGTGAAAGACTATCGAATTTATTGGACAATCAGTGAACGTGATGTCTTGAACTGTTCAACCTTTTAGTGTAAACCGAGACAATAGAATTCACACAATATTTTTTAATTTATTTTATTGGTTCTTATTATTGTGTCTATTTTGGCCTTGGACACCTCCTGGTTTTATGAGTGTGCTAGAGAATTTAGCCTTCATCATTCTCATAGAAGTGGCCCCCTTCTCACTCACATAGGTAATTTCTATAAAGAGTATCCTACTAATACCCCACTTGACCTTTTTATATTCCAGCTATAGAAATTATTAAAAACAAAGTTTATCCTGTTTCATTCGACAGTTTATGCACTGTATCATCATAGAAATGGGAAGAAGTATTTATTTTCTCAGTGCTTACTAGATCACACACAATTAGGTTGTCCCTTTGAACCTATTTCTTGGGATCTTTAATCATTTAGGTTGGGTTTCCATTATGGCGACTCTTTAGGATTTTACAGGCTTTAAACCCACTCCCCTTGATGAACTTTTCACTTGCTCTCCAGGTATACCTTTTGTTAATGGATCTGCAATATTATCCTTTGACTTCATATAGTCAATAGATATTATACCATTTGAGAGTAATTGTTTAACAGTTTCATGTCGTCGACGTATTTGTCTAGACTTACCATTATAATTACTATTTTGTGCCCTACCAATGGCTGATTGACTATCATAATGAATAATGATTGGTGGCACTGGTTTAGGCCAAATTGGAATATCCTCTAAAAAATTACGAAGCTATTCTGCTTCTTCTCCTGCTTTATCTAAAGCAATAAATTCAGATTCCATAGTGGATCTTGCAATACATGTTTTCTTATACAACTACACCTCCCGGAGAAAACACATATCCACTTGTGGATTTAGTATCATTGGAGTCAGATATCCAATTGGCATAACTGTATCCTTTAAGTACAGCTGGATATCTTGTATAATGTAATCTGTCAGTTAAAGCGTATCTTAGATATCTAAGTACCCTTACTAAAGCCTTCCAATGTTCTTTTCCAGGATTACTCGCATATCGACTTAGCTTACTTATTGAGTATGCTATGTCTGGTCGAGTGAAGTTTGATAAATACATTAAATTGCCTATTATACGAGAATATTCCAATTGGGATATACTTTCACCACGATTAGTAGTGAGATGAAGTGTTGGGTCAACATGTGTTCTTACTAGACTTTTCTCATATTTATTATATTTTGCAAGTATTTTCTCAATATAATGAGATTGAGACATAATAAGTCCATTAGATATTCTGGAAATCTTGATTCCTAGAATAACATCTGTTAGGCCTATGTCTTTAATTTCAAACTTGCTAATTAACATTTGTTTGGTAGCATTAATAATATCATTATTACTACCAAAGATTAGCATATCATCCACGTATAGACTAACTATTACATATCCCCTTTGAGTGTTTTTGACATATACACATTTGTCACACTCATTTATTTTGAAATTATTTGATATCATAACATTATCAAATTTTTCATGCCATTGCTTTGGTGCTTGTTTCAAACCATATAATGATTTAACAAGCTTGAAAACTTTCTTTTCTTTTCGACAACCAATAAAACCTTCTGATTGGTCCATATAAATTTCTTCCTCTAATTCACCATTAAGAAAAGCAGTTTTAACATCCATTTGATGTATTTCTAAATTGTTTATTACAGCTATTGCAATTAACATTCGAATGGATGTTATCCTTATAACCAGTGAATAAGTGTCAAAATAATCAAGTCCCTCCTTATACCTATAACCTTTGGCTACAAGTCTTGCTTTGTATTTATCAATAGATCCATCGACCTTCATTTTCCTTTTGAAGATCCATTTACATCCTAATGGTTTGGTTCCTGGTGGAAGATCCACCAATTCCCGAGTATGATTTTGCATAATGGATTCAATTTCACTATTGATTGCTTCTTTCCAATATGAAGCTTCTAGAATAGACAATGCTTCCTTCACACTTTGAGGTTCACTTTCTAGCATGTAACTTAGAAAATCAGGACCAAAAGACTTAGAGATCTTAACCCTTTTACTATGTCTAGGTTCATCTTCATCTCCATGTTCATTCCTTGATTCTATAAATGTATTGACATGAATATCAGGAATGTCTGATTTATGCACAAGAAACCAATATTCACTACTGTTATTTGCATAACCTATGAATATGCAATCAATTATTTTAGGGCCTATCTTAACCCTCTTAGGATCAGGAACAATTACTTTTGCAAGACACCCCCACACTCGAAGATATTTATAGGAAGGTTTTCGACCTTTCCATAATTTATAAGGTATCTTGTTTGTTTTCTTATGAATCAAACGGTTAAGAATAAAATTTGAAGATATCAATGCTTCCCCCCACATGTTATGAGGTAATCCAGAACTTATTAACATAGCATTCATCATTTCTTTTAAAGTTCGGTTCTTGCGTTCAGCAACACCATTTGATTGAGGTGAATAAGGAGTGGTAGTTTGGTGAATAATACCATTTTGTGAACAAAATTCTTTAAATGGTGATTCATATTCACCACCTCTATCGCTTCTAATAGCCTTAATCTTTTTGCTAAGTTGATTCTCAACTTCATTCTTATAATGTTTAAACATTTCAATTGCTTCATCTTTTGTCCTTAAATGATAGACATAACAATATCTTGTGCAATCATCTACAAAAGTAATAAAGTAATTTTTACCACCTCTAGTTTGTACAAATTTTAAATCATATATATCAATGTGAATTAAATCTAGAGGTTCTGAACTTCTTTCAACAGAATGAAAAGATGGTCTAGTTAATTTAGACTTTACACATATTTTGCATTTATGACTTTTGTCTATACTAAATATTGGAATTAATTCTAAATTAATTAATTTACTTAAAGTACCATAGTTCACATGTCCTAATCTACCATGCCACACATTCATAGACTCAAGCATATAAACAGAAAATATGTTTTTATTATTAATAATAACATTTGGTACAATAGTCATGATGTTCATTTTGAACATCCCATCACACATATAGCCTTTTCCAACATACATTCCATCTTTAGTAAGTACAAATTTATCAGCATGAAACACTAGTTTGAACCCTTTCTTGCTCAATACAGATCCAGAGACTAGATTCTTGCGAATGTTCGGCACATGTAGTACATCATTGAGCATGAGTTCCTTGCCCGAAGTCATCTTTAACACGACCTTTCCTTTTCCTTCAACTTTAGAAGTGGATGAATTACCCATGAATAGTTGCTCACCATTTTCTATATGTAGTAAACAGTTTATTGTCTGAGCATATGTGGCGTGTAGCGCCAGTATCAACCCACCATTTTTTAGGATTTCCCACTAAATTAGCTTCAGAGATAACTGCCGAAAGATACATGTCAGAAACTTTAGTACATAGTTCATCTATTTCTGCTATGTTTGCTTGAGCATTTTTCCTTTTGAAGTTCTCTTGCTTTTTGGGTTTGCGACAATCCTTTGCAAGATGCCCTATCTTGTTGCAATTATAGCATTTCCCTTTGAACTTCTTTGAAGGACCGCTTCCTTGACTTGGGTCTTCATAGTTGTGTTTCCTTTTCTTAGTTTTGTTAACACTCTCTATTACATTAGTATTGGATGTAATTGTAAGTTTTTCAACTTTCTTTTCAGACATTTGATTATCTTCTTCAATCCTCAACCTAACTATCAAGTCCTCAAGCCCCATTTCTTTACGTTTATGTTTTAAACAATTTTTAAAATCTTTCCAAGAGGGGGGTAATTTTTCAATTACTGTGGCCACTTGAAAAGATTCAGTTAAAACCATTTTTCAGCATGAATCTCATGGATTATCAATTGAAGCTCTTGGACTTGATTTATGACAGTCTTTGTATCAACCATTTTAAAATCCAAGAATCTACCGTCGACAAAGAATTTCTTCATGCCGGCATCTTCTGTTTTATATTTTTTATCTAAAGACTCCCATAATAACTTAGCAGTTTTGATTGGGCTATACACATTATACAATGTATTGTTCAATCCATTGAAAGAAAATTAGAATGCTTCCATGCATCCACAACAGCCAATGTGGTCCTATCAGTTTCATTATCGTTTACCACAACGGTATCCTCATTTAAAAACCTTAAAAGATTCAATGTAGTAAGATAAAATAACATTTTCTGTTTCCATCTTTTAAAATCAATCCCACTAAATTTTTCAGGTTTCTCACCATGACTAACATGGGTAGGAACATTGATAGGAACATTAGTTGAAATAGAATTAGGCATAATTGAATTCGATAATTCCATAATTCTGTTAAATACAAAAAATAGAAATTAAATTTGTAAATACAATAAAGTAAATCTATATTTAATATTATTATTTAGATTCCACTCAACCAATTCTTATATATATATATATATATATATATATATATGATTTGTAAATACAATAAAGTAAATCTATATTTAATATTATTATTTAGATTCCACTCAACTAATTCTTATATATATGAAACTAGACCTGACAATATAATTAGTTAACTGTTGGGTCAAACCATATTAACTGGAACCAAATGGGTTGGTTAACTATTTTTATTTATTCAGGTTGGTTAAAGTTTGTACCCATATTTTTTAAAACAAATATAGTTAATTAACCGGTTAACCATTTTTTAACCCATATTCCATTCTCATAATCATCAAAGCATTAATGTGTGCACTTTTATAAAAAAAATCAACACTCATGGGCCGTGGCACAACATGACCACAAGAAGCCTTCAACATTGAAGAATTAAAACAACGCAGTCCCACTTTACCTAAATAAATAAATAGCTCAATTCAATTTATTTTTTTTAGAGAATTATTTTCTTCCTTGTTTCATTCATTTCATCTTAAGGTCTAAGAAGATGAAACTATTTACCATTACATTATCACCTTTCATTACTCTATCTAACCACACAAATAATATATTTTTAGACTATGTTTAGATTTTTTAAAAAATAAATAATTAAAATTTTATTATTTGATAAAACTGTGTAATGAAAGTTTATTAAAATTGAGGTTCTATATAAAATACAAATATTTATTAAGATTTTCAAACAGAGTTTAATTAAATATAAAAGAGTTGTTTAATAATTAATTTTTATAATAGGTCTGAATATAATATTTTACTATTTTATCCTTATTATCAATTTATATAATCTTAATTAGGGTGAAAGTATAATAAATTTAAATAATTAATTCAAATAAATCACCAATAATTAAAATATTTCAAACCTAATTTTACATAATTAATATAAATATATGACGATCATGGAGTACTACTTGTTCAAAGTTTTATTAGTATAGTTTTTTTAGCATTTTATTATTTATATTAATAATTTTTATATCATATTATTACTTAATTAATTTAATTGTGACGGTCACAATTTCATTTTCTAAAAGTTCTGTTTAAAAGTCAAAACATCTTAAAATGGTTAATATGGTTTTAGTTCTTAAATAGAACCATAACTATATTTTGAAAACCAAAACCAACCCATAACCATATTTTGTCAGACCTATATGAAACAGATTGATTAGCTTTTATATATTTGTTTATGTAAATGGGAAGGCATAGAAATAATGCAGGAGACGTCCTTTGTGATGATGTACATGCGTAGTGAATAAGATCAGGCTATATATGGAGTATATATATAGATATGTTTGTATAAGACATCAATACTTTAATACCAATAAATCATGATCTACATGCATGTATTGCATGGCGATAAATTAAATCATTCTTAATAATTAGCCAAAGTGATTATATAAGTTAAGCTGATAAAACAGTAAACCAATCAATTAAAACAGAGCACCCAATTGACTACCGAAAACTAAAAAAGTTGATATATGCATATATGATATCTCTTCCCGGATATTAAATCAAACTGATGCACTATAAAACCGAAACTTACTGATTAATTTGTGAGGAGAAAGATTATGTTTTATATACTAGAATAGAAAGATTTTGTTTTACTATATATATATATATATATATATATATATATATATATATAATGCAATCATGAACTATAATAACTTAATTATATGCTTTCCTGATGAAGTTGTATTATAATTATTTAATTGATTTTTTCACTACGTTACAAGATTAGCAAAAAAAATTTCTTTGCATGAATATCAGTATATCGCGTTCCTTTTGGATCAATTATAATTTTTAGGCACCTTTGTATCAATTTACGATATAAAAAAATTATTTAGGAAATTATGTTTAATAACTTAGTATAAAATGAATACTAAGGAAAAACGCATGCAAGAAATCTGCTTTAAGATTGTTATCCCAAAAGTAATTATATTATACTAAGTATATAAACAGAAATATAAGATGAACAATTTTATAAAAAATAACTTACTAGATGTAATTGACAAACTTTTAAAACCAAGTCAACTATTGGACAGTCTCTCCTTAAAACAGATTTCGTCCCCGCTATCGGTGCTTACGGATGGAACAATGGACGTCTACTTCCCAAGATAAAATGGTCTTCAACTCTTACAAGAAGCACTTCAATGGAAGAGTTCCATGAATCAACAAAATTGAATACTCTCTATGACTTTTAATGAATGAAGAATGAAATTAATTTTTAAGAACTTGTGAGGATTAACGATGAAAATGAAGTGATCGTTTTGGATAGATTTGGAATGTGACGCCCTCAAAATAGGTATACATCACCTATTCTGAGTCGCCAAATACATGGTACAGAATACAAATACAACTTAATTATACAACAATCGTATAAAATACGACATAATATAATCTAAGAGTTTTAATAAGAATATTGTCATCTAGACAATATCGATCCACACTCAATGGAGTCCTCATTACATTTATTATCACACTATTTAACAGAATAGTGAAGACTACTAATGCTATCACCTGGACCGTTACTCCATTCCCCGACTAGTCCCGGCTACGTTCTCATTTCTTGAAGAGAATAGTGAAAGAAAGGGTGAGCTCAACTAGCCCAGTAAGAAATATTATGACTAAGATAATGCAGAATAAATTATCGTTAGCCTTTAACAGTATTAAACTGATACAATATAACAAACATCAAGTTTAACTACAGCGGAACAAACAATCCATTAAAAGAGTCAAGTAGAGAATAAAATCTACTATCTTTTATGATTTAAAAGGTTTTTCATCACTATTATCGCTGAGACTCAGCTTAATAAATAATCCATATCATCCCTGCACTACGGCCAATCAGTATTCATTAGTAGCACAACCACAAATTGTCAATGCACTACGGGCCAAGGATATTCGTGTATTCATCAATGATCATGATCATGCCAACAACTGTCCATCAATGCACTACGGGCCAATGAGGACTTTTACCACATCATTTGTAACATTACTGTCATGATTATACCGATTAATTCCTGGTCATAATCATACCAAGTCCATCTATACACTACAGGCCACATATGACTTTCAACATAATATAAACATGAGGATGATGACAATGATATAAGTATTCAATAAAACAAGTTTAAGAATTAATTTATCTAGGAACTAATAACGTCCAAATTGTCAACATGATACTTCTTTGTAGAGTAAAATTCAAAAATACTCAAAAGAATATTTCCATGAAAAGATACTGGATGAAGCGCAAATATCAATGATATTCTACTAATTTCATGGAGTATAGAAGTCAAAACTTTAACCAACCGAGTATAATAAAAATGGAATAACAAAAGAAATCACTGCATATGCGATAAACCCGCATGCAAAAGTTATTCCAATGTAATAATAAATAATGGAACCAGTCAAAGTGAAATTCAAGACCCCATGTGATATTCCAAATGTAATAATAAAGAATGGAATAACAATGAAATCACCACGCATGCGATAGATCCGCATGCAGAAAAGTTATTCCAGCGTAATAATAATTAATGGAATCGAAGTCAAACGTAATACTTACCGTAATGGGATATTCCAAAACAGTAATAATAAATAACGAAATTCAGTCATGCGTAACGCACGCATGTGATGTTCCAAATGTAATAACAAAGAATGGAATAATGGAAGAATTTCACCATGTATGCGAGCATTCAGATGTAGACAAAGTTATTCCAACATAATGATAAAGAATGGAATAACGGAAGAATTTCACCAAGTATAGGGTGGTAGCGTATCTGCACAGACACAAAAGTTATTCCAACAAAATAATAAAGAATGGAATAACAGAAGTTCTCTTCATGAATACAAAAGAAATAATACCCTTTACCTTAGAAGAACTGGATATAGGAGTAGTGAAGTAGCAGAATACATTTCTTCTTTCTCTCTATAGTTTCTCTCTCTAGAGTTTCAGTGAATTCGTAAGAAATAATGAAGGAATGAGCTTCTATTTATAGGAGAATGGACTAAATAGTAACTAATTCATGAACGGTCCAGATTGATTTACTTTTAAACGGACTGTCCATATTGATTTACTATGCAGTATAAATAATGTAAGACCCCAACTTATTATAAATAAAATTGAATTTTCCTCTATTCATTATTCTAAATTAATAAGGTGTTAATTTGATATAATGCTTTAGTTATGGGTGAAATGTGCAAATTTTACAAAATAAGCAAGTGGTTATAAAATATTCATTTTTGTTGGGGAATATTCTTTTGGTCGTGGAATATTCTTTTTGTCGGGAATATTCGTATTTACGTAAATGTACCATTCGTGGGGCTCATAATGTAATAATCACGATGAAGAAAATGACAAAGTATGAGTTTTTATAAATAACGACGAAGTTGTTTCAAGAATTAGATCGCTTTTGAATACACGGTGGTTAAAATACATGAATACGGCGTGGTCAGACAAGAAGACATTACCAGACAAGACACAGATTATTGAATTATTGATTCGTACGTAAGAAGGCACTACTCAATAATTGTTACAGTAGTTACTATTCAATATTTTATTTTATTGATTCAATAATTGCTGCGTTGATATTTTAAATTATTGTTGTTTCAATAATTATCACTGCACAGTATTTCTCATTATCAGATCAATAATTCATATTATTTGAATAATATTATTAGATAACATTATTGGCAATGTCTAGAAAGTTCTATCTAAGGAGAGGTTTGGTCACCTAATTACGCGCCAGTAAGGAGAAATCCTTATTGGAAAGCCCCATCTTTCACGGAACCGCTTTGGTTGTCATAATTGTAATTTATAATATTATTTGTGAATAATTAATTATTGATTTATATGATAAGGAAATATTTATTTGATGTGGATATAAATGATGGATCTATTTATGTGGTTATAAATGAAGGAATTAATGCCGGTGTTTTATCAAGATCTTGTTTGAATGGAGGTATTAAAAATCACCCGTTTATTGATTTCGGATATTTTTTATTTGGAATTTGGAAAAATTCAAAGCTACAAAGTTGTAGACAAATCGATTACGTGTGGAATGGACATAAAATTCGTATTTTTCTGATAAACGGGCTATTTTTTATGAATTACTGAAGTTTCGAAAAATAAAATAATTTTTATTAAATTATGGGTGGGACCCACTTTTGTTTTAACACATGTGGGTTGCAAATTGGTTCAAAGGTGGCTGGCTTGAATTGTCAACAAAAGATGGCATGCGTAGAAATTATTAAAAATAATAATTTTTTATTATTTTAGTCTCCTTTGGCGTTCTAACATTTTCCTATAAATAGACGCTTAGGTTAGAATTGAAAATCACACCAGAAACAAGTTTTCTTTCTCTCTAAATTATCGAGCGTATTTTTGTGAGTATTTTGATACTTTGAGAGTTCTTTGTTGGCATAAGTTTTCTTGGCTTTCATCCAGATATTCGATCGAAGCACCAATTATTTTGAGGTAAGGGATGTTATTTTCTTCTTAAATGATATTATTTTCTTCAATATCATTATGCTTAGAAATATTGGTGAACCTTTTAATCAAATTTAGAACTTTTTGTGTCGGGAGTTACTTATTCACGATACTAATACCTTTATTCACGATATCTGACTATTCACGAATCACGACACCATTCACCGAAAAATAAAAATTTTTCTTTTTGTCCAAGATGTCTATTCAGCTACTATCTTTGATTGTATCCATGTTTTGATCATTATTTTTGAATTCTCCTTCTAATTGATTATTATGAAGTATTATTGATCTTGGATAAACCTGCTATACTGAATCCTAATATTTGTCCTTCCATCTCTCATCGGATTCGCTTTTCTTTAAAGTATTTTTCATCATCCTCGATCTAAAAGATGATATTATTGAATATCTTTGGCCTGTAGTGCAAAGATGAATGATTAACTGATGAATATCTTTGGCCCGTAGTGCAAAGATGAACAGGTGTTGAGATGAACATGATCAACTGGTGATACAAATGAATATCTTTGGCCTATAGTGCAAAGATGAATATTTAATTAAAGATGTATACTAATTGTTGTTACAGGGATAAAATATTAATGATGAACTTTTAAATCTTAGAAGATAGTAGAATTCATTCTCTACGTGACTCTTCTAATGGATTGTTGTTTCACTGCAGATTGTTGATCTAAAATTTGTCATTCATTGTATTCTATCGATTTTTTCTGTTAAAGACTAATGATAATTTGTTGTATATTATCTTAGTCATAATATTCTTCTTTGGGCTAGTTGAGCTCACCCTTTTCCTTTTGTTCCATTTTTCTTCTAAGGAGGTGAGAACATAGCAAGATCGAGTCGGGGTATGGAGTGATGGTTCTAGAAAGATATTTTAGCAGTCCTCACTATTTCTGTAAAATAGTGTATGAATAATTGTAATGAGGACTTATTTGAGTGTTGATATTGTTTAGAAGACAATATTTGTATTTAAACTCACAGTATGTGTTGTCGTATTTTGCATTACAATTGTATTATTGAAGTTGTAGTTGCTTTCTGTACCATGTATTTGGCGACTCAGAATGGGTGTTGTATACCTATTTTGGGGGCGTCACAAATAAAATATTCTAATAAAACAAAATCTTTTAAATAAAATATAATATATTCTATTTATAATCTAATAAAACGAATAACTTTATAAAAGTATTCAGCTTTATATAAAAAAGATTTTACTATGCAAATACTTATACGCAGACTTTATGCAAATACTATGCATAATAAAATATAATATATTCTAATTATTGTCTAATAAAATAAATAACTTTATAAAAGTATTACTTTTATATAAAAACTTTTTCGCTTTTATTACATTAATAATAATAATAATAATAAAACAAAATTTTATATATATATATATATATATAAACTTCCATGACTTCATAAAAAAGACACCTCAATATATTTAACAACATTTATCATAATTATTATAATTCACAATATTAATCCACTGTGTCGTTCCTGTGAAAGAGGGGCTTTCAACAAGGAATTCTCCCTATTGATGCGTAATTAGGTGACCAAACCTCTCCTTGACAGAAATTCTAGACATCGTTAATATTACAAATAGTAACATTAATAACTCTGTCATCTCAATTATTGATTTAATAATATATAAAATATCGACAATAATTGAATCAAATAACGTGAGATACTATGCAACAATTACTATAGCAATAATTAAACAAAATTGAGTGACTTCTCACGTAAGCATCAATAATCAAAACCGTAGCTACTATGCTTATGCACGCCAGATATCGCATACTTTTAACACCGGTGTTTCAACAGATTAACGGTAGAAACTTCCTACCGTTATTTTCATAAAATATTTTTGTCGTTTTTTCTCAATCCGATAATAATTCCATTCATGGGTCCACCAATGATTGTGCCATTGTATACGAATATTCCCTGTTAAAACGAATATTCCCCGACCAATCGAATATTATATAACAACTTGCGTACTTTGCAAAATTTATAAATATTACCCCCAACTATAACATTATATCAAATTCATTCCATAATATTCAAAAATGATATTTATAGAAAAATTATCTTTATTTATAAAAGTTGGGGTCTTACATGGAACTTATTTATAGGTTTCCAAATACCCCTTTGAAGATATACATCATTTCAAAATGTTACATCCTTTTGAAAGGTTATATCCCTTTGAAAAGATACATCCATTTGAAATGTTACATCCCTTTGAAAAGATGTATCTCTTTGAAAAGCGTACATCCCTTTGAAAAGATGTAATTCTTTAAAAAGGTATAAACCAAAGGTCACATCTATTGGTTTTATTTTATTCATATATATATATATATATATATATATATATATATATATATATATATATATATATATATATGCAACATAAGATACTCCTATAATTCGTACTAATTATATGTATTAATAAATTTCATAATTATAATTCGATTTAGATTTATAACAATACATACAACTCTAAACTAAATTGAATACATATCTCAGTCCCACCCTTTCGCGCCATGTGATTTTCCTTCTCCTTTCTCTCTACTACATTCGTTTCAAAACATGAGATTATTATTAATTTTTAAAAATTAATTTAAAATACTTTTATATTTAAAATTATCATAAACTTTTTTAATGTAAAGATTATAATTGATTTTTTAAAATTAATTTAAAATATTTTATATTTAAAATTATCATAATTTTTAAATTTAAATAATACAATGATGAACATTATAAATAATTTAAAAAGTACCACTCATCGGAAAATTTATTATCTCATATTTTTTTTTTATAAATTATCACAATTTTAAACTTAAAAATATTTTAAATTAACAATAATCTTTTAATTAGGAACAAAGATAGTATTTGACAACTCAATATCAAGATTTAAAAAAAAAATGAGGGATACTTTATATAATCAGGTGAGTTATCGCACAATACAACGTGGTTTTGTATAATTGAATTATAGAAAATATACTCTCTTATTTTATGTACAAAAAGAGTGTTTTATAATTTTTCAAAATGGTTTTAAAAGACAACTTATGCATAACTCTCACCTCCCTGCCTTCAAATTTAACTATATTTATAATTTTAAATAATCGAAATTCAATTTCAAGACTAAAAAATGACCATCCCATGATAAAAGTTTTGATAGACTTTTTGTGCATATTAAGAAAGAATATAAAATAACAAAATTATTCATATTTAAATTCTCATTTAATTGCATAATTTTCTGTACATTACTAGTGTAGTAATGCTCTGTAAATATGCATAGGGAATAAAAATATAACAATTAGTAATAAGGGTATTATAGGTAAATTATTGTAAAAAAATACTTTCTCCATTCCTAACTATAGGTCGTTTTAGACTTTCTTTCTTATTCCTAATTATTTGACGTTTGTGGTTATTTAGGAGAATTGATCACAGTTGTTCTCAAATTGCCCCTTATAATTAAGGTGTTTTATGGGGAGAGAGAGGGAACGAAGAGTAAATGAGACTATTGAGTTTTTTTAGAAGTAAGGGGGTGTTTGATAAAAATTGAATGAATCTGAATCTGAATCTGAATGAGTTGAATCTAAATAAAAAAAGTTATTTGATAATTAACATGTCTGAAACATTTGAATGACAAAACTTTATTATTTTACCCCTCTAAAAAAATTCAAAATTGTTGTAAATTTATTTAATATTACTTAATATAATAGTTAATATTTTTTTTAATTTTTTAATTTTTTTTACTTCATTAAACTGCTTATTCAGCCATTCAGCTAAAAAAATCCGACTTAGTCATTCAGCTCGTCCATCTTATCGATTCAGACTAAAACAAACGCACTGACCGATTCAGCCATTCAGATTCAACTTCATTCAGTTCTAAACAAACGCCCCCTAAATCATGGGAAATAAGTGAGGTAAATGGTATTATAGATAATTGATACTATAGTTAATGCTTTCCAATTATTTTTCTAATTCTTGTGCATAAGTTTAAAATAATTTATATTAAAGAACGAAAAGAGTAGATCATTTAAAATAAATAGATATTTAGCTTGAAATTACATAAAATAATAATAAAAAAATTTATGTTGGTACGGAGGGAGTCCTATATAACGTATTAAGTCAAATGTTATGATAAGCTTCCGAAGTTGGTAAATAACTAACAGCTTAAGCTCATATAAACTTTATGAGATTATAATATAATGACTCATTATGTTGATGTGACGTATTTCTTTTATCTATTTCTTACAATTATATTATAATTAGAATTATGTCAATAATGAAATTTTGTCTCTTTACTGCAATATCCCGTAATTTATAATAATAATGATAATATGCATTATATACGAAAACAATAATAATTACTCTTTATTTGTCGTTAAAATTACATTTTACACATTTCTCAAATAACTCAAATGTGTATGGTAATAATACATTACATTACGCCCTACGTACTAACCATTGGTGATCCAAATAAAAAGTTAGGCACAAAAATTGGAATGTTATATTCAATAAAATTTGTCTAGTCGTTCCCCAACATAAAAGCAAAATCTAAAGTAGGCAACTTTGAGTAAATGTAACTTTGACTAAAAGTTATAAAGACGTTTAGGATCCTAATTGTAAAAAATAATGTTAAGAGTCTCAATTTTCTTTTTTGATTTAAATAGATTTTAAATATTTAATATTTTAATAATTATTTATATCATAACCAATCACATGAGATCTATCAAATTAATATTATAGTGATACATCATTTAAAACACATTTTGAGACCAAAAATTTAAGACCTTTAACATCACCATTTTATAAATGAAGGACATTGTTATTATATGTTGTTTGACAAATATATTTAGCTCTTCCTAGCTACAATAAAAAAAAAGGACAAAACTAATGATTTGATCACCAAAGTTGGCACGTTTTACTGAATACCCGATTGAAGTTTTAATTTTTCAAATTAAGTCACTGAACTAATTTTTATTTTCAAATTGGGTCATTCCGTTTAAAAAAGTTGACAGACGTTAATTTTTTGTCTACGTGACGCTGACGTGGCTAAAAAAATAAAAAATATTACTTATGTGGCAAAAAAAATCAAAAAAAGATTTTAAAAATAAAAAATTAACATTTTAAAGTTTTAAAAATAACAAAAACATAATAAAATAAAACAAAAAAAAACAGATTTTTAAAAAACATATTTTTTTTAAAAAGCAGATTTTTAAAAAACATAATTTTTTTAAAAAAACATAATTTTGTTAAAAAAACTGTTTTTAAAAAAAACAGATTTTTTTTAAAAACAGATTTTTAAAAAAAAATAGATTTTAAAAAAAAATAGATTTTAAAAAAAAAATTAAAAAACAGAATTTTTTTTTAAAAACAGTTTTTTAAAAAAATCTGTATTTTTTGTTTTATTTTATTATGTTTTTGTTATTTTTAAAACTTTAAATGTTAATTTTTTTATTTTAAAATCTGTTTTTGATTTTTTTTGCCACATAGCAATATTTTTATTTTTTTTTGCCACATCAACGCTAACGTAGACAAAAAATTAATTCTGTTACCAGAATGACCCAATTTGAAAATAAAAATTAGTTCAAGAACTTAATTTGACAAAATTAAAAGTTCAATCTAGTATTCAAATAAAAACGCCAACTTTGATGGCCAAATCATTAGTTTTGCCAAAAAAAAACATAATATATTCACCATATCGAAGCACTTCAAACTTACTACAACATATATATATATATATATATATATATATATATATAAGGATTGATTCATAGTCAGCGTTGATGATCTCAATAAATCCATCCGTTATCGAGCAAAGAAATTGATAAATGTCATCATGCAGTTTAATTTTACGGACGAAATTTTTTTCTAAAATACCCCTCCAAATACCTTTTTTTAAAAATTTTCGAGGCTCCACAGTATAAAACTACGAATGCCAAATTAAATTTTTTTTTTTAGTTTTTCGGGCTCCGCAATATTAACCTACGGTAGCCAAATTCAATTTTTTTTAAAAAAATTCCGGACTCCGCAATATTAAATTGCAGATGTCAAATTTATTTATTTTTATATGCAAAATTTATGGTGGATAAAGGTTACACCATCTTTTCTAGGTGTGTGAACCCGACTTTTCCAGCTTTAGCTCTCCGATCCTTCATGTTCCATGCTATCAGCCTATCAACCCATATATGTAGTATAAAGTCCCCCAGTGGTTTCAATTAACTGGAGGGGACCCTCAGGAGAACTAGACTAGTAGACTGGGATCGACTATTTTTTGACGATGCACCATGCTTATCTTGGGGCATCCATAAGCGACCTAAAACAAGTGCAAATTGATTTGCATGGGTGGCGGTAGAAGTAACTGGGGATTTACGAGTATGAAGTCGGTATTTCTGGAATTAAAGAAAACTAGATAGACAGCATCATGAAATGGGAAAAGTTCAAATAATAGAAATGGGATTGGATGAAAGTTCAAATCCACTTGCATATGACTCTTCACTTCATCGTTAGTAAGACCATTAACCTGCATAAGGTCCCTAATCTGCTTAGAAGTGGCTGCTGCAAAAGAATGAAAAAGATCAATTTAGATTGCACCAAGGATGATGATACCAAAACTAGACTTAAGTCTCAAACTTTAAGGAACTCATCTTTATTAATAGGCATCCACAGTTTAATACTGCGAAGCTCAAAATATTGAATATGACATCGGCAGTTTAATACTGCGGAGCCCGAAAAACTTAAAAAATATTGAATTTAGTACCCGCAGTTTAATCCCTTCCCGCATGCAAATGACCTACGAATAAGAAGAATCCTAGAACAAAATGAGAAGTAGCTAACCAACTTTTAGGAGAGACATAATTGATTGTATTGATATCAATAGCTACGCCACTCGCGGAATTTAAAGAACCTAAAGGAGCATGAGTCATATATTTTACAGAATGTTGTTCTTGCCAAGGTTGTATGTCTTTTTTCAGCCTACTCAAGTCCAACCCATTTAATTTGGACCACTTTTGAGGTTTTAACCAAGGGGCACGCAGATCCCAAAAACGCATAGTTTCTCCTCCAAAAACGACTTCTTCGATCGGGGAAAGTAATTTGTTGAATATCTTAAAGGAATATATATATATATATATATATATATATATATATATATATATATTAACTTATCTTGTAGAAAATATTTGTCAAGGCTAAGATACTTGGTACTATGTTCTTAAGACAATTATGCCCTCTGTATGGTGCTCAGAATTGATAGCACTTGTCTCCTAGGATACAATGACACTGTATATTTTAGCAGAACTACAAAAAGTATACTCTACCAAAAATAAATTCTCTAACTCACTCTTTTTATAACTATGAAACTAATGATGAAAAACTAAATACTGAAATGACTTAAATGCTTAATTGTTTGTGAATTGAATTCTTTTAAAGGCTGCCCCCTCCTATCTATTTATAGGAGAGGTTGGTGACCCTTCGGATGGGCACTTAGCCCTTGAAAAGGCATGGGATGCCACTGAAAAGGTATGGTTGGCGTCATTTAGTCAAAACGACGTAGTTTTAATCACTCGCAGAATAGGCGCATCTATTCGGACCCTTAAAACAACGTAGTTTAAGCATTAGCAAAACTAAAACTACAAAATTTTAGGCTTAGTAGAAAAGGCGCAACAAAACGACGTAGTTTTAGGTCGTCCGTTTAGACTTGTACCCTTTTAGTAGATACCGCTTCTGAAAACGACACCGTTTTGATAATATAATAAATACCGCTTCTCAAAATGACACAGTTTTGATAATAGAATTAAATAAATAAAATTTAAATAAATTTTGTCTAAAAAAGTATATACAGGACCCAGACCCACGTGCCTTATGCCACGAGCCCCAGCCAGGCCGGTGGCTGCGGCGCGCGTGTGGGTTCGAACCTAGCCTTGACTAAGTCCTCTCCCTTCCACAAAAGTGGGGTGCCCAATCCCAAGAGCATTTTCCTTGTATATAAACATATGAAATATTTAATTCCTAACCTATGTGGGACTTGATTTTTCTCACATATATTTATTATCATTTATCATTTCCAAGTGTGATCTTTGGGAGTTAATATCTCATTCATTACTCCATGAATTTGAGCTTCCAAATACTTAATTTAATATACTCATGGAGTAGAACACATTAATATATGGAATCATTAAAATAATTAATGACATCCACATTTATTTAGGCTCAAATACTAACAATCCCCCACATGAATGATATTGACTACCAACCTTACGTAAATGTTATGCAGACTTTGAGAGAGAGAGAGAGAGAGACAAAATTAGAAATTATTTATATCGAGAGAGGTAGCTTTTGGCTTTGAACCTTACCTTGTGAAAGACTATTTGGTTTACTGGTTGTCCAGTGAACGTGACATCTTGAACTGTCCAATCGTTTGTGTAAATTAAGACAATAGTAATTCGCACATAATATTCCTGAACAATCCCGAATTTATGAGTGCTTTAGAGAAGTATAGCCTTATCCTTCTCATAAAATTGGCCCAGTTCACACTCACATAGATAATTCTTAATAAGAGTATCCTACCATACTCCACATGTTTATCAAGATTTAAGAATCATTAAAAGCATAGCTTATCCTGTAACCATTATAGGTATCACTATCTCGTATCATACTTATGAGAAGAAGAAATTAATTTATTCATAGTGATTTGGTTGAATCATTCACAATTTAGTTGTCCCTTTGAACCTGGATCTTGGGATCTCCAGTCAACTAGGTTGGGTTTCCATTATGACGATCCTTGTTTATAGGCTTTAAACCCATTCCCCTCGAAGTTATTTTTATTTGCTCTCTAGTCAAACCTTTAGTCAACGGATCCGCTATATTTTCTTTCGACTTTATGTACTCAATAGACAAAATGTCGTTAGAGAGCAATTATTTTATGGTATTATGTCTACGAAAAATATGTCTAGACTAACCGTTATACGTGTGACTCTGTGCCCTTTCAATTGCTGTTTGACTATCACAATGGATATAAATAGGCGGCACAAGTTTAGGCCATATAGGAATATCTTCTAAAAAATTACAAAGCCATTCAGCTTCTTCTCCAGCCTTATCCAATGTAATAAACTCATATTCCATCGTTGATCGAGCAATGCATGTTTGTTTAGAAGATTTCCATGATACTGTTCCTCCACCTAGTGTAAACACAAAACCACTTGTTGATTTAGAGTCTTTTGTATCCGATATCCAATTTGCATCACAGTATCCTTCAAGTACTGTTGGATATCTTGAGTAGTGTAATCCAAAATTTTGAGTGTATTTTAAATACCTTAAAACTCTTATAATCGCTTTCCAATGATATTGTCCTGGATTGCTTGTAAATCTACTTAATTTATTGACAGCTTGTGTTATGTCAAGACGTATACAATTCATTAAGTACATAAAGCTTCCAATTATTTATACATACTCAGGTTGTGATATGCTATTTCCTTTATTTTTAGACAAGTGTAGATTTATATCTACCGATGTTCCCACGAGATTGCAATCATATTGATTGAATTTCCTGAGTATTTTCTCAATATAGTGTGATTGTGATAACACTAACCCATCCGATGTTTTAGAAATTTTAATTCCTAATATTACATCGGCAATACCTACTTTCATGTCAAACATATTATTTAACATTCTTTTAGTAGTATTAATGATTTCATTATTACTACCCATAAAGAGCATATCATCTACATAAAGACAAATAATGACATACACATTCTTAGTGTCCTTGACATACACACATTTGTCACACTCATTTATTTTGAAATGATTTGATAACATTGCATTATCAAATTTTTCATGTCATTGTTTAGGTGCTTATTTTAATCCATAAAGAGACTTTACAAGCCGACAAACTTTCTCTTCTTGTCCAGGAACAATAAATCCTTTTGGTTGTTCCATGTACATTTTTTCTTCTAAATCTCTATTCAAGAAAGCTGTTTTTACATCCATTTGATATTTTTCTAAATTATATATAGTTGCAATGGCTATTAACATCTTAATTGAGGATATTCTTGTCACAGGAGAATAAGTATCAAAATAATCTAAACCCTTATTTTGCCTGTATCCTTTGTGTTAGTTCCCAGTAGGCACAATAGATCTAGAAGGGGGGGGGGGTTGAATAGATCCTTTTTAATTTCAAATAATTTTCTGGTTTATTTTGTATTGCTAATAATTTAGCTTATAACAAACATAAGAATCTTTTCAAACACAGCGGAATAAGTAAAAGATCCCCTTCATTGATATATTCATAATCATGCATACATTGTTCGTAGAGTTAATTCAGTAGTAAGCAGTTAAGACAAATATAGCAGTTATAGCAGTTAATGTACATAAAGTAAATGACATAAAGTAAAAGACACAAAGGATTTTAAGTGATTTAGAGACTCAAGCTCCTAATCCACTCTTCTGCTTTCAACTAGCAGGATTTCCACTAAGGAAGGTCAGCACCCTGAATCACTAAGATTCCTTCAAGGCCAGTAACCTTGGGACATTAGTTCACTAAGAACTCTTTAAGGCCAGCAGCTTGGAACTTCTCTAGTTCCCTAGGAACTCTTCAAGCCCAGCAGGCTTGGAAACTTCATTTAGTCCCTCCGGACAAGGACCCCTCAGGCCTTGGCTTCTTGTTGTTGTAGTTGTTGATGTTGTTGGTGCTGAGCTGCTAAGATGTCTTTAAGCTCTAAACACTACAAGAAAAAGGGCCATCTGCGACCAATGATATCCGCGACCACCCTATCCGGTCGCTGATAATAGTAATAGCGATCGCTATCTGCGACCGTTAAGGATTCTAGTCGCTAGTTTCTATCAGCGACCGTATGCGGTCGCTGAGAAAAATTTTCCTCCCAAAAATTGGAGCGAAAATTTAGCGCAGCGACCAATCTATATCAGGGACCGCTTGCGGTCGCTGATATGTCCACATCATTAAAAATTAGCGACCGCATGTGGTCACTGATTGCGGTCACTGATCCTTATAACCTGAATCAGATTCAGGCATTCGCTCGAATCAGTCGAGAAGAAAAAAAAGAGGGAGACGCAGAGGGAGAAGAGGGAGTAGGGGGAGAAGAGAAGTGGGTTCACCACCAATATCACCGGCCGGCCGAAGCTTCACCACCACTATACCACCACCAGTAAGTCCTTTAAGCACTTCACTGCCACCATGTTTATTGAATATCTTTAATTTTTAATATACTGTAATTTATCATGAGATGGTTTTATGAATTTGTTAGCAATTGAGGGCAGTATAATGTAATTTACCTTTCAAATGCCCCAGGATTCTGATTTCTACTACCGAAAGCAACTCTACTAACTAAAAGAAAGAGCAGACACCAAAAACAAGGTACATCTGTCTACTCAATTTTAGGGTGTAGCATGCTATTCTTGTTTGAGCTTCAAATGATGCTTGAATTGAAATTTTTGTATTTGAATATCACATGTTATATTCTATTATATTATTTCATATTTGGTTGAATTGAATTGATTGTTCAACCATTACACACCACATGTACACTGATTTTAAATTTCTGTAGAGTTATATTCTCTACTCTTAACTTGGAACCTTAGTTTGATTCAGATGTAACGAAAGGCTGTTTAAATATTGCATTTCATAATTTCTTCATCTTAGATTAGCTATGAACTGTCTGATAGTAGTTAATTTTGGAGCTGATTAAGTTATCATGGGTGATGCAGCTCAACGATGACTTATTAGTTTTATTGTTAGTGTGTGCCCGGAGGATATATGAATCTAGGTAAAAACTAGTAATAATTCATATAACAGATGTACCTTGTAATTGAATTGAGTTGTTTTTGTTTCAACACTGCAGCATAATATTATACCTTCAGAAGAATCTAGAATATTATGTCTATTTATATATGACCAAATGATGCAACAAATATGTCAGACATCAAACATGTAATGTGGGAATTTCAAGCAATGTATCTGACACCTAGGAATGTTTCCAAATTGGGAAACAAGATTCAAGGACATAGGGCGAGAAAGGTTCCAAAGATTCTTCCAAAGAATAATCACGTAACTCGAGATTTATTTGTATTAGTTATTTTATGGATTGAATCGGTCCTTATATGCCACGTAGTTGCAATAAGGACTAAAAATGAAACTTTTTGAATAATGAGCATATCTAGTGATAAGCCATTGGCATATTTATTTAGGAAGCGAAGTGGTATTAACTTATCTATGAATGTTACATTCCCACCACCATTTTGCCGCATCAAATAGCCTTTATTCTATATCTGTTAAGGGGTTTCTCACTCTTCTCTTGGATTGTTCTTTCTCTGATCTCCATCCTCACTAAGTTCCTAGTTTAGTATTGAACAGAAACCCGCACTTACTTATTCTGTAATCCAACACGTGATTTGATTGGACAAAGACTAGAAAATGATTCAAGAGACGCAAGATAAAGATATTCCACCATATACCTATAAGGAAACCTTAAACTTCCAATCGTCTTAATCGGCTTATTGCCTACGTCATGACCCAATCAAAAATTATATATTTAAAGCAACCACCAAATACTCATAATAAATTTATACACAGTTGAACCACATAACCTAGGCAAGTCACACCGGCAAATGAGGTCCCACATGTAAGGCTAAGACAGTGTAAAACATTAGCCATACCAAGAACCAATCAACAGCCTGGTCCTTGCTATTAGTTGGTGAATCATTATAGATTCTTATACAACATTATACTAAATAGTTCAATAGCCTGGACCCTGGAATATATAAAGGCAATGAGTATATGTGATGTTATGTTAATTGCTTATACATTCTTGTTGCTCTTATATGCCTAAAAATGGTCAAGTATGCATGCCCTCGTGCATGTGGATAGTCCATATTATAGGGGAGACTCTGCCGAAATAGCTGTGTAAATTTATTTTGGCATGCATCCTTGTTCAATTCCCGAATAATCATATATAATGCACACTCATGTTATATATGTACATATACATCTATATGTATTTATAAGCATCATAAGTGGCATTGAGCTGAATTGTAAATCTCTAACAAGGGAATAAAATAATTCATGTCAACATAGGTACCGTGGTATCATGGACCTTTATTCAGACCGTAGTTGAATGAGATGATGAAAGTCAAGTGCCGGATAGGTCTGCCATGTGAGTAATTTAGAATTTGGTTGTCAAGTATTTCTAGATTATGCGTATAGTCACCTGGAATGTGTTAATGGTCAGAACAAGATAAGATGTCCTTGTTTAAAGTGTAAGAATATAAATTATATGGACAGAGACATAGTAAACTATCATTTACTTGTTTCTGGGTTCATGAACAATTACGAAGAATGTTGGTGGGCACATGGGCAAAGAAGAGATAGTGGCAATGCACAAGTACACAATCCAGGCAGCAGTACCCATCGTATGAATGACATGGTTCATGATATTGCAGGGCCAAATTTTGATTGGGAACAAGGAAGAGAGCAACCTATGAATTCTGATGCCAAAGCATTCTTTAAGTTGTTAGACGAGGGTAGCGAACCGTTATGGCATGGTTGCACGAAGCACACTACATTGTCTGCAGTGGCGACATTACTTAACATCAAGGCTGATCACAACATGAGCCATGAGTGTTTTGAGTCACTCTTGAGGGCCATTAAAAGTATGTTGCCTGTCGGTGAAAAAATTCCCGATAACTACTACTATTGTAAAAAAATGGTGAAGAAGTTGGGTCTTGGATATCAAAAGATCGATGCATGTCCGAACGATTGCATGTTGTTTTATAAGGAAAATGAGCAGATGACAAAGTGCGTGTTGCGATCATGATCGATTTAGGCCTAATAAAGAGGGTGTGACTACAAAAAGGCGAATATACCTTTTAAGATTTTAAGGTATTTTGCAATTACACCAAGGCTCAAAAGATTGTATATGTCCTCAAGAACAGCTGAACATATGACTTGGCATGCTGAAATCTCCAACCAAAGATGGAGAATCGAACCATCCATGAGATAAGGAAAGCTTAGAAAGATTTCAACTTAGCACATCTGGGGTTTGCATTGGAACCTAGAAATGTGAGGCTTGGATTATTCACTGATGGTTTCAACCCGTTCGGCCACTCAGCTATTCTGTACTCCTGCTGGCCTGTGATTGTTACTTCGTATAACTTGCCTCCTTTGATGTGTATGAAACAATCGTACTTGTTTCTTTCACTCGTGATTCCTGGTCCCAAGAGTCCTGGAAAGAACCTAGATGTTTACTTGAGACCTCTTATAGACGAGTTGAAGGTATTCTGGGAGGATGGCGTACAGACTTGGGATGTTTCCACGAAAACAAATTTCAACCTTAGGGCAGCGGTTATGTGGACCACAAGTGACTTTCCTGCTTATGGTATGTTATCTGGATGGAGTACACACGGGAAGTTGGCTTGTCCATATTGTATGGGTCATACAAAGTCTTTCAATCTATTAAATGGTCGAAAGCCATGCTGGTTTGATTGTCATCGTTATTTCTTGCCGGTAGATCACCCGTTTCGAAGAAATAGACAACACTTTAGGAAAGGAAAAGTGGATCATGATATGCCAGCACCGCGACTGTCGGGGATGGATATGCATGATCGTGTGATGAGATTGTCGGTCATCCCATTCGGTAAGATTGTTTCCTCTGACATCATCGATGGGTTTGGCGTGTCTCATAATTGGGTTCGGAGAAGCATCTTTTGGGAATTGCCTTATTGGTCTACAAATTTGATTCGTCATAATCTAGACGTGATGCATATTGAGAAGAATGTGTTCGACAATGTGTTTAACACCGTGATGGGTGTTGCGGGCAAGACAAAAGATAATGATAAGGCACGGTTGGACATGAAAGATATTTGTAAGCGTCCTGGATTAGAACTTTATGAATCTACTAATGGTAAGATGGTCAAACCGCATGCAAGGTACCCATTGTCCCGAAAGCAGGTTGAAGATGTGTGCACATGGATAAAGTCTCTGAAACTAACAGATGGATATGCGTCAAGCATTGCAAGGTGTGTTACAGGTGGGAAATTGCAAGGGATGAAGAGTCATGACTGTCATGTGTTCATGGAGAGACTCATGCCTATAACATTTTGGGACATGCTTGATAAACCAATATGGGATGCTTTGCAAGTATACTACACTCCTAGTCCTATTAGGAAAAGGGATAGACCGCCTACAGATTGACAAGTTATAATTTATACTCCCGTGCGCAGTCGTGTCCAAGTAATAGACGGGGATTTCTACCAAGAGGAGATGATTCATAGACCTCCTATAATAAATATAGAGGACAACAATTATGTAATCCAATTAGAGGGTGGAGATGAACCTGATGAATTGGATCCCGAGACAGTTATTGTGCCAAATGACAGTGATACTGTGGAAGAGTTATTGACTGACACCGACACAAAATCTGAAGAAGAAGATGGTTATGAATCTCTGATACTTGTACAAAATGATTCTGACTCAGACAACTATTTTCATTAAAATATATGTTTAGTACCTTTCATTTATAGTTGTCGTTGTTAATTATTTTCTATACGATTTTCATGTACCTTTCTCTATAGTACATTTCTCTATACGATTTTCATGTACCTTTCATTTATAGTTGTCGTAGTTAATTAATTTCCAGTCATGTTCATGTATATTTCATTAATTGTCATTATTGTCCTTTTCTATAAAATGTATGTTTAGTTTTAATTGTATTACATATAATTACATATCCTGATGTTCTCTATATCCTTGACATGTTTATGTACCTTTCATTTATAACTCAACATCCTAAATTTTTTATTTATAGATGTCTTACGAACACTCGCAAAGACGACCTGGCCTTGGGTTGGGTGAGGCCCTAATCATGTTAGAAGGTTCCGGCTAATCCGGATGATCGCATTTTTATCTGAGATCCATCCTCCTCCAGAAAGCACGTAAGTTAAACATCGTGTATATATAAGGGTTTAATATTTCCATTGTTATAAATATAGTAGTGATTTAAATGTAAGGGTTTTAATGTAAATTATTGTATATTGTAGTGATTTTCAAGATAGTAAAATTGTGAAGTGCATTTCAAAATTATGCTTCTGTGAAGCCTGCCACGCTGATGATTACGTGGGCGAAACACACCTATCGCCCATTAGGATGCAGTTTGGACTGAATTTAAGGTATATTTTTTTATCACTCTGATAGATAATACATAGTTAATCAAATAATATTGTTTAGTAATATAACAGTTTTAATATTATTATTGTTGTTTTATTTGTAGAAATGGTATAGATGGGATGACGCACAGGCATCAATTATTCAGACATTATTCTGGCAAAAGTGCGCCATCCAAACTAAAGATAATCTGAACAAGGAACGACAAAAAGCCCTGCACAATGCTGAGATTGACCATCTAGGACAGGGTGAGCAGTATATGCATGAGCATAGCCCCTGGTGGTGCGCACAACCCATATGGGTGCAGATGTGTGACTAGTGGAAAGCTGAGAGCTGGGTCAAGAGGCGTAAGACTGCCGCCTTGAATAGATCCTCAGGTGTATCAGACGACGAAAAGGCAAAAGGCACGTGTCAAGATATCACAATTTGCAAAGACATTACTTTTTAGAATGCGTATGTTATGTTTCTGATCATCTTTTGTAGCTAAAATATCATATGTTTATATAATAATATGAGAAAATGAAGCTGTAGGAGTCTCGGATCTCAAGGTCAATGTGGCCACCGCGATGGTCCGCCTCGAAATTTTATTAGAGATAATGATAATAAGTTCACTTTATCCTAATATGTTGTTTATAAATTGTGACGACATTTTTAAGTATTTTTTTATTTATTTTTAACTATTTAATTGTTCATCTTCTGACAGGACACTTATAAGGGCTTAATGAACGAGCGCTATCCTGAAGGCACCCCGTGTCCATCGATTGATCAAGAATTATGGGAGAGGGCGTCCATCGTGAAGAAAAATTATGTCAAAGGCCAAGGACAAAAACGGCGCTCGACCATCAGTGGCACAGGCAGCTCTGCCACCCAGTTTACACAGTCATCAGGTTTTCCAGCCTATCATACTCCTGCTGACTGTGTGAGAGCGATCTGTCAGGATCGTGATCTTCTTTGTATACTGGGCGGACATCTGCAGTCTCTGAGTCTTGATGAGTTAGTTAGAGGCGTGGCAAAGATAGAAGAGGAAGAAGAGGAGAAAGAATGACTGGCGAATATAGTATCAACGAAAGTATATATAGATCATTTATTGTTTAGCTACATTGTCGTATATGTTTATAGTCTCTGAGTCACTGTCTTACTTATATGTTTCACTACATTGTCTATTGTTTAGCTTTCCCTACGTCGTAGCAGTATCAACACATGTAACATATATGTTTTATTACTTTGTTAATTACATGATCCTAATTTGGATGATCCATGAAGAGCGCCTAGAATTGTTTTTTTAGATTTTTAAAGCCTTGAACTCTTTTAGATTCATTCTTTGGACAATTGTATTGTGTTGGATGAATGTTTATTTATGGATGATCAATGTTTATTATATAGTAGTTATATCATGGATGGATGTTAATATGGATGCTTGTATATACTGCTGTGTTGGCATTGAAAGCAGATACAAAGCGGGTTTTTTTTGGGAAATTAATAAAACAGGCAAAAAATTAAAAAAAAAAAAACCATAAGCGACCGCATGCGGTAGCTAACACTATATCAGTGATCGCGTCACCTTCTTGGAAGCTAGCGATCGCTGTGGTCGCTATTACCGGTCGCTGCCACGTGTGCCATGTCACGCCTAATAAATGACTCAGCATAAGTCAGAATAGTGATGGGATCGGTCGCTGATTGCGGTCGCTAATAATTCGGTCGCTATTGTTGGTCGCTGATGTCCTTCCAGCGAACAGATTATCTGCGACTAATATTAGCGACCGCATGCGGTCGCTGATACCCATCTGCGACCGTATGAGGTCGCTGATAGGCGGTCACTGATAAGCCTTTTTGTTGTAGTGGAACATCTTCTGTACTTAGCAGCTTGGTGTGGTCCTCTTTGCATTCTGTTTTGAGTCTGAACCACATCTTCTTTGGTGCAGTTGATCTTTACTCTTTTCTGCTCATCTTCATCTGATGTCAGCTGTACACCATCACCATTTGGATTTGCTAAGTCCCTGAGCTTTTGGTAGGCTTCATCTGACACTTAGCAATCCCTGAACCCTTCAATTCTTGAATGTTTTGCAGACATGGTTCTGCACTTGTTCAGTTTCAGCTTTAGGTTCATGATGATTCGTAGAGTGGCTCTCCTGATATTCTTTGTACTCTGCCACTTTTCTGAATGCTATTTCCTTGGCCTTCTTGGCTCTCAGCTTGGCTGCCATCTTCAATAGCATTCTCATCTTTGTTGAGTGAAGCTCTAGTCTGTTTGAGTCCTTCTTCAAAGTTGCTTCACTTCCACCTATGTAGTCTCACTGTCACTGAGACTTGTTCTGTTGATCTTTGGTGGAACTCGTAGAGTCAACAATAGCATTCAACAACTCAACGATTCTGCAACATGATAATCCTCAGTACCTCTTGATCTTTGAAGCTCTGTTGATTTATACTACTTTGAAATCTTCTTGTTGGAAGGTAGCCGTTGAAATCTATTCAAATTGTTTCACAGATCTCGAGTTATTTGGTGCAGACTGCAGATGTGACATAACATCTTTTTCTGACTTTCTGACACTACAGTCTATTGTTTCACCTACCCCGTCAGATATGTTACTTTGATGTCTTGGGCAGGTCGACGACTTTATTTCCCTTCTCTAATTTCTTAATCAGAGGTTGTCCTTGCATTGATGCTCTCAATAAGCTTTTGTCCGAATGTCAGCCTTCAGATTGAACCGTTGCCAATGCTTCAATCCTTAGTTGTTCGAACTCAACGATTCTGATGCACTTCTTCTTGGACCTGATCGTAGTGTCTTATTAACTGATGCTTATTGACATGTAGAGTTAGAACTACGATTTTGAAGAGTGTTCACTTGATCTTTAGTGAAGAACAACTCTTCCTTCTTTCATGCAGTGCTTCAACACTTCTGCTTACCTCGACTGCTCTCAGATACTGATGGCTTGACTCTTTGCTTTGGCCCCTTCTGAATAACAAGACACTTCAGATTTGTGGCGTGTCCAGCTCGCTTTCTCCTTGTGATCTCCCGTTCACTTATCATCAATGGACTAACCCAATGCTTAATCACTTTAGCCTTGTTCTTCAGAGGCTGACCAGTATCTTTGTGTATACTCCATCAGTTCCTTCTTTGTTTGGCAAACACTACGATCTTGGTTACTTCCAAGATCTTTGTCATCTTTCCACTTGACAGCTACTGCATATGCTGACTTTCCTTAGTCAGCTACTGAAGTCTTCTTATAATCATCTTGTGTAAGACTTCATCTTGAATAGCTTCACAACTCAATCTGGATGATGATAGAGTTGATGCTTAGATCTTCTGTTAGCTTGCATGCCATTCGTTGAGTGGTCTCTGGTTTCCTTCAGGTGGGATGTATCTTTGCAGTACCAACCAGAGGCTTCATTCCTTTGGATATTATGGGAGTGCTCATTTGTTGAGAATCATATTTGCTCAACGATTCTGCCTTGGCGTTTTGAGCGCATCTATTGAAGTCTTAGTTCTGCACTCTACGATTCAGCTTCGGCTGTGCAGAAACTATGACTTCAAGATTAGATCTTGACACTCTACGATTTTTGTCGTTTTGCTTGTTGTCTTCATCTGATCTTGCTCTACTACGATCTCTTCCTTTGATGCGATCAGTAGACTCTACGACTCTGAGTGTAGTCTACGATTCTTGACTTGGCTTCGGCAGATGCTCGGTCGGCTTATAGGCAGACTGTCTCTACGATTCTGAACATAACTTCCTCAGTAGACTCCGGCTTCGAGGAAGTGCTACTCGACACACTACGATCCTTCCTCGTTTCTCCTGGCAGTCTACAAACTATGAGATCTACTATCTTGCAGACTACGATTCTGCCTTGATAGCTCTCAAGTTTTCCTTACTTTCTTGGCAGACTACGATTTCTAGTGCAGTGTTCGACGATCAGATCAACCTAAGATCAGCCTAACATGCTTGATCTTTCTATTTATAGTCCTTGTACATCATTTCTTTTTAAGGACTTTACAAAGCTGTTTTGCTTATGTAGGATCAACCTAACGTATTTGATCAATTCATTCTAAGTCCTTGTACATATGTTTCTATAATCTATTAGAGGACTTTACAAAGCTTTTCTTAATGCAAACATACTTGCATATTCATTCATATATATATATATATATATATATATATATATATATATATATCATAATCAAATCATATGTAAATAGGAATATCATTCATATGTTTATTCCTAACAATCTCCCCCTATTTGATTATGACAAAAATAATAAGTGCATATGCATGTTATGAATGAATCTTATATACAGTGAGCAGCTGTATTTCTAAAACAGATAATCATGAATGTCATTTATAATGATGTGGAATTTAATACACTGACATCCTGGATCCAGAACATAGCTAACTAGTTAGAGATGTACCTCTTTGGCTCCATGTATGATTCCAAGATTTCTGTGGATAAGTTATTCATCTGTTTGATCTGTTTGCTCCTGCTCCCCCTGGGATGTGGACTTCATATCTTTTGTCTGTTCCCCCTCAGATGTATGCTTCTCTTCTTCTTCTGGCTCCCTCTTAGCCTTTGCAAACACGGGCTCATCATCCTTTGGCTCCCCCTCAGATGATAACTCAGCTACTTCTTGTGTTGTCTTCTTCTTTGGCTTCTTCTCTTCTTTCCTTCTGCTCTCCTTGCCCTTTCTTGAGTGCCTCTTGCTCTACCTCTTTCTATGCCTCTTTTTCTCCCCCTTTTTGTCATTAATCAATTGGGAAAGCTGTTCCATAATGTGACGCCCCCAAAACAAGTATACATCACCCATCTTGAGTTGCCAAATACATGGTACAGAATACAAATACAAACTTAATTTTACAAACGTCGTGTAATATACGACAAAACATATGCTATGAGTTTTAATACAAATATTGTCATCTAGATAATATCTACACTCAATGGAGTCCTCATTACATTTATTATCACACTATTTAACAGAATAGTGAGGACTACTAATGCTATCATCTAGACCGTCACTCCATTCCCGAGGCTCGTCCAATTTATATTCTCATTTCAAGAAGAGAAAAATTGAAAGAAAGGGTGAGCTCAACTAGCCCAAGAAGAACTATTATGACTAATATAATGCAGAATAAATTATCATTAGTCTTCAACAATGTTAAACTGATAAAATACAATAGACATCAAGTTTAAGCTATAACGGAATAAGCAATCCATTAGAAGAGTCAAGTAGACCATGATATCTACTATATCTATGATTTAAAATGTTTTCATCATTTTTTATCGCTGAGACTCAGCTTAATAAATAAACCACATCATCAAGTCATCCCTGCACTACGAGCCAAGGATATTCATTAAATCATCAATGGTCATGACTATACCGAATAATTCCTAGTCATAATCATACCAAAAACTGTCCATCAATGCACTATGTGACTCCGAGGACTTTTACCACATCATTTATAACATTACAGGTCATGATTATACCGAATAATCCCTGGTCATAATCATACCAAGTCCATCTATGCACGTAATCCAAATATGACTTTCATCACAATATAAGCATGAGGATGATGACAATGACATAATAATTCAATAAAACAAGTTCAAGAATAAATTTTAAAGATTTATAAATTAATTTATCTTGAAATCAATTACGTCCAAAGTATCAACATGATACTGCTTTGTAGAGTAAAATTCAAGAATGCTCAGAAGAATATTTTCATGAAAAGATTCCGGAATATAGAAGCCAAAACTTTAACCAAATGAGTATCATAGAATATATGAAACTGCAAATGGATTTTCACCGCCATGCGGTAATCCACGTAGACAGATCATTTCCATAATTTAATAAGGAATGAATACGAAGGATCATTCACCATGCATGTGATAATCCACATAGATAGGTTATTCTAACAGAATAATAAAGAATGGAACCAGGTCATGCGTAATCCGCACAGACAGGATATTCCAACAGAAAAATAAAGAATGGAATAACAGAAGAATTCACCATGCATGCGATAAACCGCACAGACAGGTTATTCCAACAAAATAATAAAGAATGGAACCAGGTCTAGCGTAATCTGCACAGACAGAATATTCCAAAAGAATAATAAAGAATGGAATAACAAAGAATTCACCATGCATGCGATAGACCGCACAGACAGGTTATTCCAACAGAATAATAAAGAATGGAACCAGGTCTAACGTAATCCGCACAGACAGGATATTCCAATAGAATAATAAAGAATGGAATAACAGAAGAATTTCACCATGTATGCGATACTTCACATAGATAGGTTATTCCAACATAATAATAAAGAATGGAATAACCGAATCTCTCTTCATGAATACGAAAGAAATAATACCCCTTACCTCAAAAGAAGACTGGATACTGGAATAGTGAGGTAGCAGACTTCTCTTCTTCTTTCTCTCTATAATTTCTCTCTATAATAATTGCTCTATAGCTTTAGTGAATTGGTGAGAAATGAAGGAAGAATGAGCTTCTATTTATATGAAAATATAGTTTCGATAATTGTACGTTTTGGGTCTCGAAATATTAAAGTATAATACCTCCCTCTTTTTCTTCATTTTTAATTTAGTCCTGCAAGTATTATCAAACTTGCACCACCTCCCCTAATAGTAAATAATGTGAATCAATAGTTCAATCATATAAATCAAGAGTTATAATCATGTGAAAATACGAATTACAGTATAGTACCTCCATATATACCTCCATTTTTAACTTAGTCATGCAAGTATTATCAATCTTGCACCAACTCCCCTAATAGTATAAGAATGTGAATCAATAGTACACACATGTGAACAAATAGTTATATAAGCATGTGAATTAGTAGCAATTAATTGCTCATTTATCAGATTAATTACCCGATTTATCAATATAACCCCCAGACATCAATTATCATCGGAATAGATGTCGATTTCCACTAACACTAATAATCCCAACACAATGGAACTATCAAATTTCATCTTTAATCAACATGAACTTATTCATCATTAATATTATAACTCACAATATTTAACAACCAGGTCGTTCCCAAGAAAAAGGGGGCTTTCCGATAAGGATTTCTCCTTATTGGCCGTATGATTAGATGACCAAACCTCTCATTGATGAACTTCTAGACATTGTAAATATTGCAATTTAATAATATGAATAACTTTATCGTCTCAATTATTGATTTAATAATATATCATATTATGCAGATGATACTGTGACAATAATCGAATCAATATTATGAGACATATAATGCAGCAATTCTTTAGTAATAATTGAGTATAAGCGAGTGACTTCTCACGTAAGCATCAATAATCAATACCGTGTATTGCTCTTATGCAACCACGCGTATTCATTGTACATTTACTACTAGGGTAGTTCAACAATTTTACTTGATAACACTTTCGTCGTTATTTTTAATAAAAGATAATTACATGCGTTTTCTTTACTACGACAATACTTCCGTTAATAGGGTCCACCAATGATTGTGCCATCGCATACGGATATTCCCGACAAAAAGAATATTCCCCGACCAATCGAATATTATATAACAACTTGCATACTTTGCAAAATTTATAAATATTACCCACAACTATAACATTATATTAAATCAATACCATAATATTCAAAAAAATATTTCGAGAAATTTAAATCTTTATTCATAAAATTTAGGGTCTCACAATCTCCCCTCGTTATGAAATTTTGCCCTCGAAATTTGCGTACGTACCTGGTATGCCGAAGAGATGAGGATACCTTGACTACCTTTATCGTTGAAAACATTACATGTTGCATACGTGCATGCCCAATGTCCTTCGATTGCCTCTGAATGCACATTAGTCCTTAAAATAGCCATTTTAGGCCTTGATACCGACCTCAAATCTTAAAATATAAAAAATAAAAGTTTTAGGTCTACTCGTTATCTTTCAGAATCATCCTGAATCACCTCAATCAGAGTTTATATGAAAACGTTATGCCCAATTTACTAAAGGACGTCCGGACAGATTTTGGCTTAACACTTGATCAGCGCCTAGGCGCCTAAATTTGGCCTTGGGCAAGCGCCTAGGCGCCCAAGAATAGATTCTAAGCGCCTTGACGCTCGACCTTTGGCACTTAACTCCAATTTTCTAGATTTTGCAACTTTTGACACACATACTTCAAATCTTCATAACTTCTTCATCCGTTATCGGAATTAGTCCATTTTCGAGGCTATGGAAAGCTTGTAACATGCTCTATAAAACCCCCATGATTTCATAATTTTTCAGATTCATTAATTATTCCGAAATTTGGCTACAAAGTCCCCCAAGACTAAGTTTTTACTAACAACGATACGTGAAAAACGTTATGAACACGCGACATACTTGGCGGTAAAATGAGTCACAGTTCCTACTCGATCGAGGATTTCAAATGGGCCAATTAATCAAGGGTTGAGATAATGCCTTCTTGAACCTTCTTCTTCAAATTCATCAAATTCGGGTGTGCAGCTTGAGCAGCTTTAACTTTATTGATTAAAGTCGATTCTACTCGTATATTCGTTATCTTCATGTGGGTCCCTAGAGTCTTTAACTCTATCTTCATCATTTGTAAGTTATACGAAATGGGTTTTGTGTTAACAACATCGCACTCGTAAAAGCATACGATCTTCTACTTTCGCGCGCCATTTACCACGTTCATTTCTTCCACGATGATATTGAATGGTATAGTCGTAATCTTCAACACCTCGAGCCAACGTCTTTGGCACATAATACATTCGTTCTAGGTGAAAAAATATTTAAGGGTTTTAGAAATGGGTTTTGCACTGAGGTCAATACAAAATTTGATTTCACGCTCTAGGGGTAGGCTAGGAAGTTCTTCAAGAATACATCAGGAAATTTATTAACAATAGAAATATCATTCAAAACTGTGACTCTCATCCAAGATTTGGATAGTACGTCACATTGATACCTATCAACTTGCCATCGTCATTCACAACGTCCCCTACGGATAGTCTAACTTTGGTGCCTTCCACACAAGGAAGTCACCAGCAAAAGGCTCGGGGCTCTTTACTTATGGCTTGATATGACAGTGATTGATTTTAGTGGTTTCGTTGTTGAATTCGCATAATAGTTTGGTTAGGAATATAAAAGCTAACAACCTTAAAAAAAGCTTGATGAGTAGTTAACCAATCAATCCCTAAAATCACATCAAATACAAGTATTTTCAAAGAGATAAGATCGACAGGTAACGTGAAAGTGTTGATTTGAATCAAACAAGATTTATAAATAGTGGAGGTAACGAAGGTTTCTCCCAACGGAGTTTCAACAGATAAGTCAAAGTCTAATTTCTTCGGAGCCAAATTTAAACGTTGAGCGCAAGAAAGAGAGATGAAAGAATGGGTAGAACCTGTATCTAACAAGGTATAGACTTCACAAAAATTTATAATTAACTAACCCGTGCTAACTTCGTTCGGTTTACTCGCTTTTTGAGAAGTCACAAAAAATGCTCTTCCTAAAACCACCGACTTTGTTTTGTCCGTATCCGCCTCTGTTGCCACCGTCTCAGCTAGACTTGACTTTGGTGCACGACAAAATTGGGCTAGGTGACCTTCTTTTCCATAATTGTAACATGCTTTTGACTGCATAACGCAGTTTGGACTGATATGTCCCTCCCCTCCGCATTTGAAGCATATAATTGGTGGTCGTTCTCCTCCCCTAGAATTTGTTGCTAGTGTTAGTGCTACTGCCAACGTCTTCCCATTATCGTTAAATCTTCTCTTCTTGAATTTTCCACTTCTATTATCTTGGCCATGCTTACCACCAAAGTGGTTACCATTCTTGGCATGATAATTTCCCCCACGATGGTTATCATTGTTCCGATGGCCGTTGCCACCGGTACGATTATTATCATGTTATTGCTCGTTATCCTTTCGTTGGGCTGGCTCATTATCGTGCTCCAATAACTGAGCCCTATTCACTACATCTGAATATAAACAAAGTTTGTGAGAAATGAGGTATTAATTTATATCGGGTTTCAAACCTCTTAGAAACATTCGCGTCATTCGCTCCTCATTATCGACCAAATGGGATGCAAACCGGGATAACTCCACAAATTTAGCCTCGTATTGCGACACGATCATATTGTTTTGCTCCAACATGATGAATTTCACCTCCTTCATATGACGAATACTTTCGGGAAAGTACTTATCATTGAACAGCTCTTGGAACTTCTCCTAAGACATCTTGAGTAAAGTCCAGTCAAGGAGTGCGTTTCTGATTCCCACCGAAGAATCGCCTCTTCACGTAACATAAATGTGGCAAAGGGAACCTTTTGCTCTTTGGAGCATCCCAAGACATCAAATATCTTGGTGATATTCTTTAACCACGTCTCCGCCTTAAGTGGTTCTGGCTTTCCCAAAAACTTCGGTGGTCTCAACTCCTTGAACTGCTTAGTGGTGACCGACCATGGGTTGCCTGTGTTTCCACCTGCATTTTGAACAGGAGTCTATCTTGCCTGATGTTGCATGAATTGCATAAAGCCTCTGAACATCTCACCGTTTATCATCTGATCGGTGTTGTTATTTCCCTGAGGATTATTGTCTTCCTGTTGCACATTATCCTGGGTATTGATCGTTGGTGACTCAATGGTCTCATGTGCTTCATTGCTGATCTCAACATTTTCAGATGCCATTTTCAAACACTGTCACAAAACAAGGGTTAATTGACATATCACATATTATCCCTATACTCTGACCGACCAATTAAATAACAAATAAACTTAGGTAGGTCATACTAGCGAAGGAATTCCCCGTCTCTCTCCTAGTTCTTGTCTCATATCTCAGCCAGAGATCATATCCCTAAGCTTTGATACCAACTGTGACACCCCCAAAACAGGTATACATCACCCATCTTTAGTCGCCAAATACATGGTACAAAATACAAATACAAACTTAATTATACAAACGTCGTGTAATATACGACAAAACATATGCTATGAGTTTTAATACAAATATTGTCATCTAGACAATATCCACACTCAATGGAGTCCTCATTACATTTATTATCACACTATTTAATAGAATAATGAGGACTACTAATGCTATCATCTAGACCGTCACTCCATTCCCGACTCGTCCCAAATTTATATTCTCATTTTCAAGAGAGAAAGTTGAAAGAAAGGGTGAGCTCAACTAGCCCAAAGAAGAAATATTATGACTAAGATAATGCAGAATAATTATCATTAGTCTTCAACAATGTTAAACTGATAAAATACAATAGACATCAAGTTTAACTGCAGCGGAATAAGCAATCCATTAGAAGAGTCAAATAGACCATGATATCTACTATCTTCTATGATTTAAAATATTTTCATCAATTTTTATCGTTGAGACTCAGCTTAATAAATAAACCACATCATCGAGTCATCCCTGCACTACGGGCCCATGATATTCATTAAATCATCAATGGTCATGACTATACCAAATAATCCCTAGTCATAATCATACCAAAAACTGTCCATCAATGCACTACAGGCTACTGAGGACTTTTACCACATCATTTATAACATTACAGGTCATGATTATACCAAATAATCCCTGGTCATAATCATACCAAGTCCATCTATGCACGTAAGCCAAAGATGACTTTCATCACAATATAAGCATGAGGATGATGACAATGACATAATAATTCAATAAAACAAGTTCAGGAATAAATTTTAAAGATTTATAAGTTAATTTATCTTGAAATCAATTACGTCCAAATTGTTAACATGATACTACTTTGTGGAGTAAAATTCAAGAATGCACAGAAGAATATTTCCATGAAAAGATTCCGGATGAAGCACAAATATCCAGGATATTCTACTAATTTCATGGAGTATAGAAGCCAAAACTTTAACCAAATGAATATCATAGAATATATGAAAGCGCATGAATGGATTTTCACCGCCATGCGGTAATCCACGTCAGGCGAGATCATTTCCACAATTTAATAAGGAATGAATACGAAGGATCATTCACCATGTATGTGATAATCCACATAGGCGAGTTATTCCAATGAATAATAAAGAATGGAATAATGAAGAAGAATTCACCATACATACAACAGTAATCGCACGAATATTCAAGAGAAGTTATTCTAACAGAATAATAAAGAATGGAACCAGTCTAAGCCAGAATCCAGTATATAGATGGGATATTCCAAATGAATAATAAAGAATGGAATAATAGAAGAATTTCACTATGTATGCGATACAGATGCATAGAAAAGTTATTCCAACATAATAATAAAGAATGGAATAAATGTAAGCTCTCTTCATGATATGTAAAGAAATAATACCCCTTACCTCAAAAGAAGACTGGATACTGGAATAGTGAGGTATCAAACTTCTCTTCTTCTTTCTCTCTATAATTTCTCTCTATAATAATTGCTCTATTGGTGAGAAATGAAGGAAGAATGAGCTTCTATTTATTGGAAAATATAGTTTCGATAATTGTACATTTTGGGGCTCAAAATATTACAGTATAATACCTCCCTCTTTTTCTTCATTTTGAATTTAGTCCTGCAAGTATTATCAAACTTGCACCACCTCCCCTAATAGTAAATATTGTGAATCAATAGTTCAATCATATAAATCAATAGTTATAATCATGTGAAAATATGAATTACAGTATAGTACCTCCATATATACCTCCATTTTTAACTTAGTCATGCAAGTATTATCAATCTTGCACCAACTCCCCTAATAGTATAAGAATGTGAATCAATAGTACACACATGTGAACAAATAGTTATATAAGCAAGTGAATTAGTAACAATTAATTGCTCATTTATCCGATTAATTACCCGATTTATCAATATAACCCCCAGACATCAATTATCATCGGAATAGATGTCGATTTCCACTAACACTAATAATCCCAACACAATGGAACTATCAAATTCATCTTTAATCAACACGAAGTTATTCATCATTAATATTATAACTCGCAATATTTAACAACTAGGTCGTTCCCAGGAAAGAGGGGGCTTTCCGATAAGGATTTCTCCTTATTGGTGCGCAATTAGATGACCAAACCTCTCCTTGATAGAACTTCTAGACATTGCAAATATTACAATTTAATAATACGAATAACTTTGTCGTCTCAATTATTGATTTAATAATATATCATATTATACAGATGATACTGTGACAATAATCGAATCAATAATATGAGAGATATGATGCGTAAATTACTGTAGTAATAATTGAGTATAAGCGGTGACTTCTCACGTAAGCATCAATAATCAATACCAGTGCTACTATGCAACCACGCAGCGTATTCATTTACTTTTACTACTGGGTAGTTCAGCAGTTTTAACGGTAACACTTTCACCGTTATTTTTAATAATGAGATAATTTTGTTGTTTTTCTTACTACTTATAATACTTCCGTTGTGGGGTCCACCAATGATTGTGTCGTCGCATGCGGATATTCTAAAAAAAGAATATTCACTGACCAATCGAATATTATATAACAACTTGCATACTTTGCAAAATTTATAAATATTATCCACAACTATAACATTATATCAAATCAACACCATAATATTCAAAAAAATATTTTGAGAAATTTAAATCTTTATTCATAAAATTTGGGGTCTCACACATAAGCTGCTCCATTATATAAGAGGAGTTACCAGCTTCAATCTTGAGTTCTTGTTGGCTTAACTCAAGTTGCATAGAGAAAGACTGATTCATGTTGTCAATCTTGTCAGAGAGGACTTGGAGTTTCTCTTCATTTTCCTTTTGTGTTTGTAGAGCTTCTGCCTTCTGATTACTTATGGCTTGTAGATAGATGTGATCTCTCTCTTTGATTTTGAGAGATACATCAGCCATGGTGGCTTGTAGACTGTCATGAACTGAGTTATCTTCTGTTGTTGTCAACCTCTTTGACTCTTCAGTGATTTGAGATATCTTCTTGATCAGCCCATCAGAGTTCTTCAATAGTTCCTGCTCCAAAGGATTTTTTTCATTTGGTTGGGCAGCCTCTTCTTGAACACCAGATTGGACTTTACGATTTTCATCTTTTGACAGATTTTCAAAAGTAGTGAGAATCTGAAAAATCGTTAAATGCCAATTTTGATTTGAGGATGAAGGAATGTCAGATATCTGAGCTTGGGCATATGAAAGCTCCTCATTTTGGATTTGAACGCCATCATTGGTATAGTGACCCGACTCTACGATTATCTCCTTGGCCATAAACCTTCTATCTTCTGATTCCACTCTACGATCGTAGGGAATATAATGATTGCCAGTATGTCGGTAGAATTTGTAATAGGGTTGGTCATTTATCATCATGGTTGTAAACTTCTTTACCCTTGGTAAGTTTTGTGACACCAGTTCCAGATTTGGAAACTGAGAGTAGCATAAGCTGAAGTAGCTCTCATCAGTATTAGTATGTGCCTTCAACCACGGCATCCACGGGAAGAACCATCTCATCAGAAGATCATCAGAGTTACACAGTATTGTTGTGAAATCTAACTCCATATTTTTCCAATTTTGAAGCACTTCATCTGTAGTCATCCTTACAACTCAAAGTTGTTCATTTCTATGACTTATCCATCTTGATGCAGGTTCAGCTGGTGGTTCATCAAAAACTTCCACCACTATTCTTCTGCTAATTCTAGCTGGAGAGAGAACATAATAGTATTCTAGTTCCTCTGATTCCTGATGTGCAGAATTAGAATCCTTCTCCATTTCCTCTCTTTCTGAGCCATTCTAATTGAATCCATCAGTGAATCCTTCTTGCTGTATTTCATTTCCAGAATCTTCTTCAGCAAGATCTTCCTTGGACTCATCTTCTTCATCACTAGTTCTATCTTTAGCACTTTTTTTCAGTGATTCAGATTCATCATTGCTTAATTCGATGATTGCAGTAGAAGATTCTCCTTTCTTCTTTAGAACAACCCTGACAAGCAGACTGTTGCTCTTTCTTCTTCTTGGGGGTTCAACTGTAGGAGAGTCAGACTCTTCTTCCTCTTTAGATTCTGAGGCCTTTGGATCATCAGACGAACTTCCTTGAGGTTCAGCATTGTCAGGGGCAAGTATTTCTTCTTCAGACTCATCATTTGACCCATCATGAGGGCTTGTTGGATCATATGCATTTGGAGGTGCAGTTGGGTTAGCTTATGACTTTTCTTCATCATCAGAGTGAATTTTTTCAGAGTTAGCCACAGGGCTTGTGCATTTTCCTTCATCAGTAGATTCTACATTTTCTTCCAAGAATGCAGCTTCAGCTTCATTGTCGGATTCGTTCTTCGGGGGCTTGGTCTTGGGACTATCAGTTCCCTTTTCTTCCTCTGACTCTACGTTCTCCCTTTCGTCAGATGAACTTTCTTGGGAAATTAGGACTTGTCTATTTATCACCTTAGATTTCTTTTTGGATGGCCCTTGAGATAGTCTGTTACTTCTCCTCTTTGTGGTCTCTGCAGTTGAGACCTTTTTATCTTCATCCTTATTTTTGGTGGAGAGACTTCTTGGTGGGGTCTCAGTTTTCCTCACACCTTTGGATTTCTTCCTGGCTGGTGTGGTTACTGCTGGTGTGGTTACTACTTGTACAGAGTCACCAGATTCAGAACTTTCCACCTCTTTTGCCTTTTTTTTCTTAGCAGAGTTCTTTCTGCTGCCCCCTGCTGTAGTTAGCCTTCTGTTCTCCTTTGGATTTTTCTTTCAATTCACAAATAGTTGTGGAGACATTACTTTGTGAACATTCAAAGGTTCTCCCTCATCATCCTTGATCTTGCTTCCCAGCTTCTTATTCATCACAATACTCAGCAGTCTTCCATGAAACACCTTAGTAAGTGGTTTTTCTGTAGACTTCTTCAACTCATCCTTTTCTACCCATTTTGAGATTTAATTGAACAAGATGACTCTGAAGTTTATTTGCTTCTTCAGAACTATTGCAGACATAATCTTCAACTGCTGATTAAGCACAGTGTCATGTGCAGTATCCTTGTATAGTATACATTTCCCACTATCTCAGCAAGGAACTCGAATTCCTCAGAAAACTCCTTTTTCTTCATATCCTTCAGACTAGGGTTTCTTTGGTACCCTCATAATCTCCTTTGCTTGCTCAGTGTCAATCTCATCAAGGTTTTTCAGTCCTAGGTCAGGAAAACCTAAGCATTGATTGATATCGAATGATTTTAGCTTTAGAGACTGACCTTTAACCTTGGTTAAAAGGGTTCTGGCATTTATGGATGCATTTGAGTAGAATTCCTTGACCAGTTCAGTGTATACTCGAGTGTTTGCCTCAAGACATTCTGAGAATCCAGCTTTCTTCACAAGTTCAAGAATGTCTCTGAACTTCTTTTCAGATTTCTCAAATGACTTGGTTCCGAGCTGGATGCCAGTGATTACTCGTCAATCTTCCATTTGAATGATTCAAGTAATATGGGTATTGATTCGGAGAGATTTATAAGAGACAGCTAATTGTTATTTGGGTTCTGGAGGTTTAATTGATTTAAGCTTCGAAGAGGATTCTAGGTTTTGAAAATGGGAGGGAGAGAGAGGTTCGATAGTTTCTAGTAACTGTTTGCAGATTTTGAATTTGTCTTTATGGCAGTTCCTTTTGACTCTGCATACGCTGTGATGTGTCAACTAGCCATTGGTTGCACGATGTCCAGTAATGAGCTGTAACTTCCCATAAACTTTTTAGTTATATATTTCTTTTAGGAAAGTGGACGTTTAATTGACGTGGATTGACTGCTAACTTCTTTGGTTCGTAGAGTAGCATGATAAGGCAGCTATGGACTCTACATTTTCCTTTGTTGACTCAACAATCAACTTTTGATAGATGTTGTAGTGGATGGTTTTGATATTACTCCTCATTTTGAACCTGCATTCGAACTTATCTCCAATAATCCGAATGTTTGAGCAATTGTCTTGTTCTTCTAAGCTCCTTATGAGTTAGAGTAGCCTCTTGTAAGACTGCGATCATCGAGTCTGTTTCTACAATCGCTAAGGTCGCACTACGATCGTTGAGGTTACATCATGATCATTGAGTTCTCTCAAACTCTACTCTGCGATCATTAACTGTCTTGGTCCTTGAGATGAACTTGACTAAGTAATCCTTCTGTGTTAAGGTAGCTCAAGAAGGGCCAACCTCTTAGAGTGAGCTAAGGGTCAGGTTTGTCCCTGAGGCGCTTTCTAGATGAAATGCTTTTAGAAGTGATTTGCACTGATATCTCATTTGACCTTTTCTGTTGAGGAGTTCCTCTTTCAACTTTAGACATTTGTACTGATTGTAATGGTGGTGTCCTCCTGCATTAACACTACGATCAAGTGTTTGATCGTAGGTGCTCCACAATTTTGAGTTGGATGGCTGATAGGTTATCAGTAGTACGTTTTGAGACTTTCCTACTGACTATGGATCTTCATTTGGTTCATCAGCCACAAAGTTTTGGGACTCTGTAGCTGGTACATTGCTTCATAGAGTATCTCAGTGATGTTGTCCCTTGGCAGATCACTGCTCCCCCATGGTTGATGCTGTCTTTTCAATGTGGTGTGATTTCCTTTTCTTCATGTATAGAAGAAGGTAATCATGCATATCTCATTCTGGCTGAAATCATTAAATCTTCTTGTATCGTAGAGATGGGCATCTCCAGGGTTGATCATTCTATGATCCTTTAACAGCACTACGAACGTAGTCTTCCTTATCATTTTGTGATTATTGAGTTTTGCTTCAATAATGATTTCCTCATGATTGATGCTCGATGATCCTCTGATATGAAATTCCTTGAGAATTCTTCCCATATAATGTGCTTCACTTGATTGAGCATTAATGACCCTTTTCATCTTTGGTTGAATGACCTGTTTCCGTATAAAGACCAACAGCCATGTGAGCTTCATTTAGATTGGCTCAGTAGGTCTTCAAGGACAGGCTTTGACATATAGGAGTTTTATCAGAAACATTTCTGAACAGTCTTAAGCATTCTGCTGGTTGAATCTTCTTGACTGAAATCTTTTGCTTCAGCATTCCTTAGTGTGGACAGATGGACCAAGTACCTGCAGGTTATAAATTTCTATTTTTGGTACCCAAGGTTAAATGGGTCCTGCTAGGTTAGTTTTTTAAACCCCTGTTCCTCATATATTTGGATAATCATCATATTGATCACCAACAGTCATATTCATGTATGTAACTAATTTAGATAATACATTTTGAGAAGCATGATGGTGAGTGTGTAAGATTTGCTATTTTAATAAAACACTCTGTTTCTTTGATGGTTTCATCATTTGATAGGTTATGTTCACAGGGTTTAAATGTTCACAGAGTGAGAATCAACTCTATGATTTATCAGTATTTGGTTGATTCATGGAGGTGATCAGTTTCTATGAATCTGCAAGATACTCTTGTAGAACTGATCATACTCTGTGTGTTATTAAACACTTAGACCATAGGTTGTACATATATACTAACCCATCAGCAAAGATTGCTTCACATAAAATTATTTTAACCTGTGATGCTGTTATTACCCATTTGATTTCTTTCAAGATGACATCTTCAACCTAAAACTTGGATGGAGAGAAAGTTTATAGGTATTTGAGTTTCCACCCTCAGTGTACTTTTTCTCTCCACCTTTTTAGGTAGATTATGATTCCTTGAAAGAATACTGTTATAGTTCATAAGAAGGTGCAATCATGATGTTCATATTTATATAAGTGAGGAACCGTACCTTTTTATTGTCAGTTTCTTAACAGCCATTTATCTAAGATATACTGAGTTTAGGCATTGATGTGCATAGTTTCTCAATTTCTCCTGACAGCTAGCTGCTCTAGTTGACCTTCAATCAATCAGTCGTGGTCTTGAAGATGCAAGCTAAGAGAATATTAGCATCTTTAGTTCTTTGACATCCTTGAGTTCACAAGGTTTACATCCAGCTGCAGGTTGACTAGACACATGTTTGATAAGTTCTTCTTTCTTCTCTGGATAAGCATTACTTAGAATGTATGGTCTTTTCATCTTTTCAGGCTGGTGGATGTTTGATTCTTTTCTGTTGATGTCTCCTGAGCTTTCTAGCCTGGTCTTCAGACTACAAGATTGACGGCGAGCAAGGATTGGTCTTGTTGATATGACAATCAAGAACATGGACCAATCTGAGCAACTTCAGATGTATATGCATATTTACCTATACACAATATTTCCAACGTGTGAGCTCATCTGCATATAATAAGAGACTTACTACTAAACTAAGTTTAGAACAATGTTTATGCCTAGGATCAAACTCAAAGCGATTAGCTTTTGAATATAGCATGAGAACTTACTCTGATACCAATTGTTAGTTCCCAGTAGGCACAATAGATCTAGAAGGGGGGGTTGAATAAATCCTTTTTAATTTCAAATACTTTTCTGGTTTATTTTGTATTGCTAATAATTTAGCTTATGACAAACATAAGAATCTTTTCAAACACAGCGGAATAAGTAAAAGATCCCCTTCATTGATATATGCATAATCATACATACATTATTCGTAGAGTTAATTCAGTAGTAAGCAGTTAAAACATACATAGCAGTTATAGCAGTTAATGTACATAAAGTAAATGACATAAAGTAAAAGACACAAAGGGTTTTAAGTGGTTCAGAGACTCAAGCTCCTAATCCACTCTTCTACTTTCAACTAGCAGGATTTCCACTAAGGAAGGGCAGCACCCTAAATCACTTAGATTCCTTCAAGGCCAGCAGTCTTGGGACATCAGTTCACTAAGAACTCTTCAAGGCCAGCAGCCTTGGAACTTCTCTAGTTCCCTAGGAACTCTTCAAGCTCAAAGACAGCTTGGAAACTTCATTTAGTCCCTCCGCACAAGGACCCCTCAGCCCCTCGCTTCTTGTTGTTATAGTTGTTGATGTTGTTGGTCTTTGAAATTTGCTAAGATGTCTTTAAGCTCGAACATCTTTCAGACTTAGCGACTTGGTGTGGTCCTCTTTGCATTCTCGCTCGAAGTCCGAACCACATCTTCTTTGGTGCAAATTGATCTTTACTCTTTTCTCGCTTCATCTTCATCTTATGTCATACCAGGCACCATCACCATTTAGATTTGCTAAGTCCCTGAGCTTTTGGTAGGCTTCGTTTGGCACTTAAATCCCTGAACCCTTCTTGAATGTTTTGCAGACATGGTTCTGAACTTTTTCAAATTTAGCTTTAGGTTCATGATGATTCGTAGAGTGGCTCTCCTGATCTTCTTTGTACTCTGCCACTTTTTTGAATGCTATTTCCTTGGCCTTCTCGGCTCTCATCTTGGCTGCCATCTTTAGTGGCATTCTCATCTTTGTTGATTGAAGCTCTAGTCTGTTTGAGTCCTTCTTCAAAGCTGCTTCACTTCCACCTATGTAGTCTCATTGTCACTGAGACTTGTTTTGTTAATCTTTGGTGGAACTCGTAGAGTCAATAATAGCATTCAACAACTCAGCACCTCTTGATCTTTGAATCTCTTTTGATTTATACTACTTTGCAATATTCTCGTTGGAAGGTAGCCATTAAAAGCAATTCAAATTCCTTCACAGATCTTGAGTTATTTGGTGTAGACTGCAGATGTGACATGACATCTTTTTCTGACTTTCTGACACTGCAGTCTACTATTTAACCTACCCCATCAGATATGTTACTTTGATGTCTCGGGTAAGTCGACGACTTTATTTCCCTTCTCTGATTTCTTGATCAGAGGTTGTCCTTGCATTGATGCTCTCAATAAGCTTTTGTCCGAATGACAGCCTTTAGATTGAACCGTTGCCAATGCTTCAATCCTTAGTTGTTCGAACTCAACGATTCTGATGCACTTCTTCTTGGACCTGATCGTAGTGTCTTATTAACTGATGCTTATTGACATGTAGAGTCAGCACTACGATCTTGAATAGTGTTCACTTGATCTTTAGTGAAGAACAACTCTTCCTTCTTCCGTGCAGTGCTTCAACACTTCTGCTTGCCTCGATTGCTCTCAAATACTAATGGCTTGACTATTTCCTTTGGCCCCTTCTGAATAACAAGACACTTCAGATTTGTGGCGTGTCCAGCTCGCTTTCTCCTTGTGATCTCCCGTTCACTTATCATCAATGGACTGACCCAATGCTTAATCACTTTAGCCTTATTCTTCAAAGGCTGAACAGTATCTTTGTGTATACTCCATCAGTTCCTTCTTTGTTTGGCAAACACTACGATCCTGGTTACTTCCAAGATCATTGTCATCTTTCCACTGATGTTGACCATCGTGATATCTTCGACTTTTCCTTAGTCATTCATCAAGTCTTCTTATAATCATCTTGTGTAAGACTTCATCTTGAATAGCTTCACAACTCAATCTGGATGATGATAGAGTTGATGCTTAGATCTTCTGTTAGCTTGCATGCAATTCGTTGAGTGTTCTCTGGTTTCCTTCAGGTGGGATGTATCTTTGCAAGTACCAACCGGAGGCTTCATTCCTTGGATATTCCGGGAGTGCTCATTTGTTGAGAATCGATTTGCTGCTCTACGATTGACCTTGGCGCTTTTGAGCACATCTGTTGAAGTCTTAGTTTACGCACTCTACGATTCAAATTTGTAACTGTAAACACTACAACTTCGAGATCAGATCTTGACACTCTACGATTTCTATCGTTTTGCTTGTTGTCTTCATCTGATCTTGCTCGACTACGATCTCTGCCTTTGATGCGATCAGTAGACTCTACGACTCTGAGTGTAGTCTACGATTCTTGACTTGGCTTCGGCGGATGCTCGCTCGGCTCATAGGTAGGCTATCTCTACGATTCTAAACATGACTTCCTCAGTAGACTCCGGCTCCGAGGAAGTGCTACTCGACACACTACGATCCTTCCTCGTTTCTCCTGGCAGTCTACGAACTCCGAGATCTACTATCTTACAGACTACGATTCTGCCTTGATAGCTCTCGAGTTTTCCTTGACTTTCCTGGCAGACTACGATTTTTGGTGCAATGTTCGACGATCAGACAAGCCTATCTATTACATCATAAGATCAACCTAACATGCTTGATCTTTCTATATTTATAGTCCTTGTACATCATTTCTTTTTAAGGACTTTACAAAGCCATTTTTCTTATGTAGGATCAACCTAACATATTTGATCAATTCATTCTAAGTCCTTGTACATATGTTTCTATAATCTATTAGAGGACTTTACAAAGCTTTTCTTAATGCAAACATACTTGCATATTCATTCATATAAATATATATATATATATATATATATATATATATATATCATAATCAAATCATATGTAAATAGAAATATCATTCATATATTTATTCCTAACACTTTGATTACAAGTCTTGCTTTATATTTGTCTATAGATCAATCTGTTTTTATTTTCTTCTTGAATATCCACTTATGTCCAAGAGGTTTAGAGCCTGGTGGGAGATCCACTAATTCCCATGTATGATTGTGCAAAATGGATTCTACTTCACTATTTATAGCCTCTTTCCAATATGGAGCTTCAGGACTCGATAATGCTTTATAGGTTTGAGGCTCATTTTCTAACAAATAAGTTAGAAAATTCGGACCATAAGATTTTGATTTTCTAGCACGTTTACTACGTCTAGGTTCATCAATATCTTCTAAACCATGATCAATGTCATTAACAACATCATGAGTTCTTTTATTTGAACTCGTTTCTTGTTCGTTAACACTTGGCTCTTGTTCCTTTTTATTAAGAAATATTATTTTAAAGAATTCAGCATCTTTTGACTCAATAATAATATTTTCATGTATTTCTTCTATTTTTGATTTATTAACCAAAAATCTATATGCACTGCAATTATTAGCATAACCAATGGAAAATACAATCTATTATTTTCGGTCCTATTTTCACCTTTTTGGGTGGAGGAACCATTACTTTTGCTAAACACCTCAGCCCACACTTTTAAGTGTTTATAAAACGGCTTATGTCATTTCCATAATTCATATGGTGTAACATTAGACTTCTTTTGAGGTATTCAGTTGAGAATATAATTTGCTGAAAGAATTGTTTCCCCCCATAAATTTTGAGGTAGCCCATAACTTAATAATAATGCATTCATCATTTCTTTTAAAGTTATATTCTTTATTTCTGTAACACCATTTTATTATGGTGAATAAGGTGCAGTTGTTTAGTGTATTATACCATGTTGTGAACAAATTTCAACAAATAAAAATTCATATTCTCCACCTCTATCACTTCTAACTATCTTGATCATTTTATCAAGTTGATTCTCAACCTCATTTTTGTAATATTTAAACATTTCCAAAGCCTCATCTTTACTTCTCAATAAGTAGATATAACAATATCTTGTACAATTATCTATAAAAGTGATAAAGTATTTCTTACCTCCTCTTGTATGTATATACTTTAAATCACAAATATCAGTATGTATCAATTCAAGAGGTTTATACTTCTTTCAATTGATTTAAAAGAAGATTTTCGAAGTTTTGTCTCAACGCAAATTTCACATTTATGATTAGAGTTAATCTCATATTTTGGCAAACATTCCATATTAATTAATCTACGTATAGTATTATAATTAACATGTCCTAATCTACCATGCCATAAATTAGATTACTCAATCATATAAGCAGAAGACGTAATTTTATTAATATTGGAAGGTACAATAGTCATTACATTCATTTTGAAGAGCCCATTGCTCATATAACCCTTCCCCACATACATCCCATTTTTAGTTAATACAAATTTATCTGATACAAAGACTAATTTAAATCCCTTTTGACTAAGAAGGGATCCTGACACTAAATTTTTTCTAATATCAGGCACATGGAGCACGTTGTTGAGGGTGAGTTCCTTGCCAGATGTCATCTTCAGATCATCACCTTTCGTTGTCCAGCATTCTTAGATGAAGAATAATTTTCCATGTATAAATGTTCTCCATTCTCAATTTTTTGATATGTGGAGAATATCTTCCTGTCAGAACACACATGTCGGGTTGCACCATACCTACCATTCTCTTGGATTCTCAACCATATTTATTTCTGAAACAACCGCTAAAAGGTTCATTTCATAAACATCTTGAAAAAGATCATCTACCTCCGTTACATTGGCTTGTGCGAACTTCTTGTCCTGGTCTTGGCGTTTTCGATAATCCTTTGCCCTATGTCTGGGCTTGTCACAGATGTAGCATTTGCCTTGAAACTTCTTGTTTGTTCCTTGTTGAGGCCCATTACCACAGAACTTTCTCTTTTTAGACTTAGGACCTTGTTCCACAACATTAGCTTTATATTCCACAAAGGTCCTTCCCGTTTTCTTCTCAGAAGCACGGTTGTCCTCTTCTATCCTTAATCTTACGATTAAGTCTTCAAGTTTCATCTCCTTGTGTTTATGCTTAAGATAATTTTTAAAATCTTTTCACATTGGTGGTAGTTTTTCAATAATAGCAGTAGCTTGGAAAGATTTACTTAAAGACATACCTTCTGCCTGTATTTCATGCAGGATTACTTGTAATTCTTGGACTTGGTTGATGACTGCCTTGGAATCCTCCATTTTGTAGTCCAAAAACCTGCAAACTACGAATTTCTTCGTGCCAGCATCTTCTATTTTATATTTTTTATCCAAGGAATCCCATAATTCTCTTGTTGTTTTGAGAGAACTATACACATTGTAATGTGTTATCCAATCCATTAAGGATATAATTTCGGCACAAAAAATCTGCATGTTTCCATGCATCTATTGCGGCAAAAACCTGCATGTTTGTTTCATCTTCTTTGAGCACAGGGGAATCTTCTTGAAGAAACCTCGTCAAGTTCAAAGTCGTAAGATAAAACAACATCTTTTGTTGTCATCTTTTAAATTCTGTTCCATTGAAATTTTCTGGTTTTTCACAATGATTCACAAGAACATTTGGAATAGAAGGTGTAGAAGAAGAACCAATTATAGTAACAGAATTGATATCCATATTTCTTGCAAATATATATAGAGATAAAATGAGAATAATTGTCTAAAGAATATTGAATATCTTAAAGGAAACTATATATATATATATATATATATATATATGAACTTATCTTGTAGAAAAATATTTGTCAAGGCTAGTACTTGGTACTATGTCTTTAAGACAATTATGCCCTCCGTATGTTGTTCAGAGTTGATAGCACTTGTCTCCCAGGATACAATGACACTGTATACTTTAGCATCACCACAAAAAGTATACTCTACGAACCAAAAATAAATGCTCTAACTCTCTCTTTTTATAACTATGAAACTGATGATGGAAAACTAAAGATTGAAATGACTAAAATGTTTAATTGCTTGTGAATTGAATGATTTTGAAGGCTGCCCCCTCCTATCTATTTATAGGAGGGGTTGGTGACCCTTCGAATGGGCACTTAGCCCTTGAAAAGGCATGGGATGCCACTGAAAAGGCATGGTTGGCATCATTTGATCAAAATGACGTAGTTTTGATCACTCACAGAATAGGCGGATTTATTCGGACCCTTAAAACGACGTAGTTTAAGCATTAGCATAACCAAAACTATGTAGTTTTAGGCTTAGTAGAAAAGGATCAACGAAACGACGTAGTTTTGGGCCGTCCGTTCAAACTTATACCCTTTCAGCAGATACCGCTTCTGAAAATGACATAGTTTTGATAATATAATAAATACAGCTTCTCAAAACGACACAATTTTGATAATAGAAATAAATAAATAAATTTTAATTAAAATTTAAATAATTTTTTTCAAAAAATTTATATACACGACCCACGACGATCGGCGGCGCGCGTGTGGGTTCCAACCTAGCCTTGGCTAGGTCCTCTCCCTTCCATAAAAGTGGGGTGCCCCTTGGGACCCAAATCTAAGAGCACTTTCCTTGTATATAAACATATGAAAACTTTAATTCCTAACCTATGTGGGACTTGGTTTTTTTCACATATATTTATTATCATTTATCATTTTCAAGTGTGATCTTTGGGAGTTAATATCTCATTCATTACTCCATAGATTTGAGCTTCCAAATACTTAATTTAATCTACTCATGGAGTAGAACACATTAATATATGGAATCATTAAAATAATTAATGACATCCACATTTTTTTAGGCTCAAATATATATACTAAATCACAGTACATGACACAATAATTTGACATCAGTCCTCCTACAAATTCAACACATGTCCATCCTATTTAATGTTCCTTATTACCCTTGACAAAAATACCCTTGAAAAACCTCGCGTCTAAAAAACAACTGAGGCTGTAAAAACCCTAAATACAATCCCCTAATTACCCTGAATCTGTAATCATACATTCAAATGTAGAAATTAAAAAATTCTTGGTTCAAATTCGTCAGCCCCAAATTATGAACAGACCCTAGGAACCACGGCGAGTAAAAAGTAGCAATTTGTGACGAAACAGCAGACCTCTAGAGCAAAAAGTAGAGATTTTATACTGCTAAGTTAATTAGTTGAAGAGTTTTTGTTCGGATTGAGTACCGATTTTCAAATAAGTTTTCTTTTTGAAATTGAGTGCGTGTTTGTGATCATTAATGGTCGAGATCGTGATCTAGGGCTTTGTTTGCTGATTTCATGGTTTCTTCAGTTTTTTTTGTTTTAGTGCATTGTTGGTCTACGTTCATCTTCTTCGGATTTCAGTTTGTATGAAAAAATTGTGGATAACTGTGGCTAATTGAAGACAGTTTTTATTTCTTTTCGCTAGAGCTCTGGTTGATTTTTGGTCCCCCAAATGGAAGAAATCTCTGTTTATATAACCTTTTAATTTGGGCTCATGATTTCATATTTTGCCTAATCTGGGTTGTGTTTCTCATTTATGTAGTCTGGGTCATTTTTTGGTTTTTGACTTCACCTTTTTATCCGGTTAAACTTAAATTCAAGATCATTTGGACATCAATATTGGTATTCCCAGGTCATTTGGAACGCAGAATATGGTTGGACAATAAATGAATACTCAAGCTTATATTAACTAGACATCAATCATTTCGTTTTCATTTGCTTTATGTTTTGCAGGTAATTGATACATAACTATTTCTTGAAAATAGGATTAAAAATGATATCATCTATGCCAGAGGAGCTAAAGTTTCATGTATTATAACATATTAGCTTTAGTGGGTTTATTTTTTCATTTTTCCCTCTTATATTACGCAGGCACTTAAGGGACTCATTTTAGAAAGGATGGGTAAATTGGATGAAGCACTTTCTGTTTGCATTAATGCCAAAGAGCTATTGTTTACCAATGCCTCCATCTTAATTGATGATCTCACTTTAAGCACATTGCAGATTGTTTTCCAAAGACTCGATCACTGTCAGTACATGTTTTACTGCTTTATATATATATATATATATATATATATATATATATATATATATATATATATATATATATATATATATATATATATATATATATATTTCTCCACTTTATTAAATCAATCGATGAACTTATATTTGTTTGTCTCATCAGTGGACATGACTACCAGTTGTTATGAGCATGATTTTCAACTGTTATGTTCAAGAGTATTCATTTGTGAAGCAGCAACAGGTTGATGGTATCCGATAATCCCTTACTCTTTTTTTGCCCCACTCATCTTCCATCATATTTTGATACTTCATACAACTTTGTCTATGCACAGTGAATTTATAAGGCCATAATTGTTTTTTGGTTTTATTACTGCAGATAGCTATTAAAATGTACAAGGTTGTTGGTGAAGAAAGGTTCTTACTGTGGGCAGTTTGTAGCTTTCAGTTGCAGGTTATGCCTGCCTACCTGCTGCTTTCCTTTTCAATTTTCCTTGCACAATGTGCTTTAAAGTACCCATTTATTTAATTTGTGTTTTGTATGGACATCAGGTGGGCCAGAGTAACATGAACTGAATAATGTTCACCTGCTTTCTTCGGATGACTTTCATTGCTTCATTCCCATTCAATGACTATCTTCTTTATCCCGTTCGTATTTAAACATATATGTATAATATCCAAATTATTATATTATGCCTTTATATATATATATATATATATATATATATATATATATATATATATATATATATATATATATATATATAATTTTTTAATCCATTATTGGGAATGGGGGGAATGTGATCTTCTTCTTCTTCTTCTTCTTCTTCTTCTTCTTCTCTCTCTCTCTGTCTTTATTTAAGTATGGGTTGGTTATTAGTTTGAAGAGTTATCTGTTTCTGGGTTTTGCAGATTTAACTTTCTATTTGATTTTGGGAGTATATTGCTACTGTTTTATGTAAGTTTCTCTTTGCAGTCTGAGTTTTAGATTAGTGCTTACTTCTGTTGAACATGGTTTAATGTGTTTGGTGTCTAAATCTTAAGTTTATTTGATGCTTCTTTGCCTTTTTCTCATATGGGTATTAGCTGCTATGCTTGGATTTCTGGCTAAAATATGGAATTGGAAAGTAGTTGTACTCATGGGTTGGTATTACATATATTATATAATATATTGTTTGTAGAAACTTTCAAGCCAAAATTTATTTTTGGAGGAATGTTTGGCCTTTTCAGAATTTCTTGGGACTGATTTGCATCAGTTCTGGAAGGATTGAGCATTAATTTCCTTGATGAATATTCTTGCTTAATATAGGCAGTTATTATCAACATTTGGGTTGTATGTGGACCAGGCTGTTATTTATATGTCGTGTTAAGTTACTCAAGAAATTTTTGAAAGTAATTATACTTCTGTGTTTGGATATACAATGATTGTATTGTATGGTTGGAGAATTGTTGCACGTCCCTAAGTTGAATTTACTGAAGGTGAAATTAAGGCTTGGATTCACTCTGATTTACTATTTTTTAAATATCGTGTTCTTAAATGCTTAAGATAATATATGTAAGGGATCAATTTTTTCTTTTCTTACCTCAGTTTAATCATTTAGATGTCTAATATTGTAATTTAAATAAATATGTGTGAGATTAGTTTTGATTCTGCAAGTTTGCCAACAAAAGTAAAATGGACTTGCCAAAAAAAGTAGTTTAAAAAAATGGGATTGTGGGGGTATCTTACTTGCATGTATTATCAATAAGTATAACAAATATTTACTTTGTTAGGAAAATGTAGGAAAAGATTAGCTGCTTCAGCTGTAATAATTAATTAATTCTTTGGTTTGTTGTAATGTTTGTCTTTGGATTTCTATATCCCGTGCTTAGCAAATGTGAATTAGTTGTGGTGTTTGTGCGATCCGTTCATTTTCCGTTAAACTAACTATGAATTCAGAATCTTCAAACCTGTGTCTTAATATTTCAGATAATATCCATTAGTATTTAATTTTTAATATTAGATTTAATTTTTTAAAATATTTTGTGCAATGATTACATCTTTGGATCCTATATTCCTGCAGGTAGTTTACAAGATTGAATAGCCTATTTCGAATAAAAATTCCAAAAATTGGGGAAATCAATTATAAGCCATACATGTCAGAAAACAAGGGAAAACATGAATTTACTGTCCACCCACATCATATCACATCATCTTTGGTTGTTTGCTTTTCCATGACTATTAATAAGAGCCAGATGCAATCTCTCTCACATGTATCTCTCTTCCCCTGTGTCTGAAAAATAAAATGTGAACATAGTGGCTTGAGGATATAGTGTCTTATTCTAGATATTTTAATCTCTTTGCAGCACAAAATTGTACCCACCGAGCTCATTGAATGAATTGCTTCACTTAAGTAAGCAGCTTTGTTTTGTTATTATGCTATCTTATTCATTTTGTTATGTTTTGGATGTCTCTCTATGTATAATGTGTTTTTTTAGACATGGAGGCACGTACAGGGTGATGAAGAACTTGCTCAAGCATAAGTTGTTGCATCATGCATGACTCTTCCAAGTGTGAGTTAATCATGCGTGTCCATACAATATAGACGTAGTTGTTCATTAGTAAATAACTAAATATAATATTTTATATCTTTTTGAAGACCTTGCAATACCCACTTGGTTGTTTCGTCTCTCTTTCATGTATTGTATATGATGGTTTCCGACTTACCTACCTTGGCTACAATTTTCTTGCGAAAAAGACTTTGGTTAACCGTGGAATTTTTACAGTTGTAGGTCGTCAAATTGGTGTAGGGAAAGAGTTCGGTAATAATTACTTTTCTTCTTTCAATTAGTCACTATATCCCAAGTTAATAGTTGCTTCCCTTTGTGAGATGTCCCCAAACAGTCCTTTAAAAAAAATAAAGATGTCGAGTGTTATGGGTTCCAAAATTTGTCATTTGTATTGCACATTCTTATCCAACATTTTTTCTACATGAAAGAAAGCTTGAGCACTTAATGCCAAGTGGAGCAGCTTTATGGATAGTTGTTGTTTTAATATGTTATATGGAGGATACATTTACAAGCTTAAGTTTTTTCTTTAAAAAATTGTCTTTTAAATGGATTCTCTTTTGAGACAGAGGAAGCATTTTTTTAGTTTAATCCATGTTTTCCTTGCACTGTTCGAAAATTCTAACAAAGCGTGTATTTTAGGTCATTGATTGTTAGCTGCTATCCTGAATGTTGGTGAATCTTATTACTAAGTTACAGAGATGGACTATGGATAGGTGGTAGGAAATGTCTTCAGATAGAGCATTCTACTTTTGGGTTAAATTTCTTGTGCATCTCGCCCTTGGAGGCATGCTTCAATTTTATACACTTCAAAATTCAGCTTAAAACCATTATGGGGAAATTAAAAAATCATATGGTTATAATGCTATTCGAATTTTTATTGTTGCATATGTGTGGATGATTGTATTTGGGAACTTTTCATATTATTAAATCCGCAAAGATTTCAGCCTTGCAAGGTTTTCTCAGGTACATAGTTTCTTTTTAAACCTTTAGATTTTATTCCAAATTCTCTCCTTTTATGCTTCTGGTGGCTTCACTTCTCTTTTGCAGATGATGTGGAGGCTTAACTTTCTGGTGTTTTTTTGCTGCATTGTCCTTAACAACATTTACACGCTATATTACATATACCCCATGCACACTCTTTTCACACTCAGAAGCAATAGTCACATACTTAGGGTGTAATGCACAAACCGGCAATAGTCACGTACTTATAGTGTAATGCATAAATCGGTAAACTCTCACCACTATCCCTTACAATGTATATTCATTTGTTTTCTGTGTAAAATTTTATCATCGCACAACAATTTGTGCATCTTTTTATTATATTTCAATTTATTAATTGTGCGTACACATTTATTATTAATAAATTGAATAATCTCGTCGCAACGCACGAGTTTGTATCTAGTATTTACCCAAATCAGTAGATTAAGAGGATCTCATTTCAACCCCAAGGCGTTGGTCTCTAACTAAAAAAGTAAATGTTTGAGCTTGGGAAGCTTCTGGTCCAGTAGGTTCGTAAAACTCGCTAGGATACAGCGGAGCCCAGAAAACAAAAAAAAAATGAATTTGGCATCCGTAGTTTAACACTACGGAGTCGAAAAAAAAAATTTAAAAAAAAAATTGAATTTGGAGGGGTATTTTGGACAATTTTTTTCGTTTATAGAATTAAAGTGTGGTATCCCCCATATTAAACTGCGGACCAGAGATTAATTTTACCGTTCAATGAACAGATGGACAGTTGAGATCTGTTGTAAGGATAACATTATCCTTATACAGCGTTGACTATGAATCAGTATATATATATATATATATATATATATATACAGTCCGGATTTTAAGCTCACCCCTTATCTAACATACCTTGCATACCCCCTTTTAGCGACGGACCGGACGACGATTCGATCCGTCGTTATATGTTGTCCGTCGCTAAAAGTTAAGACGACGGTTCTATATATATATTACCTTTTGAATCGAGATCAAAGTACTATTTGAAAATAATAAGCTATTTCTTAATTATTCTTTTTCCAAATTATCAGAAGATATATATCATCATCACCCTATTCAAACGAGTTTACCATTTGTTGAGTCAATGCCGTTTACAATGCATCAAGTGTACCAAGCATTAATATTGCTTTTATTGTTTTAATCCAGGACTATTTGTATTTGCACATTAGATGGAATGAAATATGGCCATGAATTTTATCGGATCTAATTCTCAGTAATAGTTTAGTGGTTGAAATATGCTTTGCAAGTACTTGTAAAATAGAAAGTATGTCCTACAGCTTATTTGAACTATGATAAAGTTTATGAATCTTTTTGCAACTTCTACTATTAATTAACTACAAGGATACTATTATTTGTGCACATAATTTATACACATAATATTATTCTTGTTCCATGCCACAACTAATATCATTGTATATATGTCACTTTGTGCCTAGTGTCAACTGTCAAGGCATTGGTTCATCACCCTGATCCTGCCTCCACAAAAGCTTAGCTTAGTTAAGAGAGATAGAGAGAGTTCTTAAAAGAGAAGATTCAAGGCTCACCCTTAAGCGCCATCAAACATACCTTGTAGACTTGTAGTCTCATTTCATAATTTTAGAGGGATGGAAACCATTGAGCACAAAATGGTCAAAGTCAATGGCATAACCATGCATGTAGCCGAGAAAGGAAAAGGACCGGTGATCATTTTCCTTCATGGCTTCCCAGAACTCTGGTACACATGGCGTCACCAGATCCTGGCTTTAGCTGCCCTAGGCTACCGTGCTGTGGCCCCGGATCTTCGTGGCTTCGGGGACACGGACGCTCCGCCTAGCGTCAGCAGCTATAGCTGCCACCACATCGTCGGTGACATAGTCGCTCTCATTGACTCGCTTGGTGTTGACAAGGTTTACCTAGTTGCGCACGATTGGGGCGCCATGATTGGTTGGTACTTTTGCCTTTTTCGCCCCGATATGGTGAAGGCTTTCGTGACACTTACGGTACCATATCGGCCTAGAGAACCTGGTGGGAAGCCTGTTCAAGGCATGCGAGATACCTTGGGTGATGACTATTACATGTGTAGATTTCAGGTCACTAATTTTATCCAGTTTTTCAGTTTCCAAACATAAGATTATTAGCTTGATTTTGTTATATATGATGCAGGAACCTGAAATGGAAGGTGAGATTAAAAATTATGGTACTGCACACTACCTTAAGAAGGTATTGGCAAATCGTATGCCAGGTGCGCCACGCTTACCTAAATCAAACCCTTTCGGTAACATCTCTTCTGATAGCCTTATTACATTGCCATCTTGGTTTTCCGAAGAGGATCATAAATATTATATCGCCAAATATGAACAAAAGGGATTCTCCGGACCCTTGAGCTACTACCGCACATTGGATTTGTAAGTATTCTTCCTTAACAATCGGTTAAATTATGACGATTAAAGTTTCAAAGGCAAAAATGATATTGTCATTGCAAATATATATTTAATAATATTTTTTAAAATTGTTCTAACGACACTTTATAATGTTTTAACGACCCTTGTTATTCTGTTGATATCATTTTTGGACAAATATCTCCCTCCATTACACCTTTCACCTAAATTTTCCTATACACATTCAACGACTAAAATATTGCATTTAACACAACAATAACATTCGTCGCAAATAAAAGTGTCGCTAATATGTTTGAGAGAAATTAAGGGAATGGTGTAATGGAAAGAATACCAATCAATCGTTTTTCCTTTAAAATATTTTTTTCTCCGACAATACCAGCCACTTAAGTTATACAGTATTTGAAATTAATTTGCAAACCATCCTAAATTATAATAATCTCAAAATAAATATATCAAATTTAAATTTTGAAAATTTGACTGGAAAAATAGAAATAGGACCTTTTCTAGAACATATGGAGTAAGAATTGAATTAATAATTGGCCATATATCTTCTTCATTAATGTTATAGAAGCTGGGAGCTGACGGCTCCATGGACAGGAGCACAAGTAAAAGTACCTGTGAAATTTATAGTTGGGGATCTTGATGTGGTTTATACAACCCCAGGGACAAAGGAATACGTGCATAGTGGTGAGTTCAAGAAGAATGTGCCATTGCTGGAGGACATTGTTGTAATGGAAGGAGTTGCCCATTTCATCAACCAAGAAAAAGCTGATGAAGTCAATTCCCACATTCATGATTTCTTTAAAAAGTTTTGAATTTCGTAGTCCCTCAATTCCATAATAGTAGAATTTTTTTTAGAAAGAAAAAATTGTTTCAATTTACTCGTCATTTGCACTTTTATGCGATAATAAATTATTTACTTTTCCGTACTGAATTGCCATGGACTCTCTTATTTTTTTCAAGAAATTACATGTTTGATATTAGTACATAGTTCTCAACTCCTCAGAAATGACTAGATGCTTTTTCACAAATTTTAGTTATCAAGAGATAAATTAATGTGTTTGATATTGCCAGTCAAGTTAATTTTTACTTCAAGTGATTGGAGAATCTATAGTCCCAACCAACAAATTTACTCTGAATTTTCTGGAGAATCAGAATGCTATCTATGTTACCCAACTATTTGAGTACCGCTATAATCAATCATCTTTACTACAAAATACAAATGGTTTTTAGATTGCTATTCCTAATCTAAAACTTGCACATTATGGTTCCAAACTAGATTTCAAAAGGACATCGAAGTGGTATAGTTCTGTGTTATAAAATTATATATAGTATGTCCTCTTGATTGTAATTAATGACCTTTGAGTTTTGAAACTTCTAAGTATTTATGTACATGTACCTATAAATAGGAGCATTGTCAAAAGAATGAGATATAAAAATATAACTACAATTATAAGATTACATGAAATAAAAGTGGTCTCTCTTTTCTATTGTTCTTATTATTTAGTATATTTTTTTAATATGTTATCAGCACGAATTGTTCATCACTTTCATCTTGAAACAGATAAACATATTTGGTTTGTTGATAAGAAGTAGAAGGTATATTCTTCACTTTTCATGCATGTCATCTTCTGGCACTCGAAGTAGTAATAATTACAGTCTATGTACCGAATATATCTTCTTATGTTTTGTTTTCCTTATCTAATGATATCCATGAATGATTCACCTTGAGTTGGTAGTATACAGGTTGATGAAATATAGATTGGTTATCCTGTGATTACCGATCTGCTATTCTGGGAAGTATTTACGGAAATTGGGCTTACTTTCTTATGTGGCTTTGAAATCTTCTTTTGTTTGCTATTAACCTATACTAGATGAAATCTTTAACTTTGCTAAAGAATTTTGTGAATATATAGTTATTGATTAATTATTACAATTACTTTATTACTATTTTTTTCAATTGCTTTTTGCTCATCAACAACTAAATTTTTTGGGACATCAGTCTTGCATGTTTAACATAAGTGGTGACACTCACTTCATTGCTTAATATTTAAAAATATCTTTTGAGGGGCATTTGTGTTACTTTGCTTATGAACACATTCTATATGGACAAACTGTTTGTTAAAGTTTATATATTTTGTAACAACGTTAATCATTCAAGATTGGACCGAATGTTTATTCAATATTTATTATGAAGTTACGATGACAAATCGTACTAAACTTGAGTTCGTGGCACTTGACATTACGAGTAAAAAATATTTATCATGGATCCTTGATGCCGAAATTTATCTTGATGTCATGGGTCTTGGAGACACAATTAAAGATAGTAATAAAACATCTAGTCAAAACAAGGCAAAGACTATGATTTTCTTACGCCATCATCTCCATGAGGAGTTGAAGTTAAAGTATCTCACAATAAAAGTGTAAGATTTTGTGAAAATCAAAGACACAATCAAATTGCAAAATTAGTGGAAGCTGTACTACAAAGAAAACGGCTATTTTCGACGGACGTATTTTCGACGGATGACATTCGGTCGAAATAAGCGTTCTTCCGAGGGAATAATGCGTCGACTATACGTCCCTCGAAAATAGCATAATTCTGTCGGAATTCCATCGGAATTAGAACTCTACAAGTGGCGCCAAGGTTCCCGCCAGCGCGAAAACTAATTTCAACGAACTAAAGTTAATTCAGAGGGAAGTTTCACAAACCAATTACCCGGATCATCCTTTATACATATTATTAATTAAAACGAAGAAGAAGAAGTTATGGAATCATACCCTTGTAGATACGAGCTTCCACAGGTACAAGTTCAACTCCTATTTCTCCTCGATCTCCTTGAATCTCCGGGTAGATTCCTTCCTTTAATCAATGTTAGCCACCCAAGTGTATGGCCTCTAGAGGTGATCCACCAAGGGAGAAGAATATTCAAGAAGAATGGCGTATTGGCTAAAACCCTAGTTTTCTATCTCTGTAAAAAAAAGGGTGTACTCTCCAACTATTGGAATTACGTATATCTAATAATTGATATAAGACTCCTCTTATAAAGATATCAAGTAATCCTATTCAATTAAAATAAGGTATTATTTATTTAATTAAACTATTTTAATTAATTGGGCTCCCTAATCTTATTAGGGATAATTAATTAAACTCTTTTAACAAATTTTGCCTCCTAATCCTATTAGAAATAAATGAGAGTACTTATATTAAATTAATTCCTAAACTCTTTTAGAAATTAAAATAATAATAATTGTAATAATATTAATAAGACTCCTCTTATTAATTTATATTTAATATTTTCAAAATATTAAATAATAAATATTAAGCTATTTAATTTATTCTATCACCATAGATTAAATTAAATATACTTAACATATTATTACGATTATGTCATTAACTTCTTAAATAATTTTTCTTTCTTTTAATGTGTGACCGTTTAGGTTCTCCATATTAAATCGGTTATGAATGAATCAATTAGAACAATTCTAATCTTATTTAAATAAATAAATTAAACTATTAATTTATTTAAATAAATAATATTTATTCTACAATAGGGATAAGTCTCCCTAGCGATCAACGACTTTCTAGATAATATAGATTTCAACATTAATCATAAAAGAACCTTTGAGTAAATTAAATAGTTACTGTACAATTCAATCCTTCCACCATACAATGTCCCAATTAAATATAAGACATGGAATTACTATCAAGTCTTATTTTATTTAATTATATGTATTTCAATTCCCAAATGCACAACTCCAAATAAATGCAAATTAGAAACTACTTTCTAATTTCATTTCACATTGGCCAAGGATTCCTGGGTTATCATTTATCGAATCACATAGGGCATTTCTCTTCTTTTACTAGAAGTGGTAGATTCTATATTGATCATTCATTATCTCCATATATAACTTATTACACCCAAGCATACCATTTGATATACCCTAAGGGTCTTAAGGAATAAGTCAAAATGTAATTCATTATACAAAAAATACTATGATGATCTCAAGTCTGGGGATCATTTGTACTACTATCACTACAAGAATTTCTATTGACATGCAAGTAAAACTCCATTAGGTATTCCTTAGCGAGTCACGTTCAGTGAACCTATTCTCCAATAAGCACATACATACTTTGTGAGACCCCGAATTTTATGAAATAAAAGTATTCAATTTTCTTATAATTATTCTATTTAGTAAATGGTTAAATTGATAGGTTAAAGTTAAGGGTGATATGTGAAAATTTTGCAAAGTAAGCAAGTTGTCATAAAATATTCTTTTTATCGGGGAATATCTGTACGACGGCACAATCTTTGGTGGACCCCACAATGGAAGTATTGTCGTAGTAAAAAATGATAGAATTATCTTTTTATAAAAATAACGGTGAAAGTGTTACCGTTAAAACTGTTGAACTACCCTTAGTAAAAATGCTGATGTCTGGCATGTGGTTGCATAATAGCACACGATATTAATTATTGATACTTACGTAAGAAGTCACTCAGTTATACTCAATTATTGCTACAGTAATTGCTGCATCATATCTCTCATATTATTGATTCAATTATTGTCACAGTATCATCTGCATAATATGTTATATATAATATTAAATCAATAATTGAGACGACAAAGTTATTCATATTATTATTTTCAATATTAACAATGTCTAGAAGTAGAGAGGTTAGGTCATCTAATTACGCGCCAATGGGGAGAAATCCTTATCGGAAAGCCCCCTCTTTCCTGGGAACGACCTGGTTGTTAAATATTGTGAGTTATAATATTAATGATGAATAAGTTTGTGTTGATGAAATATGAAATTGATAGTTCCATTATGTTGGGATTATTAGTGTTAATGGAAATCGACATTTATTTCGATAATAATTGATGTTTGGAAGTTATATTGACCAATCGGGTAATTAATCGGATAAATGAGCAATTAATTGCTATTAATTCACATGTTTATAACTATTTATTCACATGTGTGTACTATTGATTCACATTCTTGTACTATTAGGGGAGGTGGTGAAAGATTGATAATACTTGCATGACTAAGTTAAAAATGGAGGTATAGATGGAGGTATTATACTGTAATTCGTATTTTCACATGTATAGAACTATTGATTCACATGATTGAACTATTGATTCACATGATGTACTATTAGGGGAGGTGGTGCAAGTTTGATAATACTTGCAGAACTAAATTAAAAATGAAGGAAAAGATGAAGGTAGTATACTGTAATATTTCGAGCCCCAAAACGTGCAATTATCGAAACTATGTTTTCCTATAAATAGAAGCTCATTCTTCCTTCATTCTCACCAATTCACTAAAACTCACAAGAGCAATTATAGAGAAAGAAGCTATATAGAGAGAAGCTATAGAGAGATAGAAGAAGAGTTGTCTGTTACTTCACTACTCTAGTATCCAGTCTTCTTCTGAGGTAAGGGGTATTATTTATCTCATATTCTGAAGAAATATTATTTTTCGTATCCGTATGAATATTATTTTCGTTCAATATTCATAAAGAATATTATCTTCGTTCAATATTCGTAAGAAATATCATCTTCGTTCAATATTAATTCGTAGGAATATTATTTTCGTTCAACAGTCGTAAGGGGTATTATTTATTTCATATTCTAAAGAGATATTATGTTTCGTATTCGTATGAATATTATTTTTCGTTCAATATTCGTGAGGAATATCATCTTCGTTGAATATTCGTAGGAATATTATTTTCGTTCAACAATCGTAAGGGGTATTATTTCTTCGTAAATGATATTATTTCTTTCAATATCATTATGTCAGAATATTGGTACGAATTTTATTGTGGAATTTCTACCTTTTTGTGTCGGGGTTACTATTCACTCTAGTATTATTTACTAAGGTATTCGGGGTACTTTTCGTGCCAGAGGACTATTCACGAGTTACTATTCACGGGTTACTATTCACCTGATTACTATTCACTCTAGTATTATTCACTCGGGTATTCGGGACTCTTTTCGTGCCGGAGTACTATTCACGAGTTACTATTCACGCATTACTATTCACGTGTTACTATTCACGTGGGTATTTGGGACACTTTTTATGCCGGGGTACTATTCTCGAAGTACTATTCATAGGATACTATTCACCCGAAAAATATATTTCTTTTCTATCCAAATTAGTTTTTATACGTGAATATTATTCTTGAATTTTACTCCACAATTGGTGATCATGTTGACAATTTAGATATTCTTGAACTCTAGATAAATTGAATTATAAATATTTAATATTTATCATTTATCTCATTTGATTGATTCCTTATATCATTGTCATGATCCTCATATGCTTATATTGCGTTAAAAGTCATCTTTGGCCTGTAGTGCATAGATGGACTGTTGGTTATTTGTTTTATAATTGTATGTCTTTGGCCTGTAGTGTAAAAATGATCTGTGGTTGAATATCTTTGGCCTGTAGTGCAAAGATGATTTGTTTATTTGATAGCTTTCAATTCGTAGAAGCAAAAGATGGATGGTGTGTATGACATACGATCATGATGACCATCGGTGATACTAACGTAATATCCTCGGGTCATAGTGCGGTGGATAATTCGATGATGTGATCAAGCAGTGATCATGACCATTAGTTAACAAATGAATGTCTTGGTCGTAGCGTTCGATCGACAGCAAATGATTGGTATGATCATGACCATTGATTTTATAGTTGAATATCTTTGGCCAGTAGTGCAAAGATCACTACAAGAAATCACACAAAAAATGACGCTAACATTTGTCACATAAAATTCATTTTTCGTCACTAAAACATTTGGTGACGATTGTTAATCGTCGCAGAGACCGTCACCGTATGAGCGTGGTATTAGGTTTATTTGACAATATTTGATGTTGTCACTAAATGTTTTAACTTATGGTGACGATCTACATCATTGTTACTATAATTAATTACTTTTAGTAGCGTTAATAATGTCACTATTTGAAATAAAACTTTCACTACTATATATTATGTTTCGTCATCAAAACTTGGTGCATTAAATGACAAAAATCGTTTTTCGTCATTAAATGATATTGTTTTAGTGACGAAAATATGTTACTCTATTTAAATCATCTAATTTTAATTACAACAATATTGTCATATTTATGATTATTCTTTCGTCATTTTATTGTGTTTATCGTCACCAAAAATAAGAAAATAAATGACGACAGAACAATTCATCACCAAATAATATATTTAACATGACAATTATGTCGTTGTCATTTCATATTTTAAATAAAATTACAAAATAATTTGTCACCAAAGAGTTACTTTATGGGATACATTTTTCAATGTCACTAATTGAATGTTTATGGTGACCATACATCTCGTCACAGAAAGAGTTATTAATAGTGACAATTATTTGTTGTGACTAAATAAAAACTAAATATAAAATTATAGATCTAGAAATAAGAAAAAGAATACACTAATAATATTTAACCAAAATGATTGTAATGATAAAAAACACCAATAATAGAATAACTAAATTTCCATTTTCCATCATATTTAACCAAAATAGAAAAATTAGAATCCAAAGTATCATCCATTCTACTTAATATCAATAATTTATCAAGTATAACATTCTAAACAAAATATCCAACTTTTTAAATATGACCAAAAGTTCAGAAGTTTTGAACGTCGACAAGCTTATCAGGAATTGTTTTCGACTCTTTCTGTCCCTAGGCTAGTGCTGCCTTAATCAAACATAGGAATTCTGGATTGTTTGCCAACTTATTCTGAATTCCTGAGTTGTACAGTTCTGTCTTTTGTACTTGTCTTCATAATTGTTCCTACAACTAAAAAACATGAAATACTGATAAATAACCACAAAACATGAGACCCTTAAAAAAACTATTTAGAAGCGAAACCCAGAGGAGGGGAGAGAAGTTCAAAAATTTCCATAGATTATGACCTACAAATTAGTAGTTCCTCTACCATGACGAATCTAAATGGATGCCTGTATATAGTTTCACAAACATCATTTATGTGTACTTTGCCGCTTGGTTGATCTAAACATCTATCGTTACATTTCTTTCTATTTGTCTGTACAGTAGGCCTACTAAGTACCATCTATCATATCCTTACATATATAGAGTATTTGTTTCTTGACTTTATAGTGGTTCTTGTCTTCCAGCCATATCTGGATGTTATTTTTACTCATGGCTTCTGATCTCTGATTACATTTTTCACTTTGATACTCTACATGCAAATAAATTGCAGGTGAAAAATTTATTGACTATAAATCCTGCGGATGAGGAACCAATAAAGAACATCACTATCCGTCGGATTCCGAGGTAACTTATGTAGCAAATTAGAAATAGAAAACTATTTCATTGTCAATGCAGCAACACAACATATGATACATTATCTTTAAAATGTCTACCATTATATTATAAAGCGTAGAAACCTACTACTTACTAAACACAATTAAGTGGGAAAGAGTCTAGGATGATTGTTTCAGAAAAAGTCTAGGGTGAAAAACCATAACCTAGTTCTCTTTTGCAGTAACTGCATTGCATATGTAGCAAAATAAAAATCTTATTTCTTATTCCACTCGACATTTAATGATTTAAAGATGGGGTAATATTGGACAGAAGTTCTTTTGAGTTACTTAATTTTCAACCCCAAGTATTCGAACTGATCAAAAGGATGACAACCTAAACTAGAGTAAGAGTTTGGATGAGTACTATAAACTGTTTGTTATTTTTTGTTGCATTTGTTGGGTACCAATTTATTGTAATTTAGTGAACGAATTCTGGGAGATATGGGATTAATGCTTGATCATGGACTTACTAGAACTTCAGAATCGATGCCTTTGTATGACATACTAAATGAGTTTCAGAAAGGCCTCAGCCACATAGCTCTTGTTCTAAGACATCGAAGCGAAATGGTGAAACTCTCAACTAATGGTGAGCATGCTTCACTTAATAAATGGGACACTGCATAAATCATACAATTTTTTTTTTGTACTTATTTTTTCGTCTTCTCTTAAGCTTGATCACCTAATAAGAAATTTGATTCAGTGAGAGAAGTGAGACTGAACATTTGTGGTGAATGCCATCCACAAAATATGGGTTTGAGGAGCAGGAGATCACTCAGGAAGTTGAAGGGTTTGAACGGAAGTGCAAATGTTTCACACAGAGATACCTCAAAGAGCAAGAGGTGCTCACAAAATTTTGACTCTGAGATTCTTCATATTGATGATGATCCGCTTCAAAGCTTCACTAAAGAAGAGGAAGTTGTTGGCATTATAACAATGGAGGATGTCATTGAACAGCTGCTAAAAGTACTAGAACACTTAATATTATTTTCATTAATATATTACTTTTAATTTTTTTTTCTCCAGAAAATTTATGCATTTGGTAATTGGTATTGATCTGTCATGTAGGACGAGATCGATGATGAGATGGAACATCAGGGTGAATACTCTAGCTTCAGTGGCTGTGGCGCCAAGATACGTCAGATTTGAGCAACTAACTTAGGAGTACATAGGAATGAGATCAGTTTTTGATGCAAGAACTGAAGTCGACCAGTTTGAGTAGACCACATGAAATTGTACGGATGTGTAGATCACATCTAAATTAGTTTACTCATAACATGAACAATTACATCTAATTTTCAAGGCTACTACTCTAGTGGCAGAATACAAGCAGAAATGACAGAAGCAAGGGCGAAATTTTCACAAAAAAACACCTTCATAAAAATTTCAGAGATTTAATTTTTCAGTCATAGGGATATATTAATGATTTTGAATAAAAATATATTAGTCATCTAAATTTTCAATGCACCACAATATATCCTGCACGGGTAGAATAAGTATTATATTCCAATCAGTTTGATCTATGAATGGCAGCTATAAATGCAGACTGCAGAGTAACATACCTTTAGAACAGCATACACATAAATACCTCTTGTTTTGCATGCACTGTTCACATAATCAAGAGAAGCCGCCATAATGAAGCAGCACAGACAGATTACTTCCATCTCTTGACTTCTTATGATAGGGAAAGTGATTCTTGATGTAATCTGGAAACACTATCATAATTGAAGTTAGAAAAATCACATTGTTGCCTGTCAACATAGAATTTGATAAATTGGAAAATTAGTTGAGGAACATAGGAATGTATGTAACTGTCACGAATTCTGTAATGCCATGAACTCAATAGACATAGGATATTAGAGGGCTGATTTGTCAAGAGGAGGAGAAAGAATTGATCTTCTATTTCTACATTTTACGATATCTTCATAAAGTAAGTAACAGATTCTGTATAAATCAATGGAGTCCATAATCGTGATGATTTCTAATACAAGATTTGATCATGTATTGAGGAGAGTTTTATCTAGCATGCAGCGCACACCTCGTGGTTTTTTCTAAAAAAATAAAATTTTAAATAACCGGATAATAAGATAGAACTAAGAAAACCGTCGTATTGCTAGAAGACAGTTTATGCACATACTTTTATCAAGACCATATACTCTATACAGTTGAATAGAGACTTGTCATTCATACATTTGAACTCCAAACCTCTCAATAATCAAATAAATTGCTTTTGTCTCCTACTATGCATACAACAACTCTTTCAAACTGGACAACATAAAGTTCCTCACGCAGCCAAAAGCTACTTCGATTTTTGTCCTTCAGAATTTGACGTCATCTGCAGGAGGAGCTCGATAATAATATGCTGGTACAGTTGCAAGAAAAAACATTTGCCTTACACCTTCTGCCTGTATGATGGGAAAGATTATTCCTGAAGCAGCCTGAATAGAGTAAAGGGTAGGTTAGAGAGATTCATTTCGCCTAATTCCTTTTCCTCTTCAAAAATGTAATATAAAGGAAATCATATTTAGAGTTCTAAGCATCTGATAATACTAGTGGAAATGTATAGAATATTGGATTATAATTCATATCCAATATTAAAAGGAAAATTTGTAAGTAGCTGCAACTAGAAGCATGATTGTATAACTACAACATAAAGGAAAAAGGGTTACTTGCCTGAAATGGCTGGTATTGCTAAATAGGTTAAGGAAAATTGAAACAGTATAATATATGATTAGAAGAATTAGGCACAAAATCATATGATAGCCTCTTCGGATTCAAGGCAGATGATATTTTTCCATTTTTATATTATGCCAGGATGCGTCCCTTTGACACCCAGCCTAACTTCTCTATTTCAAGCATTATCAAATACTGTAAGCCAAAAACATTTGCAGGCTACAAGGCTAGTAGGAAAATTAGGAGTGTGGCGGTAAGGCATGATAGAAGAGAAGGTTCAGAATGGTCTCAAATTATATACCATGTTTTGAAAAGGGTGCAACTACTTACTGATATTAATCTAACTCCAGCCCACAAGCGTTTAGGTGAAGGAAATGGTAATAACATACGACCAACTCCATATATAGCCACTGCAAAGAAATGGAGAACTAAGCTCAGTGGCCGAGGGTTAAGACCAGAGAGTAGAGCCACGGGTCCTGTTGAACAAACACCTCCAAGGCTCAAATAGTCAAAACATGCTTCACGCATTTCTTTCCTTGCTTGATCGGGAGAAGCACAAAACACCTTGTATAAAGCCCCTGCCAGAGTATTTATTGTAGATGCCACTGGCTGCAAAAAGGAAAACCAATTTAAGTACCAAGTCAACGAGGATTGAGGCATAAATTTTAAATTTCATTTAGTAGTTTTAGACATTTTAAGATAATTGAACTACTCGCTTGTCAGTTCAAGGATGATCCAACATTTTTACAAATTCTTCACATCATTCATAAATGTCATTTGTCTCTGGATGTTGTAAAGTATAAATGTTGAAGTAAAGCTAAATATAAAGAGCAGAAAAATAGCGCACAAGACAATCCAAGATCAAGCGTCAAATCATTGGAATTGTCTTGACTTTCACTAAATATATCACACCCACTCCGGTGTTCCTCATCAGATATGTGTGGACTTATTCCTACTTCCCGTTTCTTGAACAGATATAGCAGGTGATGTTTGACTCGAATTAGTACTACATGCCTCAGCAACCATTGGTGCCATTATAATCTGTAAAATATCAACATATCAAACAATATAGCAAATTTAATTTACTGGTTATCTTTAAAATACACATACAAAATAAAATTTTTAAAGTTGAACAAAAAAACTGTCCAATTAAATAAAACTACAATCATACCATTGATTCTGTTATAAGTATTAGAATCTACAAACTAACATCATTTCTGCAGCAAAACACCATAATTAATCATCAAACAAGAGATTCCCACAACCGAAAATGCAATAATCAATGTGTTAACTTCATTCATACTCATTAATTTTCCAATCAACCCATATACATATCAACAATCAAAAGCAGCCAACAGATGATTAAATCAAAGATAAAAACACCCAGATAAATTGAAGAACATGCATTCATTCAGTGAAAATCCCCAACAGGAGTGAGAAAAATCAGACATTTATCAAAATCAGAATTTTTTAATCGATACATACCAGATTTAAGTTATGGGTCGAGCAATCAAGGGTATAAATCAACTCTAATGTTCTTACCTAGAAATGGGTAAAGAAATCACAATATTAAATTTTTGAATACCTTTTGGAGAAGCTGTTGTCAGAGGTGACGGTGATCTTGCTCTTCTCGCGGACGACGGAGACAGAATCACCCGAAGCTCCGGCCCTGCCGCCGATCTTGATTCTCTCCTGAAGGAAATTTTCCAGTGAAGCAATGTCCATAATTTTGTCCTCCACCGGCTTTCCGCAGTTAATCACGAAGGTCGCTCCCTTCTTCTTCCCCTTGGCTCCGGCCGCTCCTCCTGTCCCTTTACTCATCTTCGCTTTTCTTCTCTGAAATTAAATAAGCAATTTTCAGATACATAACAATAATATATTTCATATAATATGCAGATATATACATATATACGTATGTGAATATAGAGAGAGAAGAGCTCTTACCAGATTGAACTTTAAAACGGCCGACTGCAACTGAATATGGGATGTTTATGAAGAAAAAGGAGGAGACTGTCGATCTACTGTAAGAGAGCAAGAGAGAGATAAAGGAGGAGGTCGCTGGCGAGGGAGCGACGAAGGAACGAGGGTTTTTCGCCGCTGCTGCTAGAGAGAGAAAATGGGAGAGAAAGAATGAGAGGAAGAAACGAGAGAGAAGATAGTACTCCTTCCGCGTTCCGTTTTAAATTGCGTTTTTTTTTTACATAGATAACGCTTTTTTTTTAAAACGTTATCTATTTAAAATCAAAAATTACCCTTATCAATACATAACAATTTTTTATATATATCTACAACGTTTTATTAAAAAATATTATAAAAAAAGAAATATCACAACATTTTTTATAAAAATGTCATCTTTTAAGTGTTGTCTTTTTATAATTTTGTACTAGTGAAATCAAAGAACAAAATCGGTAATACCTATAGGCATTGAAACTTTTGAGAATCACCTAAGAATGAAGAGAAGAGGGATATCAACACCCAAACCCCAATTCAACGATAAACATACCCAAATAAGTGAAAAAAATCGATAATACCGACCGGAATGTGGCGAAATTACTTCAGAATGAAAGAAGGGGTTTGGGTTGGAATTTGAGGCTAGTAGTATACGCAAAGAATTTTATACGTATTTTAAAACATAAAGTATTTTTTTTATTTTTAAAATAAAACATACATATTATTAACATTATAATATTAATTTTTATTAATATTATACATATTATAAATATTTTCTACTTCATTTTTAGCATATGCATACTATATCCACGTGTGTCTGATTATTTGATTTCACGTCATTTTCTTGAATTTTTTTTTTAAAATGTCATGTAAGAAATAAATAAACAGACATCCTCTAAATTTAACGAAATGGCCCAATTAAACATTTTTTAAAATCACAGTGGACCAATTATATTTTTTAAAGTACAGTGGCTCAATACTTACAACTCGACGAACACGATGGGGTAAAGGTGTTTTTTTCCAATTTACAAGTATTAGGAATTTGGCTGACTGGCTTGCCACGTAGGAAATAACTTGTTTTATTTTTTTTTCAAAAGCCACGTAGGAAATTTGGTTCAATTTTTTAATGTCCGTGAGTAAAATTGGACGAAATGGCTTGATTAACAATTTTTAAAAAACATAGTGAACCAATTGAATTTTTTTAAACTACAGTGACTAATTGCTTAAAACACGACGACCACAATGAGATAAATGTGCTTTTTCCCGTTTTTGTGTGATTTCGGAGGCGATTTCGGTTCTTTGCCCAGCCCTTGTCAAAACTTATATATGTAAAAAATGAGTTACAAGAAAAAATTCATATAAATTATTTTAGAAATTAATTACTTTTTAAAAAAATTATAAGTGAGAGAATATGGTCATTATAAATTACATTTAATTTACTACAAACTTTAATTTTTTAAAATTAGAAAATATTATGTCTATATGTGCTCAATTTTAATTTCAAAAATTATAAATCTGACCAACAAAATTAAAACTGGACACTTATTTTGAGACAGAGGAAGTGAAACATTTCACTGTATAAGTTTGCGTCCAAATAAATAATAATTTTAAAATGAAAAATGATGTGTTTTGAAAAAAAAAAGGTCGAAACATGCTTATTGGGTTTATCTTATTTTTGGGCAACAATTTACTAGTCGTTGCAAAAACTTATACAAAATCTGCAACGAAAAATAATTGTTGACAATGAATGTAGCCCATATTAGGATACAAAATATAGCAAAAAAACGATTTTTTGCCCAAGATGAGGAGAAATAACATCGACAACAAAAAAAATTAAATAGGCAGGAAATTATTTTTTTCTCACTAACAAATTGGCAACGAAATTTTGCACCAACCTATGCATTTCGTTACGAAAAATGAAAGCCTTTTAGAAACGGAAACGAATGAAAAATTTTATCGCTAAATATACATTTTTGGCAACGACTTTATAAGTCGTTGCCCAATAAATCGTTGCCAAATGTCTATTTTTTTTGTAGTGGGATTAATAGAATTTATGACGAACCAGTGTTGTCACTTATCCACTCATCTAATTAGTGACACACTATTATCTCATCATATAAAATTGGTATTTGTGATAATAAAAATGGTCATAAATTATTAATTTTTTGTCTTTACAAAATTTACCTCCAAAAGTTCTTAAAAAAAATTTGCCTCCAAATCAAATTGTGACGATATTACATACTTTGTCACTAAATATAACAATTTATGATGAACCATTTTTGTCACTTATCCACGCTTGACTAATTAGTGATTTAATATTATCTCGTCATATAAAATTGGTATTTGTGACAATACAAATTGTCATAAATTAATATTTTTTCGTCTTTAAAAATTTCCCTCTAAATTTTTTAGAAAAATTTTGCCTCAAATAAAATTGTGACGATATTACGTACTTTGTCACTAAATATAAGAATTTATAATGACGATTTTTTGTCACTTATCCACGCATCTAATTAGTGACGCACTTTTATCTCGTCATATAAAATTGGTATTTATGACAATACAAATTGTCATAAATTATTATTTTTTCGTCATTAAAAAATTTTCCTCCAAAATTTTGCCTCAAATAAATTGTGGACGAATTTGTATTTGGCGTCACTAAATGTGAACATTAGTGACGAAAGCACATTGTCACTAAATTTTACAAATAATTAATGACAAACTATTATGTTGTCATCGAAAGAAATATTTTGTGACAATAAATATTGTCATCAATTATTACAAAATGTCACAAAAGGTTTTCCTCCAAAATTTTGGTACGAAATTCTACCTCTAAAATAACTTGTGACGAAATTTTGTTAATCGTCATCAAATGTGTAAATTAGTGACGATATAAATGATTAATAGTAACAAAAGTAAAAGTCGTCACAAAAGTAAAAGTTTAAGTGACGATTATGAATTCGTAATTATTAATTAACAAATTGTGACAAAATTTTGTGCGTGGCAAAATTTCGTCATAAAATGTGTGATTTCTTGTAGTGGATAGACAACTGATTGGTATGATCATTGTTATTACATTTGAATATCTTTAGCCTTTGGGGTAAGGATATTGAGTAAATGTTCTATTAAGCCTTTGTGGCAAGGAGAAATTGTTGATTCACATTATTATAAACATGAATTGTGAATTTAACTAACATCTTTGGTGGTTCAGGTGAAGACAGGTGATGAAAGTTCTATTTGTCTTGGGTATAATAAAGAACTATTGATGGGTATTATAGGGACAAAGTTGATGAAAAACTTTTTAAATCATAGAAGATAGTAGATATCATGCTCTACTTGACTCTTCTAATAGATTGCTTATTCCGCTGCAGTTGTTGATCTAAAACTTGTTGTCTATTGTATTCTATTAGTTGTTATACTGTTGAAGGCTAAGGATAATTATTTTGCATTATCTTAGTCATAATATTTCTTACTAGGCTAGTTGAGCTCACCCTTTTCTTTCACTGTTATCTTCAAGAAATGAAAATATAGCTGGGACGAGTCGGGGAATGGAGTGATGGTCTGAGATGGTTATTTTAGCAGTCCTCACTATTCTGTGAAATAGTGTGATAATAAATATAATGAGGACTCCATTGAGTGTGGATATTGTCTAGAAGGCACTATTCGTGTTTAAACTCAGCTATGTTTTGTCGTATATATTTTGCACGACAGTTGTATAATTAAGTTTGTAGTTGAGTTCTGTACCATGTATCTGGCGACTTAAGATGGGTGATGTATACCTGTTTTGGGGGCGTCACATACTTGCTTTAGTGTCTCCACACAAATGATCATAAAATCAATCATTCTCATCCAATGAGCAAGCAACGTATCTATCAATCTATCCGGATTCACTAATCCCCTTTTTAGTAATCCATCGATTGAGAACATTTTAGTTTTAAGCTATCTGAGAATTTAGATCTCATTAGCATGATCTCATCATGATTCTAAAATCATGGCTTAAAACTATGGGTTTATCACATATTATTAAAATAGCACCATGTAGATAATAACTGCCTTTAATAAATAATTCATTTATTAATAAATAAATAAGATTGATTACAAAGTATATGTTTTATCATCATACATGATTGTTTTGTATGCATACTACTTTCAAAAAGATCCCTTTATTATTTGAAAATTTTGAAAGAAAGATATGATCATCAAAAGACAGTTATTCTCCCAAAAGATCGTTATGATTGGATACATTTACGATTGCGGGATTTTAAATCAGTAAGTGATTATAATTCTGTAATGTTTAATATCAGTTCTAAAGTGAAATTATGTGGGGGATAATATTACCGATGAAGATATGTTAGAAAAAACATTCTCCACTTTTCATGCCTCGAGTTTGCTCCTGCAACAGCAATATAGAGATGGAGGTTTTAAGAAATACTCTGAACTGATTTCATGTCTCCTTGTGGCTGAACAAAATAATGAACTTTTAATGAAAAATCATGAATCACGACCGACAGATTCAACTCCATTCCCTGAAGTGAATGCTACGAGATATAATAATAATAATAATAATAATAATAATAATAATAATAATAATAATAATAATAATAATAATAATAATAATAATAATAATGGTCATGATTGTTGTCATATATAGTAGAGGTCGTGATCGTGGACATGGCCATGGGCGAGGACGATTTAATTACCACAATTATGATGGTCGTAATTTGTCAAATTCTAACAAACCTTCACAAAATGAGGAGAAACAAGAAAGACAGAAGAACATACATAGTGGAGATACCAAGAAGGAAGAAAATATTTATTATCGATGTGGAATGAAAGGACGACATTGGTCTCGTACCTGTCATACAGCCAAAAATCTTGTTAATTTATATCAATCCTCATTGAAAGGAAAGGAGAAGAACATAGAAATAAATTTTTCTCACCCACATCAAGATAATGATTATATTTATTTTAACCCATTGCATATGACTCGCCTTGACGTTGCATATTTTTTGAGCAAAATGATGAGAAAGTTGATGTTTCTTGTCATGATAATAATTAGTTCAAAATTTTGTAAATCATTTAAGTATGTTTCTTTTATGCTAGTATGTTCCGATGTATTTTGTTTTCTTCCTTTCATGTTGGCTTATTTAATGTAAATGATTGTGTTATTATTAAAAATAATTATAAATACTATGTCTTATTATGAACTTATTATATTATATATTTATTCCTTTTCATGAAGAAAATATGGATTTGCATCATGCTATAAATGAGCCAATATCAGTGGTGGAGATATATGTTTAGCAGATAGTGCGACGACATATACTATTCTAAGGCATAAGCAATATTTTTCTAATCTAAGAATGATGAAAGCAAAAGTAAATATAATATCAGGTTCAACAGACTTGATTGAAAGCTCTGGAAGGGCCAATAATGTTTCCTAGTGGAACAAAATTTATTATTGATAATGTTTTGTTCTCCACTAAATCAAGGAGGAATCTATTAAGTTTCAAAGATATACGACTTAACGAGTATCATATCGAGACTGCCGCCAATGACAATGATATAGAATATCTTTACATCGTATTAAATGTCTCTACTAGAAAACTAATATTGAAAAAATTACCAGTTTTATCTTCACGTTTGTACTACACAAATATTAGTACAATTAAAGTCAATGCAATAATGAACTAGAAGTTCAATAAACCAAATAATTTTATTATTTGGTATGATCGGTCGGGTCATCCTGGATCAATAATAATTCGAAGAATTATTGAGAATTCACATGATCATCCATTAAAAACCAAAAGATTCTTCAATTTAAGAAATTCTTGTGTGCTGCTTCTTCTTAAGGCAAATTGGTCATTGTGAGACCCCAAATTTTATGAATAAATATTTAAATTTCTCGAATTTTTTTTTAATATTATGGTGTGAATTTGATATATGTTATAGTCGTGGGTAATATTTACAAATTTTGCAAAGTACGCAAGTTGTTATATAATATTTGATTGGTTGGAGAATATTCGTTTTAACAGGGAATATTCGTACGACGGCACAATCATTGGTGGACCCCATAACGGAATTATTGTCAGATTGAGAAAACGACAAAAATATTTTTATGAAAATAACGGCAAAAGTTTTACTGATTAGCTGTTGAAACACCAGTGTTAAAAAAATACGATGTCTGGCGTGGTTGCATAGTAGCACCACGGTATTGATTATTGATGCTTACATGAGAAGTCACTCAAATTTGTTCAATTATTGCTACAGTAATTGTTGCATAATATCTCACGTTATTTGATTCAATTATTGTCGATATTTTATATATTAGTAAATCAATAATTGAGATAATAATGTTATTAATATTATTATTTACAATATTAACGATGTCTAGAAGTTCTGTCAAGGAGAGGTTCAGTCACTTAATTGCGCGCCAATAAGGAGAAATCCTTATTGGAAAGCCCTCTCTTTCCTGGGAACGACCTGGTCGATTAATAGTGTGAACTATAATAATGATGATGAATTTTGTTTTATTATTATTATAAATGTAATAAAACAGAAAACTTTTTATATAAAATAGAATCTTTTTTATAAAGTTTTATTTTATTTGATTATAAATATAATATAATATATTTTATTATGCATAGTGTTTGCATAATGCCTGCATAGTATTTGCACAGTAAAATACATTTTATATAAGCAGAATACTTTTATAAAGTTATTTGTTGTATTAGATTATAAATAGAATATATTATATTTTATTATGCATAGTGTGTTTGCATAGTAAAATCTTTTATATAAAACAAAATACTTTTATAAAGTTATTTATTTTATTAGATTATAAATAGAATATATTATATTTTATTATGCATAGTGTTTGCATAGTGCCTGCATAGTGTTTGCATAGTAAAATCTTTTTATATAAAACAGAATATTTTTATAAAGTTATTTGTTTTATTAGATTTTAAATATATATATATATATATATATTATAAATAGAATATATTATATTTTATTGCATAGTATCCTTTCCATTCTCCTATAAATAGGATGTTTAGTTAGAATTGAAAATCACACCAGAAGTTCAGAGAATTCTTCTTTTATAATCTTGAGCGTATTTCTTTAGAGTTTTAAGAAGCTTTGAGCGTAGAAAACAGTATAAGTTTTCTTCAAGATTATCCTCGCCCTACCAGTCGGAATACTCTTCTTTCTAAGGTAAGGGATTATATTATTATAGTAAGGGGTATTATTCTTTCGTATTCATGAAGAGAGTTATTTTCTTTCAATACTCGTAAGGGTTGTTATTCCATTCTTTATTATTATGTTGGAATAACATGTCTATGCTAAGTACCGCATACATGGTGAAATTCTTACATTATTCCATTCTTTATTATTACATTGGAATAACTTTTATCATCTTGATCTACATCGTATATGCCTCGGTGAATTCTGTTGTTATTCCATTCTTTATTATTCTATTGGAACATCACATGCATGCGGATTACGCATGACACAGTTCCATTTTTTTATTATTACATTGGGAATAACCTATCTGTCTTGGTCTATCTCATGCATGGTGAATTCTTACATTATTTCATTCTTTATTATTCTGTTGAAATGATCTGTCTACATGGATTACCGCATGGCGGGCGAAAATCCATTTGCAGTTTCATAATTTTTCTGACCCACAAAAATTCTGGAAAAATTTGAAATGATAATTTGATGAGTTTTCTATATTGTGTCCAAAAATAGCAATTTTTGGATGTATAGATTAAGAGTTATAAATTTTATGAAAAAAGACTATTTTAAAAGTAAACCCTTATAACTCCTTGTGGTTAACTCCAAAATTGGTGAAATTTTTATTGGGAGTACATGTATATAACAGAAGTATACTGTGTAAATTTCGGAATTTTTTGACAAAAGTATAATTTATAAAAAATGTCTAAATATTCGACAGTTTTGGCCATATGAAAAATAGTAAATGAATTTTTAAAATTTCGAGAAAAATATATGTTTGATATGAGACTATATTATGCTAAATCCCAAAAAAGAAATATTTTTGGAACTGATTTGGTATTTTTCATGAAAATGAACTAGTTATGTGTAAATGAATTAAATATGTTATGTGAAGTAACAAAATTGGAAAATATAATTTTATGGCTTGGAAATCCTATATAAGGTATATGCAGATTTGTGATGAGAGTTTTGGTTATTGATGATGAAATCTTATGAGTTTGGCATTTTAGGATGATTAAATGCATTAATTAGTAAAGTGTAAACATTTAAAATAAATTATTTATAAGTTTAAGAAATGATTAAAATATTGTTATAATATTAATGATATTAGATTATGAGATTATTAAGTGATTGATAACATTTGATTATTATTAAATGCTGGATAAATTGTATTCTAAATGTTTAATATTTATCCTTTATCTCATTTGGTTGATTCTTTATATCATTGTCATTATCCTCATGCTTATATTATGATGAAAGTCAACTGTGGCCTATCGTGAATAGATGGACTTGGTATGATTATGACCAGGGATTATTCAGTATAATCATGACCGTAATATTACAAATGATGTGGTAAAAGTCCTCATTAGCTCGTAGTGCATTGATGGACAGTTTTTGGTATGATTATGGCTATGGATTCTCTTCGACCAAGGGTGCAAAGATGAATTGTTTTATGACATGATCATGACCGTTGATGAAAACACGATTATCTTTGGCTCATAGTGCATGGATAATTCATGGATGTGATATTAACGAATATCATTGACCGTAGTGCAGGGGTGATTCGATGATGTGGATTATTTATTAAGCTAAATCTCAGCGATAAAATATTGATAATAAACTTTTAAATTCGTAGAAGATAGTAGATATCATGCTCTACTTGACTCTTCTAAAATCTGAGTTGTATGTCTTGACTGTAGGTAAAAGATGAAATGATAATGAATATCTTTGGCCCATAGTGCAAAGATGAATTTATTAAGTATGATTATAAATAGGAACTGTGATTTGGTATAACCATGATCTTTAATGTTTCAGGTAAAGATGGGTGATGAAAATTATCTTCGTCCTGGGTGCGAAGAGGGATTTAGAATCACAATTATGATTATGAGTTATTCATATGATTGTGGAATGGAACTGTTGATTGATGTTACATGGATAAAACATTATTGGTGGACTTTTAACGTAGAGAAGATAATAGAATTTATGGTCTATTTGACTCTTCTAATGGATTGCTCGTTCTGCTGTAACTATGGTTGAAAAGTTTTATCATCTACCATATGTTCTAAATCTCTGATTTATTACTGACGAAGGCTATTGATAATTTAATTATCTTTAGTCATGATATTCTTTACTAGGCTATTTGTGCTCACTCTTTTGCTTCACAATTCCTTTCAGGTAATAAGAGTGTAGCTGGGTCGACCGGGGATAGCAAGAGAATAGAATGGTGGTCTATAGCTATTGAGGTTCTCCCTAAATAGTATGGAAATAATTTTATTGAGAACTTTAGATAAGTGTGTCGTATTGTATACGCCATTTGATATTTAATTTTGGTGAACCCAACTTTGGAAGGGTATTTTACCACTATCATACAAGATGTCTAATGACATACAACCTCGTGTTATCATAAGACAGGGTTGTGCACATCCACTTGCTAAGTATATCTACGAGCACTACCTATATAATCTTGGAGTTTGGTTAAAATATAGTTCTCAATTGCAGACAGTGGAGATAGTTATATATCAAGAGAAGACTCACCATTGGAAGGAACATGATAGTAATCTTCTCGTTTTTCTTTGGGGTCTATTGGGTCAACCAAGGATAATTCTGTGGACATATGATATCTATCATAACCTAGACGCATGGTCTCCCATGTACGAAGGTTTCCTTGAGCACTTTCCAAATATTTTAATTTCTAAAACAGCTATTGACTGTACCTTTATGTAAGGTGCAATTGTGACATGAGTCAGAGTTGGTATATATATTTGTATTTAAACTCACAGTATACATGTCATCGTATTTTGCACGACAGTTGTATAAATGAAGTTGTCAGTAGTGTATTTTCTGGCGACTCAAGATGGGTGATGTATACCTATTTTGGGGGCGTCACATTTGGTATCACAGCTTAGGGATATGGTCGCTGCGGAGATATGAGTCTAGAACTAGGAGGGGAGAAACAAGTAATATACTTCGCTAGTGTGTGACTTACCTAAACTGAAATTATTTACTTGATAAGTTGACAAATTATGATATGTCAATTAACCTTTATTTTGAAGGTATATTCTAGAATGATATCTGAAACACAGGAGATGAGCAATGGGAAAATCATGATACAGAGGAAATAACTGGGAAGGTATAATCCGAAAAGAAAGCAAGGTATTCTCATCTCTTCGGCATACCAGGTACGTACGTAAATTTCGAGGGCGAAATTTCATAAGGAGGGGAGATTGTGAGACCCCAAATTTTATGAATAAAGATTTAAATTTCTCGAAATATTTTTTTTAATATTATGGTGTGGATTTGATATAATGTTATAGTTGTGGGTAATATTTACAAATTATGCAAAGTACGTAAGTTGTTATATAATATTCGATTGGTCGGGGAATATTCGTTTTAACAGGGAATATTCGTACGACGGCACAATCATTGGTGGACCCCACAATGGAATTATTATCAGATTGAGAAAATGACAAAAATATTTTTATGAATATAACGGCGGAAGTTTTACGTTAAGCTGTTGAAACACCGGTGTTAAAAGTACGATGTCTGGCGTGGTTGCATAGTAGCACACCGGTATTGATTATTGATGCTTACGTGAGAAGTCACTCGATTTGTTCAATTATTGCTACGATGAATTGTTGCATAGTATCTCAAGTTATTTGATTCAATTATTGTCGATATTTTATATATTATTAAATCAATAATTGAGATAACAAAGTTATTAATATTATTATTTGCAATATTAACGATGTCTAGAAGTTACATCGAGGAGAGGTTTGGTCACCATTCTTGGCATGATAAGGAGAAATCCTTATTGGAAAGCTCCCTCTTTCCGGGAACGACACAGTCGATTAATAGTGTGAATTATAATAATGATGATGAATTTTGTTTTATTATTATTATAAATGTAATAAAACAAAAAACTTTTTATATAAAATAGAATACTTTTATAAAGTTTTATTTTATTTGATTATAAATAGAATATAATATATTTTATTATGCATAGTGTTTGCATAATGCCTGCATAGTATTTGCATAGTAAAATCTTTTTTATATAAGCAGAATACTTTTATAAAGTTATTTGTTGTATTAGATTATAAATAGAATATATTATATTTTATTATGCATAGTGTTTTCATATAGTGCTCGCATAGTATTTGCATAGTAAAAGCTTTTTATGTAAAAATGTAATACTTTTATAAAGTTATTTATATTATTTGATTATAAATAGAATATAATATATTTTATTATGCATAGTGTTTGCATAATGCCTATATAGTATTTGCATAGTAAAATCTTTTTATATAAAAGCAGAATACTTTTATAAAGTTATTTGTTTTATTAGATTATAAATAGAATATATTATATTTTATTATGCATAGTGTTTGCATAAGTATTCATATAGTGTTTGCATAGTAAATTTTTTTTTTATATAAAGCAGAATACTTTTATAAAGTTATCTATTTTATTAGATTATAAATAGAATATATTATATTTTATTATGCATAGTGTTTGTATAGTGCATGCATAGTATTTGCATAGTAAAATCTTTTTATATAAAAGCAGAATACTTTTATAAAGTTATTTATTTTATTATATTTTAAATAATATATATATATTATAAATAGAATATATTATATTTTATTGCATAGTATCCTTTCCATTCTCCTATAAATAAGATGTTTAGTTAGAATTGAAAATCACACCAGAAGTTCAGAGAATTCTTCTTTTATAATCTTGAGCGTATTTCTTTAGAGTTTTAAGAAGCTTTGAGCGTAGAAAACAGTATAAGTTTTCTTCAAGATTATCCTCGCCCTACCAGTCGAAATACTCTTCTTTCTAAGGTAAGGGATATTATTATTATAGTAAGGGGTATTATTCTTTCGTATTCATGAAGAGAGTTATTTTCTTTCAATATTCGTAAGGGTTGTTATTCCATTCTTTATTATTATATTGGAATAACACTTCTATATCATCTGCACCGCATACATGTGGTGAAATTCTTACATTATTCCATTCTTTATTATTACATTGGAATAACCTATATCATCTTGATCTATCGCATGCACGGTGAATTCTGTTGTTATTCCATTCTTTATTATTACTGTTGGAACATCCATGCATGCATGCGGATTACGCGTGACTGGTTCCATTCTTTATTATTACATTGGAACATCACGTCTGCATGCGATTACGCATGACTGGTTCTATTTTTTATTATTACATTGGGAATAACTTTTGTTTGTGCGATCTATCGCATGCATGGTGAATTCTTACATTATTTCATTCTTTATTATTCGTTAAAATGATGCATCTACGTGGATTACCGCATGGCATGATGGCGAAAATCCATTTGCAGTTTCGTAATTTTTCTGACCCTCAAAAATTCTGGAAAATTTTGAAATGATAATTTGATGAGTTTTCTATATTGTGTCCAAAAATGGCGATTTTTGGATGTATAGATTAAGAGTTATGAATTTTATGGGAAAAGACTATTTTAAAAGTAAACCCTTATAACTCCTTGTGGTTAACTCCAAAATTGGTGAAATTTTTATTGGGAGTATATGGATATAATGATATCTAGTGTAAATTTTTAGAATTTGTGGACAAAAGTACGAGTTTATAAAAAATGTCTAAATATTGGCGAGTTTTGGCCATATGAAAAATAGTAAATGAATTTTAAAATTCGAGAGAAATATATGTTTAATATGAGACTATATTCGCTAAATCCGAGAAAAAAAATATTTTGGATTTGATTTGGTATTTTTCATGAAAATGAACTAGTTATGAGTAAATGAATTAAATATGTTATGTGAAGTAACAAAATTGTAAAATATAATTTTATGGCTTGGAAATCCTATATAATGTATATACAGATTTGTGATGAGAGTTTTGGTTATTGATGATGAAATCTTATGAGTTTGGCATTTTAGGATGATTAAATGTATTAATTAGTAAAGTGTAAATAATTAAAATAAATTATTTATAAGTTTAAGAAATGATTAAAATATAGTTATAATATTAATGATATTAGATTATGAGATTATTAAGTGATTGATAACATTTGGTTATTATTGAATGCTGGATAAATTGTACTATAAATATTTAATATTTATCCTTTATTTCATTTGATTGATTCTTTATATCATTGTCATTATCCTCATGCTTATATTATGATGAAAGTCATTTGTGGCCTGTAGTGCATAGATGAACTTGGTATGATTATGACCAGGGGTTATTCGGTATAATCATGACCGTAATGTTACAAATGATATGGTAAAAGTCCTCATTGGCCCGTAGTGCATTGATGGACAGTTTTTGGTATGATTATGGCCATGGATTCTCTTCGGCCAAGGGTGCAAATATGAATTGTTTTATGGCATTATCATGACCGTTGATGAAAAAATGATTATCTTTGGCTCGTAGTGCATGAATAATTCATGGATGTGATATTAACGAATATCCTTGGCCGTAGTGCAGGGGTGATTCGATGATGTGGATTATTAATTAAGTTGAGTCTCAGTGATAAAATATTGATAATAAACTTTTAAATTAAGTAGAAGATAGTAGATATCATGCTCTACTGCTTGACTCTTAAAAAAATGGTTGTATGTCTTGATTCAGAAGTGCAAAGATGAAATGATAATGAATATCTTTGGCCCGTAGTAGTACAAAAGATGAATTTATTAAGTATGATTATAAAGCGAGGGCTGTGATTTGGTATAACCATGATCTTTAATGTTTCGGTAAAGATAGGTGATGAAAATTATCTTAAATCACAGGTGCGAAGAGGATTTAGAATCACAATTATGATTATGAGTTATTCATATGATTGTGGAAAGGCTGTTGATTGATGTTACGAGGATAAAACATTATTGGTGGACTTTTAACGTAGAAGATAATAGACTTTATGGTCTATTTGACTCTTCTAATGGATTGCTCGCTCACGCAACTATGGTTGAAAAGTTTTATCATCTACCATATGTTCTAAATCTACGATTTATTCTTGTGAAGGCTATTGATAATTTAATTATCTTTAGTCATGATATTTTTTACTAGACTATTTGTGCTCACCCTTTTGCTTCACAATTCCTTTCAGGTAATAAGAGTGTATTTGAATTCGAAGCGGGGATAATGAGGAGAATAGAACGGTGGTCTATAGCTGTTGAGGTTCTCCCTAAATAGTATGAAAATAATTTTATTGAGAACTTTAGATAAGTGTGTCGTATTGTATACGCCATTTGATATTTAATTTTGGTGAACCAAATAGGGTGAGGTGAACCCAACTTTGAAAGGGTGTTTTGCCACTATCATACAAGATGTCTAATGACATACAACCTCGTGTTATCATAAGACAGGGTTGTGCACATCCACTTGCTAATTATATCTACGAGCACTACCTATATAATCTTGGAGTTTAGTTAAAATATAGTTCTCAATTGCAGACAGTGGAGATAGTTATATATCAAGAGAAGACTCACCATTGGAAGGAACATGATAGTAATCTTCTCATTTTTCTTTGGGGTCTATTGGGTCAACCATGAATAATTCTGTGGATATATGATATCTATCATAACCTAGACGCATGGCCTCCCATGTACGAAGGTTTCCTTGAGCACTTCCCAAAGATTTTAATTTTTAAAACAGTTATTGACTGTACCTTTATGTAAGGTGCAATTGTGACATGAGTCAGAGTTGGTATATATATTTGTATTTAAACTCACAGTATACATGTCGTCGTATTTTGCATGACAGTTGTATAAATGAAGTTGTCAGTAGTGTATTTTCTGGCGACTCAAGATGGGTGATGTATACCTATTTTGGGGGCGTCACAATCATCATACCACCACTAGCTAAAGTTGGGATTGAATCCACAAGATTTCTAGAACGTATTCAAGGTGATATTTGTGGGCCTATTCACTCACCATATCGACCATTTAGATATTTTATGGTTTTAATAGATGCATCTACAAGATGGTCACATGTGTGTTTATTATGTACTTGCAACCTGGCGTTTGCGAGATTACTTGCTCAAATTATTAGTCTATGAGCACAATTTTCAGATCATATAATCAAGACTATTCGTCTTGACAATGCTGGTGGATTCACATTGCAAGTATTTAATGATTATTGGATGTCACTTGGGATAAATAATGAACATCTTGTTGCCTATGTTCATACTCAAAATGGTACGTATTGCTGAATCATTTATTAAACACCTCTAGTTAATTGCAAGATCATTGCTCATGAGAACAAAACTTTATGTCTTTGTTTAGGGGCACGCTATTTTACATGCAGCAACACTTATACGTATTAGGCCAACGTTCACAAATTCTCCCCATTATAATTTGTTTTTGGTCATTAGCCAAATATTTTCTATCTAAGAATATTTGGTTGTGTTGTATATATTCCAATTTATCTGCCACAACGTACAAATATGGGTCCTCAAAGGAGGTTGGAAATATATATTGGGTTTGAGTCCCCATCGATAATTAAATATCTTAAACCCTTAATAGATGATTCATTTATGACACGATTTACCAACTATCATTTTGATGAGACTATGTTTCCAGCATTAGGGGGAGAAATTAAACAGCTGGATAAAGATATTATATGGAATGCATTGTCATTATTGAATTTTGATCCTCGTACAAAACAATGTGAACAAGAAGTTCAAAAGATACTTCGTTTGCAAGACATAGTACATCAGCTACCAAATGAATTCAGTAACTCAAAAAGAGTAATCAAATCTCACATACCAGCTATAAATGCTCTAGCCCGAATTGAAGTCCCAATAGGAAAATCCGTAAAAATTGTAACAAATAAGTCTAAGGCACGCCAAAAGCATGGTAGACCAATCGGTTCAAAAGACAAAAATTCTCGAAAAATAAAAAGAGTAAATAATCAAGTTAGCATTATTGAGGAGAAAAAAAAATCAAGAGGATATAGACATAGCTAATCATAAAACCCCGGAAGAGACTCAGGTACCTAAAAAAAAGTAAAAATGAGGAGATCTCGATAAGTTATGTACTCTCTACAAAGAAAAGATGGAACCGAAATGAGATAGTTGTCAACAACATTTTTCATATAATATATTGCTTGATATCATTAATTAATGAAAGAGAGGATCTTGAGCCTAAATCTATCGAAGAATGTAGACACGAAAATGATTGGCCAAAATGAAAAGAAGCAATCTAGACATAATTAAATTCACTTGCAAAATGTGAACTTTTTGGACCTGTAGTCAGAACACCTGAAGAAGTAAAGTCAGTTGGATACAAATTGGTATTTGTGTGAAAATGAAATGAGAAAAATAAAATCGTGAGATATAAAGCACGACTTGTGGCACATATTCTCGTGTGGTAGATGCAATTACATTGTGACATCTTATTAACCTGACAACTCATGAAAAATTAGATGTGTCTAATGGATGTTGTTACAACCTATTTATATGGGACAATTAATAATGATGATATGAAAATCTCTGAAGGGTTTAAAATGTCTGAAGCATATAATTCAAAACCCCGAAAAGTTTACTCAATCAAGTTGCAAAGGTCCCTATATATGTTAAAGCACTCAGCATGTGTTATAATCGTCTTAGTGAATATTTATTGAAGGAATGGTATAATAATCCTATATGTCTATGAGTTTTTGCTATTAATGTTGTGGATGTTGATGATTTAAATATTATTGGATCTTATGGAGAGATATTAAAGACAATAAATTGTTTAAAGAAAGAATTTGAGATGAAAGATTCGGGAAAACAAAATTTTTTCTTGGCCTATAAATCAAGAATTTAGCAGATGGAATTCTTATTCATCAGTCAACATACACAGAAAAGGTCCTTAAAAGATTTTATATGGATAAAACACATCCATTAAGTACCCCAATAGTTGTTTGATCACTTGATGTGAAAAAGGACTTATTTATACCTCGTGAGGATAATGAAAAACTACTTGGTCCTGAAGAACCATACCTCAATGCAATTGGTGCGCTAATGTATTTTGCTTACAATACGCGACCTAATATAACATTCTATGTGAATTTGCTAGCAAGATATAGTTCTTCTCCTACCTGGAGACATTGTAATGGAGTTAAACATATTTTTCATTACCTACGAGGAACTTTGGATATGGGCTTATTTTATTTAATAATGATAATCATGAATTAGTTGGATATGTTGATACATGATATTTATCTGATCCACATAAAGGTCGATCTCAAACAGGTTATCTCGTTATATGTGGTGATACTGCTATATCATGGAGATCTACAAAGTAAACATTAGTTGCCACTTCATCTAATCATGCTAAAATACTTGTAATCCATGAAGCAAGTCGATAATCTGTATGACTGAGATCAATGACTCAACATATTTGTGGAACATGGGCTTTATCCTCGAGCAAAGGAACTCCAACTCGAGCAAAGGAACTCCAACCATTCTGTATGAAGACAATGTTGCATGTATAACTCAATTAAAGGGAGGATACATCAAAGGAGATAGAACAAAACATATCTCACCAAAATTCTTTTTCACACATGACCTTGATAAGTGTGCTGACATTGATGTTCAGCAAATTTGCTCAAAAGATAATCTAGTAGATTTGTTCACTAAAACATTTCAACCTACAACGTTTGAAGGATTGCGGAGTAACATTAGAATGCGACAACTTAAGGACTTCAGGTGATTCATTCATGAGGGGGAGCTTATACGCACTTAACTCTTTTTTCTTTAACCATGTTTTTTTTTCATTGGGTTTTTCCGGATAAATTTTTTAATGAGGCAATTTTCAATGTATAAGGTTATACAATAGACATTCATTTAGATACATTCTTACCCCTCTTCATTGTAATGACCATTGAGCTTTAAAACTTCTGAGTATTTATGTATATGTGCCTATAAATAGGAGTATTGTCAAGAGAATGAGATAAAATATAACTACGATTATAAGATTAAATGAAATAAAGTGCTCTCCTTTCTATTGTTCTTATTATTTAGTATACTTTTATAATATTCTCAATTATTTTTCTTTTTTTTTTAGTTGTTGCTAATTTGACACGTATTTTTCTTGACCACTGCTAAAGATTGAACCCAACCTCATGATTAACCTGATTTAATGATTAACATAATTTAGATCATACTACTCGGGCCAAACCCCTTCAGTAATAATATAGTTCTGAACTTTGATCATTTCTATGATAATCTCAAAGTCGCTTCAACCAACAATTCTTCCATCAACATTTTTCTATTAAAACTAATTTGAGTAAAACTCATCACTCACGCCAGCAAGAAAGATTAGCTCCTTGAGAGTTCCTAAGCAAGACGCAGAGTTGTAAACAAAAAGGTTAACATCAAAAGTATCCCTTAAAGTTCCACAAAATTCTTTTTTTTAATCCCAAAGTTCCAATTTTCCTTCAAGTATCCTTCACATACATGTCAAAAATTATTAATAACAATTATTTTATATATATTTTATATAACATATATATTATTGTATTCATATATTTGGAACAAGTGAAATGTGTATTCAACCATGTCAAACACAAATTCCAGCCAATAATTCCACCAGAACGTTAAAAGGGCACAATTTTGTAAAAAATTAAAAAAAAAACTTTAAAGAACACAACTGAGAAAGTTTGTACTTTGAGGCTAAAAACAGAATTTTGTGAAACTTGTTAACCCTAAACAAAATCTCTCCCAACAACTAATCTCCAACATTTATATGAACTAGAGGAGTAAACATGTATTAGTTTGTAATAGAAGGTGAAACTACTTGTGACTCAAAAAAGTCAGGCATTACTTAATCCAAGCCAACAATTTTATGCAAAATTCCGAATAAGAAAAAAACACCAGCTTTTGTTGGCAACTCACAAACAAGAAGCTAATTCTCACATATTCCTATTGTCTTGCAAAATTTTAATCGTCATTGTATTGAATGATAAGTGAACCACAAAAATCAACTCAAACCCTAAATCCTCTGCTGTTTCTCCTTCCTCTAGCCTTTTCAAATTTCCGTCCCTTGGACCGCACATAAGGTTTGCTGTGGCTGTCTGGTACACCAGGAGCCTTACCAAAGTGTTTCACTGCTTCACGAGCATTCTTGGGACCTCTGAGGAGAACCTGAGAATTACACCATATATTTATCAATCATTAAAAAAACCTGCTATATAATGGCAACTGGAGAGCAAATCATCCTAATTAGAGATATTAGTATGCACTCGGTTATTCTGAAAGCACAAAAGTTGTGGAAATGGTACAAAAAGAGAGAGCATATGAAATTCGACAAATTCCTACAATCTCACCAATTAATCTAATCACACTAATTCAATATCTACCACAACGTAATACAAAACAAAGCACCTTTAAAAAGCATATCAACCATCTTTTTGGTATACTGCTTGAAGACATGGATAAACTTCCTTCTATGACATCGCTAGTCATAATCATAATACTGAGGACATGTACCAATCTAATGATTCTAACCTACTGACAATGGATAAAACTGAAAACAATGTGCCGGATACTAATGTATCTTGTCAAAGATCAATTCATATGTACAACTTTCTTTCAGATACTACAAACTACAACATGGCTAGTCAATATGTAAGTAATGAAAGGTAAAACTATCACAAATTCAGGACACTGCCAGAAGATGAAATTTTGTCCAAAAATCTAAAGTTTTTTGACACAATGATCTATTAAGAAGTAAATTTTCAGCATAACAATTTATCTTTTCATAGCGACCATACACACACATACTAAAAATGTTTTAAAAGTGGACTAAAGAAAATGCTAAGATATTTAATTTCTCTCAATTAGCGTACGGCTATCATTGTTACCTTTTTGCCAAACAACTCCCACCGGATGGTGTAGAACAACTTTCAGCAAAATTCTTAGACCGAAACAAGTCGAAACAGAAAAACCTCAGTCCAAGTCCAGAAGAAATTACTTACCGTCAAGTCTATTACTGAAACATAACTTCTCACCAATTTTCTGATAATAACTACTAGCATTAATGATTAATCAAAAAAGTAAAGTACATATGAAATATGAAACGAGTTACGAGTTTATCAACCTTTGCCTTTGATAAAATGATAGTTGTCCTCGAAACCTTTAACTTGCCGAAATACAGAACAGTAGCTAAGGTCAAGTCAATATCTTAGCCTTTTGGGTATACGTTTCGGCATACCCTTTTGGGTAGATCCTACATTTATTTTACAGATGCAACACAATCAAAATAATTGAAACATGGACTATTATCTTGTTCATTGCAATAGTTTAAACTTTAAAAGAAGTAATATTACAGAATCAATTAAAATGAACTAAGCATATATATAAACTAGATCAAGACCAATCAATTGCCCAACTACAAAAGTTGCAACACTGGATTAATTATATTCACCAACAAAATAAGATTGAAAGCATGTTCAGTAATTATTTTACATAAAACAAAAATTTGTAACAGAGGATACGTGTCAAACAGAGGAATACTAAGTCTTACTGTGTTTTGTCCTAGCGGAGCTCTTAGAGCTAGCTGGTCAAAGGTCAAGCACTCTCCACCTGCCTTCTCAATCCTTGCTCTGGCAGTTTCAGTAAACCTCAGGGCAGTCACCTTCAATGCCGGCACTTCATAGACCCTAATATCATCAGTTACTGTGCCCACAACCACCGCAATTTTGCCATCCTATAGATCAAACGATTTCAGCAATTGCACAAATTAAGAGGTTACAAAAAGAATACCGAAAAGGGTAAGTAACTGACCTTTCCTTCCATATACCGGACCAATCTGGAGAGAGAAAGAGCAGGCTTGTTGATCTTACTCATGAACAATCGCTTAAGTATCACCGCATTGAACTTGCTCCCAGTCCTCCTCACCAAAAATCGGTACAACTAATGACAAATTAACACTCAATAATCAATTACATATATAAATGACACATCCATAAACATAGAACTATAAATGCTTTCCAATTTTCAGTAATTGGGATCCATTCAAAAGATTAAATTGTGGGAATTCAATCAATTACACTCCACGTCAAGGTTCTTCATACTATTAAGTTTTATGACTAAGTTTTGTGAATGTGATAAATAATTAGGAAAAAAAATCATAAAAAATATGCAATAATTTTATGATATGAGAATCGCATTAGAGGGCAGAAAAGAGTATTAATTTAAAGCTCATAGAACCATATATCCACATATTTATGTATATATAAGCATATGCGGATACGAATAGACAGATTGAGAGGGGGGAATAGAACCTTAACGAGGAGCTTGAGGTAAATATCATCGGACCTAGGTGCATTACGTTTGGTCTTCTTGCTCTTCCCACCGGCAACTAGATCGATCCCCTGCTCTCAACGAAAATGAATTGTATTTTAGAGAGAGAAAATAGACATATATACAACTATATATATACAGAGAGAGAATTAGAGAGAGTTTACCATGGAAAAATTGGTAGGTTTCGCCGCCGGGACTGCTGATAGAAAAGGACTAAGGACGAAAGGAGACGAACTGGTTGGCTCTGCGATTTTCGGCCAAATGAGAGAGACTAGGGTTTTTTGAGGCTTTGACTGGGCTTGCTGTTTTTAGCTACTGAGGTCTATTGTTCGCAATGGACCTCATGTTTAAATCGTACACGTGTCTACTATGATTGACAGCTACCTTTGGATTTGAAGTTCTCAAACTAAACAGTCGTTAGGTTGGCCTTAGGTTCGAATCCCACTCGTATCAATATAAATTATAAAAGCAAAATTCATCAACAATGTAAACTATCCCTAAATGCAAAAGAAACATAAAAACATAAATAATGTGCTTAATATAAATTACTATCCTGAATATAATTTCTATTTTTTTCTATCAGATTATTGAAATAATGAAACCCTCTCATAAAAAGAGAAAAACTCGATTATCTCATGGAGAAAATAAATCTCACAGAGGGAAAAACACACTTTATAAGGAGACACTAAATTATTACTCTATCTGTTCCAAATTATTTAATTATTGTTGACTTTTTAAAATTAACTTAACAGATTTTTTAAATTCAAAATTGACATAAATATTTTTAATTTTAACTAGTACAATGACGAATATTGTTTTATAATTTTTAATGAGTCGTCTTAATTTTGAGTTTAAAAATGTATCATGTTGACTTTCAAAAGTTAATAATCATTCAATTTGGAACAGAAGAAATATTATGCAATAGAAAGCAAGATAAAAGTAGAGATCTAGAGGAGAGTATCTTCAAAAATAGAAAAACCCTTCTCAAATTAGAGTTTCTAATATAAAACGGAGATTAGATTAGAGTTCTTGGCTAGAGAGAAAATAGAGAAGAAAAAAAAAAAAAAAGAAAAGAAGAAAAAAGGTATGTTTTTTCTAATTTAATTCAAGTAAATATGTCACATCATTAATTAGAGAGGGAAAAAGTGAAAAACAAACACAATGAAAAATATCAAACCCAAATCTTTCTTCTCCATCTCTGAATAACTCGTATCAAGAACTGATGTATGGAGATTGTCTCCAACTAGCAAGTTATTTTGAGTCTATTTTTTTTAGTTTTGTTCGTCGTAGTGGCAATTCTATAGCTCATGGTTTAGTAGGTTTAACCCAATTAAATCTTTTTTTTTTTCCTACTTATTGGTTATGGGACATTTATTATTGTTCTTAAATAGTAATGCTTCACGCTATACTTGTTTGCAAGGATTATAATTTATGGGATTATAATCTCAAGGCTATTAATCCTAGGATAATAGTCTCAGGACTATAATTATAATTACAAGACTATTAAGTCATTTTATAATTCTTAAATTAATAGTGCCAAGTCTAAATTTGAAAACAAACAAGACACTTGAGCCATGTTTGTTTGCAAGGATTATAATTCATAGACTATTAATCATAGGATTAAATAGTCCTAATAACGTGTACGCCCACGCCCACCCACGCCCTACCCTTCCCAAAAAATAATGTTCAGTGATTATATATACACCTCACCCCCAACCTTTCCCACCCCAACCCCCCTCCCCCTGCCCCCTCCTGCCCCAAAAAAATAATAATATTTAGTCTTTGTACTAGTACGTTTTAAGTTGCCAGTAATAATAACAGAAATTGTAGGATATAAATTTAATAAAAAGTTATAAACTTAAATACGATCAAAAGTGTGACAATTTCATAAAATCCGAAACTCCGTTTTTGAGTCACTAATTTTAAAGAATGTGTTTTGGTTTCATGCTACCTTCAATAGTTGAAAATGACATAATTTTTAAGGGTTATTACTCAGAGTTCCTTTTGTCTTAAATAGTTGAAAATGTCCCCAATTTTGAAGGGTTATTATGTGTGGATGTCATTTATCTATTTGGAACCTTCCTCTTCTTGAAATTCTCTTGGACAACCTTGCTAATTTTGGATACCCTTATTCAACTGTTTAGGGTAGTTTTAATGGAAATAATTAACACCGGCCATAATTCGGCATCAATATGTGTGTACATATGCAATATAAACTATATAATACACTTACTAACCAAAAACTTTAAGGATTTTGCTTGATGCATACTAAGTGAAAAAATATAGTGCATTTGATCCGCAAAAGATTGTCACAATTGCATATTTAAGGTAAATTAAAAAATTAATTACAACCAATTAAAATTCTAACTTTTTAAACAATTTTCAATATTAACCTTGCATATATGTTGGTACTTCCGGTCCGCTTCATTTGTGACAATATTAGATACTTTATATATAAGGTCATAACCACCGTTCTAAGGATATGTTATCTTTATAACATATTTCAATCGTTTATCTGTGTATCGAACGATAAATAAGATCTCTTATTAGCAGTTTAATATATAGGTGTCTGTAGTTTAATACTGCGAATAGAATGATTATCCAAAATACCCCTCGTCAATCCGCAATTTAATCGTGTGGATGTTAGGTATGACAGTTGTTAATCCTTGAAGACGATGTCGTTTTAGGTCATACGACCCATTCACAAAACTTAACTTAATCCTTGAAGACGATGACTAAACATATGTAAGGATATATACCGCAATATGTTCTCTCTCATACTTCATACTATGAGAAAGCACTTCATACTATGAGAAAACACTTCATTCTATTGCTAGATTTCATTTGTTTAGTCATGAATATTTCTCATCATCTCAGATAACATGAATCTACAATAAGAATATGCAAACATGACAGAATGAAAGATTGATAGCTTTAAATCGAACTTTTTTGGTTTGAGGCTTAATCCACAGAACTAAAGTGCAGACTGTAAAAATATATTATTTTACTCGTCTTCATAACTAAAGTGCAGACGGACGGTAAAACAAATCTGGTTACCTAATTGATCCCCTTTTCTTGTAAAAGGTTCAATCAACTTGAGAGAGTAGAACACGTACTGAGCATACCAGATCACTTTTATTTCTTCCTTTCTCACATGCTTATACGATTGAGAAAGCATAGCTACTAGTAAGCATATCAGGAGACAAATTACATCAACCAAAATCAGTAATATGTAATTTAATTTTTACAAGTGATTCATTTGTTTTAAAATGGATTTATTTGCTGAAGAATCATTTCATTCAATTTCAAGTACTGAGGAAGAATTACATGATAATAATGATGTAAAAGTCTAGTTTATGATACCATTTCTTATGTTGGTTAATTTTTTGATACGTTATGGAAGATGCTGAAAATATTTATAGAAAATATGTGAAACGTGTTGGAATTAAAGTAATAATAAAAACTAGTAGAAAATATGTGAGTTTTAAATATTTTTGTTCTAGATTGTATCAGTGTCGTAAAGATGGATATATGGTTGTTAATAAAAATGAGGTTGTTAGTGATGATGAAGATAATAATACTAAGGGAAAGAGAAGGAGGGACTCTTTTAATAAAATAGAATGTAGAGAAAATTTTTGTGCATGATAAGAGTAAAGATAACTAGTTTGTGTCTACTCTTGAACTGAACCACAATCATGAATTTGTGTCCCCAAGTAAAGTTTTACAAATTCAAACACAAAAAAATATTTCAGGAGTTAGGCATTTGATTGAAACCCTTAATAATGTTAGGATTGATCCAAGTAGGATGATGAATGTTCTTAGCTCATTGGGACGAGGTATGAGTAATGTTGTGTTCTCTGAAACGGATGTACAAAAAATAGTTAGAGATATTAGATGTGATACAATGGATTTGAAAGATGCACAAATTGCAATAGATTATTTGAGAAATTTACAGCGTAAGAGTCTGAATAAATTTTATTTTAGTGTCAAACTAGGCGTGGATAATCGTATTGGATGTATTATGTGAGTAGATTATCGGTCAATACTTTCTTATCAATAATTTGGTGACGTTGTTACTTTTAATACCACATACCGAACAAAAAAAATTCATACCATTTGCTTATTTCACGGGTGTAAATCATCATTACCATTTTGTATTGTTTGGGTGTGCACTATTGAGAAATGAGATTGTAGATACATTTGTATGGTTGTTTGAGCAATGGCTTAAAGCAATGAATTTCAAACATCACATAACCATTGTCACTTATGAAAATCGTGCTATATCGAATGCGATTGCTAGGGTTTTTTCCTAATACACACCATGCATTGTGTACGTGACACATTAACAAAAAATATACTGAAAAATTTGGTCATGTCTATTATTTGCATCCGACTTTGAAGTTAGGTTTTAACTATTTTGTCTTTGACTATTCAAGAATGTGAGGACAGATGAAAATTGTTGATGGACAAGTACGGTATGCATAATCACGAATATTGAAATCTTTGTATGAATTAAAAGAAAAATAGATTGAGGTGTATGTAATGGGAATGACTAACATTTTCAGGAGTGAAAGTACGAATAATTTTTTTGAGGAACACGTAAATAGTAGTATGTGGATTAAAGATTTCATTTTAAAGTCCCAAAAAGCTATTGAGAAATAGTAAATCAGAGAGAAATAAGATGATTATATTACAATTAATGGTGAAAGAAAATTTGTTCTTTGAGATCCGTTAGAGATGTATGCAGTTAAAATATATACCCAAGAGATGTTTCAACGTTTTCAAATTAAACTGACAAAATCGCACAAGGTTAACTTCTAAAAAGGTACATGAGATGTCAACTCCTGATTCAAAAAGCTAATTGGTGTTCAAAGTCATGGTTCTTAAATCTTATTGTATGTATTTCACAATTGTGCATTATATATATACCGGGATAACGAAATGTAATTGCAAAATGTTTGAACATGTTGATACTATATATTGTCACATTCTTAGGCTACTAACTTCAAAGAATTTTGTTCAGATTCTCGAATAATTAATACACAAGTGATGGACTCAAGATTTTAATAAAACCAACGGTGTCACCCCTTATGTTCTGACCTCGGTTACAGATTATGCTGAGACACAAATTGGTCAGTACAATCATTTATGCAAAACGATTTTTGGGTTTTGTGTTGGATGCTTCATGTTATAAAGAAACCACTAGATATGTTAATGAAATGCTTAATTATAAGGAAAAAATTATGGCAAAAATCCCTACTGAATGTGTCAATATAAGATGGGATGACAATGTGCAACTTGTTATTGAGGCCAAGAACCCTTTGAAATTACGTGATGATGATGTTGAGCCCAATGATCCTATTTTTTATCCAATTTTTTCGTAGACAAAAGGTCGTAAAAAAGTAATACTATTGAAAAATGTTGTCGAACAAATCGCAGGTCAGAAGCCACTTCGAAAGTATGCAATATGTGAAATATTTACGAACTATGATAATCAAAACCATTATAAAGCTTTATGATTTAAAAAAACCTGAATCTTCATAATTTCATTTCTCTCAATAATATTTTATTATTTTCATCTTCTAGCTGTATTTATTAAACCATAAAAAATGAAATACATATTCAAATTCATGTTGTGGTTGTATTTAACTGTATTTTAATAAATTCATATTGTGACTGTATTCATGTCAAGTATAATCATTTTTCGAATGATAAAGTATTTAGAAATGCTTGAAAATTTGATCATTAATACAAATCATAATAAATTCATGTTGTGAAAGTTGGTATTTTTTGTATTTTAAGTTCACTAGGTTCAATAGATGGATTCACTAGGCTTCGCAATATTAAACTATTAATGGTAATTTTTTTAGATTCCCTGTATGGATTCAAGAAGACTTCGTAGTATTAAATTGGGGATGGAAATTTTTTTAAGTTCTCTGTATGGATTTTGATGGCTCCGTAGTATTAAATTGCGGATGGAATTCTTTTTAATTTTCCTGTATGGATTCAGCTGGCTCCATAGTATTAAACTGGGAATGATAATTTTTTTAAGTTCTTTGTATGAATTCAGCTGGATCCACAGTATTAAACCGCAGATGGTAATTTACTACAAAAAATTGCTTAGGTGATTACATAACATACAAGCACAACTTGTAAGCACATCATCACAAACAAAAGCAACAACTACAATCAATTTGAAACACAAACTTTAAATGTCATATTACAAACAAAACCAACAACTACAAAATCCATTGATCACAAACTGTAAATCCAATATTATATATGATAATATAAAAATAATTCTAAATACACAATGTACACATTAAGATACATCCTTAACTCCAGCGTTCATAATGATAAAATTCTTGTCTCTAACCCTATGTTTACGTAATTCTTGGCCAATATATTCTATATCTAAATAATGATGCATCTTCCTCAGACTAGTCCACCTCCCCTAAAGACATGCATTGCACATCGTAGTCAACGTACTTCATCATGTAGACTTCGTAATTATAACCATTCTTTTATTTAAGCCGCTTGGCCTTGAATGCAAACACCATTTTTCTTTGATTTTTTTATTGGTAAGCCAAATTCGGAGGGCTTTCGTAAAAAAATCACGTTATACATTTAAAAAACATAATATTATATTAGTATGATACTATAACATAAATGTAATTAATAAATCAAATAGTCAAAAGTGTAGACGTAACACATATTATATCTCTAATTGATATCATCTATTGATTTTGTGACTTGGTACGTCATCGTACAAAAAATCTATGAGTATAACCCTCTATTGCTTAATATCTACGATGAACAAAAAATAATATTCATTTTCGTGGTTAATCAGGAAAAATGCAAAATCATAATTCAACAAATCTGGTAGTTATCCCTAGCTGAAAAAATACGGAGACACATTAGAAATGTTAAATTTATTCTTCTATGACACCAAGAGGTTGGCATAAGAATTGAACCATTGTGGGAGTAGTTGGAAAAAACAACGAAACATGAAATAATAATTGTGCCACTCATATCGACCTCGTCGTAGACATTCTTCGCCTAACTTCAACAAAATAAGATACACGTTAATCGACTGATCCCATATAAGGTACCCCAGCCAAAGCAATATTACGTCCTTATGCTCCAATCTTTACTCATCATCGGGACACCTATATAAGAAAATTGTGATTGGTCCACCATATCCGAAAATCAATTAGGATTAAGCCGCTCCACTTTGTGTTCCTTTAATGGTTTGAGAGATTCCTTTTTAAATATGGACGACTGGTCCACCCGTAGCCACAAAGGAAGAATATTATACACGTCATCCACCCCATTATAAATAGGCTCCGAAAGTGATTCAGTAACTGAAATTTCTTTGAGTATTGGAGTCAAATACATAACTTGAATTTGTCTTATACTCTCTAAATCACTAGTATGACTCTGTTGATATATGTAAGGGGAAGGAGGTGTTAACTGCATTTTGGGTTCCTCCTCAGCAACAAATGGGAGCTCGGGCCGATAGGGGGATCCTTGACTGAATTGATCACAATCGAAGAAAGGAATATCTTGGGTGGTGAATTGATCTAGTGGAACGTTATGGATGGTGTCATTGGGATCTTCAAAAATTCTCCCAATTTACTCCATTAAAAAAGTACTAAATTTGCATACCACTCTTTGTATACATGACGTGTGTTGTGTATGGGCAAGATATTCCACACGAATGTTCGAGCATAATCAATCTATTATGAAAATGTACATATGATTAGATAATCATAAAATATGTTAGTAAAATTTTAAACAAAATTATCTACCTTAACACTTGCAAGGTTCATAGCTTCGTACTGATCAAATATACACCACGTGGAGTGTATGTCTAATTTGGGAAAAGTTGTGTTTGCTAATTTTGGTACAGGTCATCTATCGATACCACTTCAGATAATCAACCAAAGTAATAGACTGTCTAGTTGCCACCACAAAGTCCAGAAGGATGTCTTGTCATGTGTACCTCGTGACAATATAATCTCCTCGCTTCTCAATATAATTGATTGCGCGGATCTCTTCTCGTTCCCGCCTTAGTTCGATCATATTTACTAGGGCTTCGAGAATATCTTGTAATTTCCCAACTTATCTTAATACCTAATTTGACATTTGAAATTCTACAACATCCAGCCAAATTAGGGAAATACGTGAGCCCCACCAAGCTGTTTAATACTCCTGTGGCACGAAATTCAAACCTCGCATATGGTATCCACCGTATCATTACAGTCGTCATCAAATCAAATTTGGCTCTATAAAAAAATTGATTTTGATGGGGGTATAGTCTTCTATTGTCTTTTATTGTGTTCTTATTTCTTCGACAGGCCCATGCTCTTGTAGAGGACAACCACTGCTTGAGGCCCTTTGTGACGCCCCCAAAATAAGTATACATCACCCATCTTGGGTCGCCAGAAAATACACTACTGACAACTCCATTTATACAACTGTCGTGCAACATAAGACGACACATATACTGTGATGCCCCCAAAATAGGTATACATCACCCATCTTGGGTCGCCAAATATATGGTACAAAATTCAAATACAACTTAATAACACAGCTGTCGTGTAAAATACGACAAAACATATGCTGTGAGTTTTAATACAAATATTGTCATCTAGACAATATTCACACTCAATTGAGTCCTCATTACATTTATTATCACACTATTTAACAGAATAGTGAGGACTACTAATGCTATTATCTGGACCATCACTCCATTCCTCGACTAGTCCCTGCTACGTTCTCATTTCCTGAAAAGAACAATGAAAGAAAGGGTGAGCTCAACTAGCCCAGTAAGAAATATTATGACTAAGATAATGCAGAATAAATTATCATTAGTCTTCAACAATGTTAAACTGATAAAATACAATAGACATCAAGTTTAACAGCAGAGGAACAAGCAATCCATTAAAAGAGTCAAGTAGAGAATAAAATCTACTATCTTTTATGATTTAAAAAGGTTTTTCATCACTTTTATCGTTGGGACTCAGCTTAATAAATAATCCACATCATCCCTGCACTACGACCAAGGATATTCATTAGTATCACAACCACAAATTATCCATGCACTACGGGCCAAGGATATTCGTGTATTCATCAATGGTCATGATCATGCCAACAACTGTCCATCAATGCACTACGACCAATGAGGACTTTTACCACATCATTTGTAACATTTGGGTTATGATTATACCGAATAATCCCTGGTCATAATCATAACAAGTCCATCTATGCACTATAGGCCACATATGACTTTCAACAAAATATAAACATGAGGATGATGAAAATAATATAAGAATTCAATAAAACAAGTTCAAGAATTAAATTATCCAGGAACTAATAAAGTCCAAATTGTCAACATGATACTTCTTTGTAGAGTAAAATTCAAGAATGCTCAGAAGAATATTTCCATGAAAAGATACTGGATGAAGTGCAAATATCAAAGATATTCCACTAATTTCATGGAGTATAGAAGTCAAAACTTTAACCAACTGAATATAATAAAGAATGGAATAACAAAAGAAACCACCATGCATGCGGTACTTCGCATAGACAAGTTATTCCAACAGAATAATAAATAACGGAACCGGTCAAAGCGAAATTAAGCACCGACAAGATGTTCCAATGAGAATAATAAAAGCGGAACGAATTAGTCCCGCCAAAAAACGCATGAGCAGGATATTCCAATGAGAATAATAAAGAGCGGAACCGAGTTTACAGAAACGCATGAACATGATATTCCAAAGAATAATAAAGCGGGCAAGATTCCGCCAGAAACGCATGAATATGATATTCCAACAGAATAATAAAGACGGAACCAGATCTGGCGTAAAACGCACAGACAGGATATTCCAATAGAATAATAATGAATGGAATAATAGAAGAATTTCTCCAAGTATAAGGTAGCCCGCATATACAGGTTATTCCAGCAGAATAATAAAGAATGGAATAACAGAAGTTCTCTTCATGAATACAAAAGAAATAATACCCCTTACCGTAAAAGAAGAGTATTCCGACTGGTAGGGCGAGGATATTCTTTAAGAAAAGTTGCACTACGCTCAAAGCTTCTTAAAACTTTAAAGAAATACGCTCAAGATTATAGAAAAGAATTTCTCTGAATTTCTGGTGTGATTTTAAATTCTAACTAAGCATCCTATTTATAGGAGAATGGAAGGATACTATTTGGAAATAATCATGGACGCACAGTGTTAAAAATAAACGAATTCACGGTTCCAACGTATCAGTATTTATTTTCAAAGAGTTGGCCAATGAGGGAAAACTACACATGCCAAAAGGAAGCCTTGACCAATTAAAAGGAATCCAAATTCACAATCTATCAATAATAATGCATAACTTGAAGAAAAGATTGGCCAAAAGGTCCAAACTTTGAAAAAACATCACAGAATCTGCCAAATAAAGCTAGCATGACATTCTTTAAAAAATAATTGAGGCCCTCCCTATCAACCTCAATAGTTTATATATATATATATATATATATATATATATATATATATATATATATATATATATATATATATACTCCCACCATCTTTTTCGTCTCCTTCATTACCACCGTGCATCCCTTCCCCATTTGTCAACTCACATGCACCCACACATGCTTTTATATATATATATATATATATATATATATATATACCGAATAACTTTCTACCGATTATTTTGAAAAATGGGTAAATGGGGGTCCATATAATAATATCAAATACTTCATAAAAATCATCTTAATAATTTTAACAACATTTATCATCATTATTATAATTCACAATATTAACCCAATTGTGTCGCTCGAGGAAAGAGGGCTTTAATAAGGATTTCTCCTATTGGCGCATGATTAGGTGACCAAATCTCTCCTTGGCGAACTTCTGAGACATCGTTAATATTGCAAATAATAATATTAATAACTTCGTCGTCTCAATTATTGATTTAATAATATATAAAATATAGACAATAATTGAACAAAACTAAGTGACTTCTCACGTAAGCATCAATAATCAATACCGTGTGCTACTATGCAACCACGCGTATTCCTGTACTTTTAACACTGGGTGTTTCAATAATTTTTAACGGTAAACTTCCGCTGTTAATTTCATAAAAATATTTTTGTCGTTTTCTCAATCTGACAATAATTCTATTGTGGGGTCCACCAATGATTGCGTCATTGTACGAATATTCCCTGCTAAAACGAATATTCCCCGACCAATCGAATATAATACAACAACTTGCATACTTTTTAAAATTTCTAAATATTATCCACAACTATAATATTATATCAATTTAATCCATAATATTCAAAAATGATAATTATAGAAAATTCATCTTTATTCATAAAAGTTGGGGTCTTACAATCTTCCCTTTTTATGAAATTTCGCCCTCGAAATTAGGGTACGTACCTGGTATATCGAAGAGGTAAGGATACCTTGCTTTCATTTTAGATTCTAACTCCCAGGCCATTTCCTCAACATCGTGGTTTCTCCACAAAACTTTGACTTGAGGTATAACCTTGGAGCGTAGAATATGTTCCTTCTTATCCAAGATTTGAACAGGAACCTCTTCATACGTTAAATCTTCCGCTATTTCGTCCGGTTTTAACTCAATAATGTGGTTCGGGTCTTCCACATATTTACGTAACATGGATATGTGAAAAATGTTATGAACACGAGACATACTTGGCGGTAAAACAAGTCTATAGGCTACAGTCCCTACTCGATCGAGGATTAAAAATGGGCCAATGAATCGAGGATTGAGCTTTCCTCTCTTTCCAAATCTCATAACTCATTTCCATGGAGCAACACGTAACAACACATGATCTCCAATATCGAATTCCACGTCCTTTCGATGAAGATCATCATAACTCTTTTGCCGATCTTGCGAGGTTTTTATACGTTGCCGGATCATTTGAATCTTTTTTGTAGTCATACGTACTAACTCTGGTCCCAACAACGTTGCTTCACTCACCTCATCCCAGCATACTGGAGAACGACACTTTCTTCCATACAATGCCTCGAATGGAGCCATGCCAATACTTTCTTGATAACTGTTGTTGTAGGAAAACTCCACCAATGGTAAGAACTTGTCCCAACTTCCCTTGAAGTTAAGGACACAGAGTCTTAATCAATCTTCAAGAGTTTGAATAGTCCTCTCTGATTGTCCGTCCGTCTAAGGATGATATGCCGAACTAAATCGTAAATCCGTGTCCATAGCTTTTTGCAAACTAACCCAAAATCGTGAAGTGAATCTTGGGTCTCGATCAGAAACTATGGATACTGGCATACCATGCAGTCTTACAATCTCATTTATGTACATACGAGCAAGATGTTCAAGTGTATAAGTTTCTCGTATTAGTAAGAAATGAGTAGACTTGGTCAATCTATCAACAATGACCCAAATTGTATCTATGCCTTGAGAAACCTTGGGAAGACCAGTAACGAAATCTATGGTAATGTGCTCCCACTTCCATTCTAGAATTTCAAGTGGTTGCAATGGACCTTTTGGTACTTGATGTTCCGCCTTGACTCGTTGACAAGTTAGACACCTTGAGATAAACAACGCTATCTCTCTCTTCATATTGCCCCACCAAAATGTATGTCGAAGATCATGATACATTTTGGTACTCCCAGGATGGATTGAAAACGGTGTATTGTGCGCCTCCATCATGATTTTATACTTTAAATCAGGGTCGTTAGGAACACAAAGTCTGGAGTTGACTCGAAGTATTCTTTCTTCATTAATTCTTGCTTCCGGCATAACACCTTCTCGCACTTTCTTCCTCATATGCATCAGCTCCAGGTCTGTAGCTTGAGCAGCTTTAACTTTATCGATTAAAGTCGGTTCTACTCGTATATTCACCATCATCACGTGGGTCCCTGGAGTCTTTATCTCTATCTCCATCCTTTGCAAGTCATACAAAATGGGCTTTCTGCGTTGACAATATCACACTCGCACCGCGATATGATCTTTCTACTCGGTCGTCGACTACCACGTTTGTTTTTCCAGGATGGTATTGGATGGTATGATCATAATCTTTCAACAGTTCAAGCCAACGTCGCTATCACATATTGAGTTTCTTTTGAGTGAAGAAATATTTGAGGCTTTTATGATCCGTAAAGATCTCCACTTTCTCCCCATACAAGTAATGCCTCCAAATTTTAAGTGCGAAAACAACAGCTGCCAACTCTAGATCATTAGTAAGATAATTCCTCTCATATTCTTTGAGTTGTCGAGAGGCATAGGCTATGACTTTCCCATGTTGCATGAGAACACATCTTAACCCTTTGCCTGAAGCATCACTATAGATGACAAATCCCTCCGAGCCAGATGGTATTGTCAGAACAGGTGCTGAAATGAGTCTTCTCTTGAGTTCTTGAAAACTCTTCTCACATTCCTCGTTCCAACCGAATTTTGTATCTTTCCGAGTCAGTTGAGTTAAGGGAGTAGCGATTCGAGAAAATCCTTCTACGAATCTCCGATAATAACCAGCTAAGCCGAGAAAGCTACGTACTTCGGTCATTGATTTAAGTTGCTCCCAGCTTTGAATAGCTTCAATCTTTGCTGGGTCAACAGATATTCTATGACTTGATACTAAGTGCCCAAGGAATGCTACTTCCTCAAGCCAGAACTCCCATTTCTTCAACTTGGCATAAAGTTTATATTCACGAAGCTTTTGGAGTATCAGCCTCAAGTGTTGCTCATGATCTTCATGGCTTTTGGAATAAATAAGGATGTCATCAATAAAGACGACCACAAAGTGATCCAAATATTCCTTGAATACTCGGTTCATCATATCCATGAAAGCAGCAGGAGCATTAGTCAATCTAAAAGACATGACTAGGAATTCATAATGCCCGTACCGAGTTCTAAAAGCCGTCTTTGGAATGTCATCGATTCTAATCTTCAATTGGTGATATCCGGAATGAAGATCAATCTTTGAAAAGAATTTGGCTCCTTATAATTGGTCAAACATGTCATCAATACGTGGCAATGGGTACCTATTTTTGATGGTGACATGATTCAACTCCCGATAATCAATACAAAGTCGCATACTCCCATCTTTCTTCTTCATGAATAGGACAGGAGCACCCTAAGGAGAAGTGCTAGGACGAATAAAGCCAATGTCTAACAATTCCTGCAGTTAGGTTTTTAACTCCTGAAGTTCAATAGGAGCCATTCGATATGGGGCCTTGGAAATGGGTTTTGTACCTGGTTCAAGGTCGATACAAAATTTAATTTCACGCTCTGGGGTAGGCCAGGAAGTTCTTCAGGGAATACGTCAGGAAATTCATTAACAATAGAAATATCATTCAAAACTGACGTATTTTTGTTTAGATCCGTGACATGAGCTAAGAAAGCTTGACATCCATTTTTAATAAATGAATAACTTTTTGGCTTGAGATTGACAGTGATTGATTTTAATGGTTTGGTTGCTTGAATTCGCATAATAGGTTGATTAGGAATATGAAAGCTAATAACCTTACGAAAATAATCAATTTTTGCATGATGAGTAGTTAACCAATTAATCCCTAGAATTACGTCAAATGCAAGTATTTTCAATGAAATAAGATCGACAGGTAATGTGAGGGTACCGATTTGAACCAAACAAGACTTATAAACAGTGGATGTAATGAAGGTTTCTCCCAACGGAGTTTCAACAGATAAGTTAAAGTCTAATTTCTCCGGAGTCAAATTTAAACGTTGAGCGCAAGTAGGAAATAAAAGAATGGGTAGAACCGGTATCAAATAAGGTGTATACTTCGCTAGAGTTTATGATAAGCTTACCCGTGATGACCACATTCGGGTTCCTTGCTTTCTGGGAGGTCACGATAAACGCCTCCTCACCATCGGGCTTTTGACTTTGACTTTTCGAGGCGCCCTTTGGTGCCTCCATCCTAGTTGAACTTGTCTTGATTGAATGACAAAATCGGGCTAAGTGACCTTCTCTTCCACAATTATAACATGCTTTGGATGGCATCGTAGTGATTTGACCTGATGTGTCCTCTCCTCCACATTTGAAGCATATGATAGGTGGTCATTCTCCTTCCTTAACGACAGTCTTGATCTTTGGCGTCTTTCCATCATTGTTGAATCTCCTCTTCTTGAAATGTCCATTCTTATTGTTTTGGCCATGATTACCCTTTGAAGTGGTTACCATTTCGGCATGTTGATTCCTCCACGCTTATTGTCACCGCTCGACGATGGTATTATCGATTGGTATTATCATTTTCTTACCGCTCTCTTTTGGTTGGGTTGACTCATTATCGCGCTCCAATAAGCGAGCCCTATTAACAACATCTGAATACAAACACAGTTTATGAGAGATAAGATATTGACGTATCTCAGGTTTCAAACCTCTTAGAAACATTTGCGTCATTCTCTCCTCATTATCAACCAAATGGGATGCAAACCGAGACAACTCGGCGAACTTGGCTTCGTACTGCGACACGGTCATGTTATTTTGCTTCAGCTTGATAAACTCTACCTCTTTCATGTGACGAATACTTTCGGAAAAGTACTTGTCATTGAACAATTCTTGGAACTTCTCTCAAGTCATCTTCAGTGCGGTAGGTTGAGTACGCTTAACAGATTCCCACCAATAATCTGCCTCTGCTCTCAACATGAATGTGGCAAAGGGAACCTTTTGCTCCTCGGAGCATCCCAAGACATCAAATATCTTGCAGATCTGCTTTATCCACGTCTCGCCTTTAAGTGGTTTTGGCTCTCCAAAAACTCCGGTGGTCCCAGTTCCTTGAAGCGCCCATGGTGACCGTCGAGAGAGTTGCCGTGTTCCCACTCGTATTTTGTATAGAGCCACTCTTGCACGATGTTGCATGAATTGCATAAAGCCTCCGAACATTCCATCGTTCATCATCCGAGTGGGTGTTGTTGTTTGCACGAGGATTGTCGCCTACGATGCACATTATCATGATTATTGATCTGTGGAGACTCAACGGTCTCCTGTGCTCCATTTCTAATCTCAACATTCTCGGATGCCATTTTCAAATACTGCTACAAAACAAGGGTTAATTAACATATAACATATTATCCCTATACTCTGACCGATCAATTAAATATCAAATAAATTTTAGGTAGGTCATACTAGCGAAGGAATTCCCCGTCTCTCCCCTCTTAGTTCTTGTCTCACATCTCAGCCAGAGATCATATCCCTAAGCTTTGATACCAACTGTGATGCCCCCAAAATAGGTATACATCACCCATCTTGGGTCGCCAAATACATGGTACAAAATTCAAATACAACTTAATAACACAGCTGTCGTGTAAAATACGACAAAAAACATATGCTGTGAGTTTTAATACAAATATTGTCATCTAGACAATATCCACACTCAATTGAGTCCTCATTACATTTATTATCATACTATTTAACAGAATAGTGAGGACTACTAATGCTATTATCTGGACCATCACTCCATTCCTCGACTAGTCCCTGCTACGTTCTCATTTCCTGAAGAGAACAATGAAAGAAAGGGTGAGCTCAACTAGCCTAGTAAGAAATATTATGACTAAGATAATGTAGAATAAATTATCATTAGTCTTCAACAATGTTAAACTGATAAAATACAATAGACATCAAGTTTAACTGCAGAGGAACAAGCAATCCATTAAAAGAGTTAAGTAGAGAATAAAATCTACTATCTTTTATGATTTAAAAAGGTTTTTCATCACTTTATCGGTGGGACTCAGCTTAATAATTAATCCACATCATCCACAAGACTTCTGACCGAGGATATTCATTAGTATCACAACCACAAATTATCCATGCACTACGGGCCAAGGATATTCGTGTATTCATCAATGGTCATGATCATGCCAACAACTGTCCATCAATGCACTACGGGCCAATGAGGACTTTTACCACATCATTTGTAACATTACGGTCATGATTATACCCAATAATCCCTGGTCATAAGAATACCAAGTCCATCTATGCACTACAGGCTATAGATGACTTTCAACAAAATATAAACATGAGGATGATGACAATGATATAAGAATTCAATAAAATAAGTTCAAGAATTAAATTATCTAGGAACTAATGACGTCCAAATTGTCAACGTGATACTTCTTTGTAGAATAAAATTCAAGAATGCTCAGAAGAATATTTCCATGAAAAGATATTGGATGAAGCGCAAATATCAAGGATATTCCACTAATTTCATGGAGTATAGAAGTCAAAACTTTAACCAACTGAATATAATAAAGAATGGAATAACAAAAGAAATCACCATGCATGCGGTGCCAGCATAGACAGGTTATTCAACGAGAATAATAAATAACGGAACCGAGTCGGCGAAATTTGCAACCAAGCAGGATGTTCCAACAGAATAATAAAGACGAAACCAGGTCCAGCGTAAAATGCACAGACAGGATATTCTAACAGATAATAAAGAGCAGAACGAGTCCGATGTAAACGCATGCATGTGAGGATATTCCAACGTAATAATAAAAAGGCGAAACCAGTGCGGCATAAAACTCACGGGCATGGATATTCCAGCAGAATAATAACGAATGGAATAATAGAAGAATTTCTCCAAGTATAAGGTAGCCCGCATATACAGGTTATTCCAGCAGAATAATAAAGAATGGAATAACAGAAGTTCTCTTCATGAATACAAAAGAAATAATACCCCTTACCGTAAAAGAAGAGTATTCCGATGGTAGGCGAGGATATTCTTTAAGAAAAGTTACCACGCTCAAAGCTTCTTAAAACTTTAAAGAAATACGCTCAAGATTATAGAAAAGAATTTCTCCGAATTTATGGTGTGATTTTAAATTCTAACTAAGCATCCTATTTATAGGAGAATGGAAGGATACTATTTGGAAATAATCATGGACGCACAGTGTTAAAAATAAACGAATTCACGGTTCCAACGTATCAGTATTTATTTTCAAAGAGTTGGCCAATGAGGGAATACTACACATGACAAAAGGAAGCCTTGACCAATTAAAAGGAATCCAAATTCACAATCTATCAATAATAATGCATAACTTGAAGAAAAAATTGGCCAAAAGGTCCAAACTTTGAAAAAACATCATAGAATCTGCCAAATAAAGCTAGCATGACATTCTTCTTTAAAAAATAATTGAGGCCCCCCTATACACCTCAATATATATATATATATATATATATATATATATATATATATATATATATATATATATATATATACTCCCACCATCTTTTTCTTCTCCTTCATTATCACCCGTGCATCCCTTCCCCATTTGTCAACTCACATGCACCCACACATGCTTTTATATATATATATCTTGAATAACTTTCTACCAATTATTTTGAAAAATGGGTAAATGGGGGTCCATATAATAATATCAAATACTTCATAAAAATCATCTTAATAATTTTAACAACATTTATCATCATTATTATAATTCACAATATTAATCGACCGTGTCGTTTTCGAGGAAAGAGGGCTTTCAATAAGGATTTCACCTATTATTGGCCTTGATTAGGTGACAAACCTCTTCTTGGCGTAACTTCTAGACATCGTTAATATTGCAAATAATAATATTAATAACTTCGTCGTCTCAATTATTGATTTAATAATATATAAAATATTGACAATAATTGAACAAAAGCGCGAGTGACTTCTCACGTAAGCATCAATAATCAATACTGGTAGTGCTACTTATGCAACCACGCGTATTCTGCATTACTTTAACTTTGGGTGTTTCAGCAGTTTTTAACGGTAAAACTTCCGCCGTTAATTTCATAAAAATATCTTTGTCATTTTCTCAATCTGACAATAATTCCATTGTGGGGTCCACCAATGATTGCGTCGTTGTACGAATATTCCCATCTAAAACGAATATTTCCCGACCAATCGAATATAATACCACAACTTGCATACTTTTCAAAATTTCTAAATATTACCCACAACTATAATATTATATCAATTTAATCCATAATATTCAAAAATGATAATTATAGAAAATTCATCTTTATTCATAAAAGTTGGGGTCTTACATATACTGTGAGTTTCAATATAAATATTGTAACATATATATTATGGCAATATTCATACTCAAATTATTACAATGCCATATAAAGTACAGTAGAAAATATTTCAAGTCTCCAAGGGAATACGAGAAGATTTATGTCCTCCTCATTCTAATGGAGTGCATTTTTGACTCTTTCAAAGTCGAGTTCGCATCACCCTATTTGGTTCACCAAAATTAAATATTAAATGACGAATAAAATATGACACCCACATTTTAAGTTCTTAGTACAATTATTATACCACACCATTTCATAATTTGATTAGGATTGTGACTAATTCGTAACACCACTTTATACCCATGTTCTCTCTGCTAGTCCCAGCTACACTTTTATTACCTGAAATGGGTGGTGAAGTAAAAGGGTGAGCATAAATAGCCCAGTAAAGAATATCATTACTTAAGATAATTAAATTATCAAAGGAATTCAGATATTTAAAACATATGATAGAAGATAAAAATTTTCAATCATAATAGCAGCGGAATCAACAATTCATTAGAAGAGTCAAGTAGAACATAATGTCTACTATCTCCTCTAGATTAAAAGTCCATCGTTAATATTTCATTCCTGTAATACTCATCAACAATTCTTTGTTATACTCAAGACAAAGAGAACTCTCATCACCTGTCTTCACCTGAACCACCACAGATTATAATTAAATTCACAATTCATATTTATAATCAAGTAAATCAACAGTCCATCTTTGCAATACAAGCCTAAGACATACAAATGTAAAACCAATAACGCTGAGACTCAGCTCAAAAGTATCACGACCACGAATAATCCATGCACTACGTGTGAGACCCCAAATTTTATGAATAAAGATTTAAATTTCTCGATTTTTTTTTTAATATTATGGTGTGGATTTGATATAATGTTATAGTTGTGGGTAATATTTATAAATTTTACAAAGTACGCAAGTTGTTATATAATATTCGATTGGTCGAGGAATATTCGTTTTAACAGAGAATATTCGTACGATGACACAATCATTGGTGGACTCCACAACAAAATTATTGTCGGATTGAAAAAATGACAAAATTATCTTTTTATAAAAATAACGGCGGAAGTGTTACCGTTAAAACTGTTGAACTACCCGGTAGTAAAAGTACAGTAATACGCGTGGTTGCATAGTAGCACACGGTATTGGTTATTAATGCTTACGTGAGAAGTCACTCAGTTATACTCAATTATTGCTAAAGTAATTGCTGCATCATATCTCTCATATTATTGATTCGATTATTGTCACAGTATCATATGTATAATATGATATATTATTAAATCAATAATTGAGACGACAAAGTTATTCATATTATTAAATTGCAATAATTACAATGTCTAGAAGTTCTGTCAAGGAGAGGTTTGGTCATCTAATTGCGCGCCAATAAGGAGAAATCCTTATTGGAAAGCCCCCTCTTTCTTGGGAACGACCTGGTTGTTAAATATTGTGAGTTATAATATTAATGATGAATAAGTTCGTGTTGATTAAAGATGAAATTGATAGTTCCATTGTGTTGGAATTATTAGTGTTAGTGAAAATAGACATTTATTTCGATAATAATTGATGTCTGGAAGTTATCGGGTAATTAATCGGATAAATGAGGAATTAATTGCTATTAATTCACATGATTATAACTATTTGTTCACATGTGTGTACTATTGATTCACATTCATGAACTATTAGGGGAGTTGGTACAAGATTGATAATACTTGCATGACTAAGTTAAAGATGGAGGTATAGATGGAGGTACTATACTGTTATTCGTATTTTCACATGATTATAACTATTGAATCACATGATTAAACTATTGATTCACATTATTTACCACCAATTCACTAAAGCTATAGAGCAATTATTATAGAGAGAAATTATAGAGAGAAAGAAGAAGAGAAGTCTCGCTACTCACTATTTCAAAGATTCGGTCTTCTTTTGAGGTAAGGGTATTTATTTCTTTCATTTTCATGAAGAGAGCTATTGTTATTCCATTCCTTATTATTATGTTGGAATAAAGCGTCTATGTGAAGTACCACATACATGGTGAAATTTTTACATTATTCCATTCTTTATTATTACGTTGGAATATCACTCGGGTCGTATTACGCATGACCTAGTTCCACTATTTATTATTACGTTGGAATAACCTTGTCATCCAAGTACCACATACATGGTAAAATTCTTCTATTATTCCATTCTTTATTATTCATTGGAATATCATATGCATTCGTAATGTCGCATGACTGGTTCTATTATTTATTATTACATTGGAATAACTGTTTGTCTTGATCTATCGCATGCTGGTGAATTGTTGTTATTCCATTCTTTATTATTACATTGGAATATCCATGCATGCGGATTTTGCATGATTGGTTCCGATTCTTTATTATTTTGTTGAGAATAACCTGCATACATGCGATTCAATCGCATGCGTGGTGAATTCTTACATTATTCCATTTTTATTATTCTGTTGGAATAACACGTCTATGTGGATTACCACATGCATGGTGAATGATCCTTTGTATTCATTTCTTATTAAATTGAAAATGATCATCTACGTGGATTCTCGCATGGCGAAAATAAAATTCATTTGTGTTCATATATTCTATTATACTTAGTTGGTTAAAGTTTTGGCTTCTATACTCCATGAAATTAGTAGAATATCATGGATATTTGCGCTTCATCCAGTATCTTTTCATGGAAATATTCTTCTGAGCATTCTTGAATTTTACTCCACAAAGCAGTATCATGTTGACAATTTGGACGTTTTTGAGTTCAGGATAAATTAACTTATAAATCTTTAAAATTTAATTCTTGAACTTGTTTTATTGAATTCTTATATCATTGTCATCATACTCATGTTTATATTATGTTGAAAGTCATCTGTGGCCTGTAGTGCATAGATGGACTTGGTATGATTATGACCAGGGATTATTCGGTATAGTCATGACCGTAATGTTACAAATGATGTGGTAAAAGTCCTCATTGGCCCGTAGTGCATTGATGGACAGTTGTTGGCATGATCATGACCATTGATGAAAACACGAATATCATTGGCCCGAAGTGCATGGATAGTTTGTGGTCGTGATACTAATGAATATCCTTTGCCATAGTGCAGGGATGACGTGGTTTATTTAATAAGCTGAGTCTCAGCAATAAAAGTGATGAAAAACCTTTTAAATCATAGAAGATAGTAGATTTTATTCTCTACTTGATTCTTCTAATGGATTGCTTGTTCCGCTGCAGTTAACTTGGTGTTTGTTATATTGTATCAGTTTAACACTGTTGAAGGCTAATGATAATTTATTCTGCATTAGCTTAGCCATAATATTTCTTATTGGGATAGTTAAGCTCACCCTTTTTCTTTCATTGTTCTCTTTAGGAAATGAGAACGTAGCAGGGACTAGTCGGGGAACAGAGTGACAGTCCAGATGATAGCATTAGTAGTCCTCACTATTCTATGAAATAGTGTGATAATAAATGTATTGAGGACTTATTTTGAGTTTGAATACCGCCTACAGAAGACAATATTTGTATTAAAACTCACATTTCATGTTGTATATTTAAGATTGTATTTGTATTACATACCATGTATTTGGCGACTCAAAATAGGTGATGTATACCTATTTTGGGGGCGTCATGATTAATATCAAAGCTTAGGAAATGATCCTGGCCGAGATGTGAGACAAGAACTAGGAGGGAGGCGGGGAATTCTTCGTTAGTATGACCTACCTAAGTTTATTTGGTATTTAATTGGTCACGAGTATAGGAATAATATGTGATATATTAATTAACCCTTGTTTTATGGCAGTATTTGAAAATGACATCCGAGAATGTTGAAAATAGCAATGGAGCACAGGAGATCGTTTAGTCTCCATGGATCAATAATCAGGATAATGTGAATCAGGAAGGGACAATCCTCATGCAAACGACAACACTGACCAAATGATGAACGATGGAATGTTTAGAAGCTTTATGCAATTCATGCAACATCAGGCAAGAGCGGCTCCTGACCAAAATGTAGGTGAAAACACTGGCAACTCTCGGACGGTCACTGCTAAACAGTTCAAGGAGCTAGGACCACCAGAGTTTTTTGGAGAGCCAAAACCACTTAAGGTGGAGACGTGGATAAAGCAGATCTGCAAGATATTTGATGTCTTGGGATGCTCCGAGGAGCAAAAGGTTCCCTTTGCCACCTTCATGTTATAGCAGTGATTCTTGGTGTGAATCTGTAAAGCGTACTCAACTTGCCGCACTGAAGATGACTTGGGAAAAGTTCCAATAATTGTTCAATGACAACTACTTTCTCGAAAGTATTGGTCACATGAAAGAGGTAGAGTTCATTAAACTGGAGCAAAACAACATGATCGTGTCGCAGTACGAAGCTAAGTTTGCCAAGTTGTCCCGGTTTGCGTCCCATTTGGTTGATAATGAGGAGAGAATGACGCGAATGTTTCTAAGAGGTTTGAAACCCGAGATACGTCAATATATTATCTCTTATAAACTGTGTGTGTATTCAGATGTTGTTAATAGGGATCAGTTATTAGAGCGCGATAATGAGAACCAAAAGAGAGCAGCTCGCAAAATGATAATACCAGTGATAGCAGTCATTGAAGCGGTGACAATAAGTGTGGAGGGAATCAACATGCCAGAAATGGTAACCACTTCGGTGGTAATCATGGCCAAAATAATAAGAATGGACATTTCAAGAAGAGAATATTCAAAATGATGGAAAGACATCAGCATCAGCACCCGTTGTTAAGGAAGGAGAATGACCACCTATCATATGCTTCAAATGCGGAGGGAGGGACATATCGATCAAAGCTATGACGCTTGCAGGTCAAAACACATTATAATTGTGGAAGAGAAGGTCACCTAGCTCAATTTTGTCGTGCACCAAAGTCAAGTCCAGTTGGGAGGTGGCACCAAAGGCGGATACGGACAAAACAAAGTCGGTGTTTTCAGGAAGAGCATTTTTTGTGACTTCTCAAAAAGCGAGTAACCCAAACGAAGTTAGCACGGGTTAGTTAATTATAAAGTCTTGCGAAGTTTAAATTTGACCCCAGAGAAGTTAGACTTTGAGTTATTGGTTGAAACTTCGTTAGTAGAAACCTTCGTTACCTCCACTGTTTATAAATCTTGTTGATTCAAATCGACATTTTCACGTTACCTGTCGATCTTATCTCTTTGAAAATACTTGCCTTTGATGTGATTTTAGGAATCGATTGGTTAACTACTCATCATGCTTTTCGTAAGGTTGTTAGCTTTTATATTCCTAACCAACCTGTTATGCAAATTCAAGCAACCAAACCACTAAAGTTAATCACTATTATATCAAGCCATAAGTAAAGAGCCCCGAGCCTTTCGCTGGTAACTTCCTTGTGTGGAATGCACCGAAGCCGAACTTTTCGTAGGGGACGCTGTGAATGACGGTGGCAAGTTGATAGGTATCAATGTGACGTACTATCCAAGTCTTGGATGAGAGTCACAGTTTTGAATGATATTTCTATTGTTGATAAATTTCCTGACGTTTACTTGAAGACTTCTTAGCCTAACCCTATAGCGTGAAATCAAATTTTGTACTGACCCCAGTACAAAATCCATTTCTAAAACCCTTAAATATTTTCTTCACCTAAAATGAAGGAATAATGCGCCAAAGACGTTGGCTCGAGCTATTGAAGATTACGACTATACCATTCAATATCATCGTGGAAAAGAGAATGTGGTAGCTGACGCATTGAGTAGAAGACCGTATTCGTTTACGAGTGCGATGTTGTTAACACAAAAACCCATTTCGTATAACTTACAAATGATGAAGATAGAGTTAAAGACTCTAGGGACCCACGTGAAGATAATGAATATACGATTAGAATTGACTTTAATCGATAAAGTTAAAGCCGCTCAAGCTACATACTCAGAGCTGATGAATGTGACGAAGAAGGTTCAAGATGGCGTTATTATAGAAGCAAGATTCGATGAAGAGAGGAAATCTCAACCCTCGATTTAATTGGCCCATTTAAAATCCTCGATCGAGTAGGAACTGTGGCCTATAGACTCGTTTTACCGCCAAGTATGTCGTGTGTGCATAACGTTTTTCACGTATCGATGTTACGTAATTATGTGGACGACCCGAACCACATTATTAAATTATAACTAAACGGTATAGCAGAAGATTTAACGTATGAGGAGATATATGTGAAAATCTTAGATAAGAGGGATTGTATTCAACACTCAAAGGTTATACCTCAAGAGTTAGAATCTGAAATGAAGTCAAGGTATCCTCATCTCTTCAGCATACCAGGTACGTACGTAAATTTCGAGGGCAAAATTCCATAAGGAGGGGAGATTGTGAGACCCCAAATTTTATGAATAAAGATTTAAATTTCTCGAAATATTTTTTTTTTGAATATTATGGTGTGGATTTGATATAATGTTATAGTTGTGGGTAATATTTATAAATTTTACAAATTACGCAAGTTGTTATATAATATTCGATTGGTCGGAGAATATTCATTTTAACAGGGAATATTCGTACGACGACACAATCATTGGTGGACCCCACAACGGAATTATTATCAGATTGAGAAAACGACAGAATTATCTTTTTATAAAAATAACGGCGGAAGTGTTACCGTTAAAACTGTTGAACTACCCGTAGTAGTAAAAGTACGATGTCTGGCGTGGTTGCATAGTAGCACACGGTATTGGTTATTGATGCTTACGTGAGAAGTCACTCAGTTATACTCAATTACTGCTACATTAATTGCTGCATCATATCTCTCATATTATTGATTCGATTATTGTCACAGTATCATCTGTATAATATGATATATTATTAAATCAATAATTGAGACGACAAAATTATTCATATTATTATATTACAATATTTACAATGTCTAGAAGTTCTGTCAAGGAGAGGTTTGGTCATCTAATTGAGCGCCAATAAGGAGAAATTCTTATTGGAAAACCCCATCTTTCCTGGTTGTTAAATATTGTGAGTTATAGTATTAATGATGAATAAGTTCGTGTTCATTAAAGATGAAATTGATAGTTCCATTATGTTGGAATTATTAGTGTTAGTGAAAATCGACATTTATTTCAATAATAATTGATGTCTGGAAGTTATCGGGTAATTAATCAGATAAATGAGGAATTAATTGCTATTAATTCACATGATTATAACTATTTTTTCACATGTGTGTACTATTGATTCACATTCATGTACTATTAGGGGAGTTGGAACAAGATTGATAATACTTGCATGACTAAGTTAAAGATGGAGGTATTGATGGAGGTACTATACTGTTATTCGTATTTACACATGATTATAACTATTGAATCACATGGTTAAACTATTGATTCACATTATTTAACACCAATTCACTAAAGCTATAGAGCAATTATTATAGAGAGAAATTATAGAGAGAAAGAAGAAGAGAAGTCTGCTACCTCACTATTCCAGTATCCAGTCTTCTTTTGAGGTAAGGGGTATTATTTCTTTCATTTTCATGAAGAGAGCTATTGTTATTCCATTCCTTATTATTATGTTGGAATAAACTGTCTATGTGAAGTACCACATACATGGTGAAATTTTTCTGTTATTCCATTCTTTATTATTCTGTTGGAATATCCTGTCTGTGCGTATTACGCATGACCTAGTTCCACTATTTATTATTCTGTTGGAATAACCTATCTATGCGAAGTACCACATATATGGTAAAATTCTTCTGTTATTCCATTCTTTATTATTCTGTTGGAATATCCTGTCTGTTCGTAATACGCATGACCTGGTTCCATTATTTATTATTCATTGTTGAATAACTTTGTTTTTGTGCGATCATCGCATGCCCAGTGAATTCTCGTTGTTATTCCATTCTTTATTATTACGTTGGAATATCACGTCATGCGGATTTCGCATGACTGGTTCCGATTCTTTATTATTTTGTTGAGAATAACTTTTGTCATGCGATCAATCGCATGCATGGTGAATTCTTCGTTATTCCATTTTTATTATTCTCATTGGAATAACGTCTATGTGGATTACCACATGCATGGTGAATGATCCTTTGTATTCATTTCTTATTAAATTGTAGAAATGATCTGTCTACGTGGATTACTGCATGGCGGGCGAAAATCCATTTGCAGGTTCATATATTCTATTATACTCAGTTGGTTATAGTTTTGGCTTCTATATTCCATGAAATTAGTAGAATATCCTGGATATTTGCGCTTCATCCAGTATCTTTTCATGAAAATATTCTTCTGAGCATTCTTGAATTTTACTCCACAAAGCAGTATCATGTTGACAATTTGGACGTTTTTGAGTTCAGGATAAATTAACTTATAAATCTTTAAAATTTAATTCTTGAACTTGTTTTATTGAATTATTATGTCATTGTCATCATACTCATGTTTATATTATGTTGAAAGTCATCGTATTCAGAATGTAGTGCATAGATGGACTTGGTATGATTATGACCAGGGATTATTCGGTATAGTCATTGTGAGACCCCGAATTTTATGAAATGAAAGTATTCAATTTTCTTATAATTATTTTATTTAGTAAATGGTTAAATTGATAAAAGTTTAAAGTTAAGGGTGATATGTGAATTTTTTTCAAAGTATGCAAGTTGTTATAAAATATTCTTTTTGTCAGGGAATATCCGTAGGACGGCACAATCATTGGTGGACTCCACAACGGAAGTATTGTCGTAGTAAGAAAACGATATAATTATCTTTTTATAAAAATAACAGCGAAAGTGTTACCGTTAAAACCGTTGAACTACTCGGTAGTAAAAGTATTAAGAATCTGGCGTGGTTACATAGTAACATACGGTATTTATTATTGATGCTTACGTGAGAAGTCACTCAGTTATACTCAATTATTGCTACAGTAATTGCTGCATCATATCTCTCATATTATTGATTCAATTATTGTCACAATATCATCTGCATAATATGTTATATTATTAAATCAATAATTGAGATGGCAAATTTATTCATATTATTAAATGCAATATTGACAATGTCTGGAAGTTCTGTCAAGGAGAGGTTTGGTCACCTAATTGCGCGTCAATAAGGAGAAATCCCTATCGAAAGCCCCCTCTTTCCTGGGAACGACCTGATTGTTAAATATTGTGAGTTATAATATTAATGATAAATAAGTTCGTATTGATGAAAGATGAAATTGATAGTTCCATTGTGTTGGAATTATTAGTGTTAGTGAAAATCGACATTTATTTCGATAATAATTGATGTTTGGAAGTTATCGGGTAATTAATCGGATAAATGAGGAATTAATTGCTATTAATTCACATGATTATAACTATTTGTTCACATGTGTGTACTATTGATTCACATTCATATACTATTAGGGGAGTTAGTGCAAGATTGATAATACTTGCATGACTAAGTTAAAAATGGAGGTATAGATGGAGGTACTATACTATAATTCGTATTTTCACATGATTATAACTATTGATTCACATGATTGAACTATTGATTCACATTATTTACTATTAGGGGAGGTGGTGCAAGTTGGATAATACTTGCAGGACTAAATTAAAAAAAAAGAGAAAGGTATTATACTGTAATATTTCGAGCCCCAAAACGTGCAATTATCGAAACTATATTTTTCTATAAATAGAAGCTCATTCTTCCTTCATTTCTCACCAATTCACTAAAGCTTTAGAGCAATTATTATAGAGAGAAATTATAGAGAGAAAGAAGAAGAGAAGTCTGCCACCTCACTATTCTAATATCCAATTTCTTCTAAGGTAATGGATATTATTATTATAGTAAGGGGTATTATTCATTCGTATTCATGAAGAGAGTTATTTTCTTTCAATACTCGTAAGGGTTGTTATTCCATTCTTTATTATTATGTTGGAATAACTTTTATCATGTGAAGTACCGCATACATGGTGAAATTCTTACGTTATTCCATTCTTTACTATTATTCATTGGAATAACTTTGTATATGTGAGGTCATCACATGCCCGTGAATTCTGTTGTTATTCCATTCTTTATTGTTTTGTTTGTATATCCTGTCTGTGCGTATACGCATGACCTGGTTCCATTATTTATTATTCTGTTGGAATAACCTCTCTTTGCGGTCTATCGCATGCCTGGTGAATTCTGTTGTTATTCCATTCTTTATTGTTCTGTTGGAATATCATGTCTGTGCGTTTACGCATGACCTGGTTCCATTATTTATTATTCTGTTGGAATAACCTGTCTATGCCGTCTATCGCATGCCTGGTGAAGTCTTCTATTATTCAATTCTTTATTATTCTGTCAGAATATCCTGTTTGTGCGTTTACGCATAACCTTGTTCCATTATCTATTATTCATTGGAATAATCATCGTCGGATGGACTCTGCATGCATGGTGAATGATCCTTCGTATTCATTACTTATTAAATTGTGGAAATGATCTGTTTACGTGGATTACCGCATGGCGGGATAAAATCCATTTGCAGTTTCGTAATTTTTCGAACATTCAAAAATTCTTGAAAAATTTGGGAGGATATTAAGATAAGTTTCCTAACATCTCCAAGTGGAATCACTGAAAGAGGAGTTGTATATTTTTGTATGGACTATTTTTAACAAAGCACGAAAAAAGTGAAAAGGGAGAAAAAGTTCTCGCCCAAAATTTTGTAAGTAATTTTTTACCACTTAATTTGTGAGAGAAAATTCCGACCTTTTGGGACATAAAATATATGGTATAAAGTACCTCTGTCTAAAAAAAATGAGCTCATTCCGACTTAAATGAGCAAGTTATGACTATTTCAATATTTAGGTTTTTCCAATAAAAACGCTATAATAGGAGTTCTATAACTCAGATGACCATGGAATTTAAACTGAAAAGCTCACGTTAACATGTGTAAGATCCTCGCCAAGATTTGGGAATTTCGGAGTTAAACTTGAGGTAGCTAATTTCTTAAGGAATTAATTAGAAATTGATTTTTGAAAAATACTTAAGGGAGTTGAAAAATTATAAAAAAATACTTGTTGTGTATGAAATATATGTATATATGTTTGGACAAAGGATAGAAAAATAATAAGTTGATTTGGTAATTTTTCATGAAAATGGTTTAGTTACAAACATATGAGTTAAATATGTTATGTGAAGTTGAAAAATTAGTAAATAGGATTTTATGGCTTGAAAATCCTATATAAAGTATATGCATATTTTTGATGAGGGATTTGATCATTGGTGATGAAATCTTATGAGTATGGCATTTTTGAATGATTAAATGCATTATTTGGTAAAGTGTAAACAATTAAAATAAATTGTTTATAAGTTTAAGAAATGATTAAAATATTGTTATAATATTAATGATATTAGATTATGAGATTATTAAGTGATTGATAACATTGGGATATTCTTGAACCCTGGATAAATTATATTATAAATGTTTAATATTTATCCTTTATCTCATTTGATTGATTCTTTATATCATTGTCATGATCCTCATGCTTATATTGTGTTGAAAGTCATCTGTGGCTTACGTGCATAGATGGACTTGGTATGATTATGACCAGGGGTTATTCGGTATAATCATGATCGTAATGTTACAAATGATGTGGTAAAAGTCATTTTTGGTCCGTAGTGCATAGATGGACTTGGTATGATTATGACTAGGAATTATTCGGTATAATCATGATCGTAATTGAAAACAAGAATATCTTTGGCCCGTAGTGCATAGATAATTTGTGGTCGTAATACTAATGAATATCCTTGGCCGTAGTACATGGATGATTCGATGATGTGGATTAATTATTAAGCTGAGTCTCAGCGATAACATATTGATAATACACTTTTAATTCGTTGAAGATAGTAGATATCATGCTCTACTTGACTCTTCTATAATACAGTTGTATGTCTTTGGCCTGTAGAGCAAAGATGAATTGTTAATGAATATCTTTGGCCCGTAGTGCAAAGATGAATTTATTAGTATGATTATGAACAAGAATTGTGATTTAGTATAACCATGATTTTTGATGTTTTAGGTAGAGACATGTGATGAAAATTATCTTCGTCCTGGGTGCGAAGAGGAATTTAGAATCACAATTATGATTATGAGTTATTCATATGATTGTGGACAGGAATTGTTGATTGATGTTACATGGATAAAATATTATTGGTGGACTTTTAATATGGAGAAGATAAAAGACCTGATGGTCTATTTGACTCTTCTAATAAATTGCTCGTTCCGCTGCAACTATGGTTGAAAAGTTTTATCATCTACCATATGTTCTAAATCTCTGATTTATTATTGACGAAGGCTATTGATAATTTAATTATATTTAGTCATGATATTCTATCTATCGGGTTATTTGTGATCACCCTTTGCTTCACAATTCTTTCGGTGTAATAAGAGTGTAATTTGGGTCGAAGCGGGGATAATGGAAAATAGTGTGATGGTCCGAGAATGTCGAAGTTTCTCAATACATTATAAAACGGCATGACATGCAACAGATAATTGTATTGAGGACCTAAGATGTGTGTGTCGTATTTTATACGTCACTTAATAATTTATTTTGGCGAACAACAATAGGGTGATGAGAACCCGACTTTGAAAGCGTCAAAAGTGCACCTCATTAGAATGAATATGATAGTAATCTTCTCATTCTTCTTTGGAGTCTTAAAATATTTGCTGCTGTATTTTATATGGCATTGTAACAATTTGAGTTTGGATACTGTCTATGTAAGACCCAACTTTTTATAAATAAAATTGAATTTCCTCTAATTATTATTTTTGAATAATAATGTGTTAAATTGATATAATGATTTAGTTATGGGTGAAATGTACAAAATTTACAAAATAAGCAAGTGGTTATAAAATATTCATTTTTGTCGGGGAATATTCGTTTGGTCGTGGAATATTCTTATTGTCGAGGGAATATTAAATGCGACTCACAAGCAGACCCATTCGTGGGCCTCATAATGAGAATAAGCTATAGGATGAAGAAAAAGCGACAAAGTATGAGTTTTTTAAAAGCGGGGTAATCGTTCTAGATTAACACCATTGGATTACATCGGTGGTTAAAATACTGATGAATACGCGTGGTTGCATAAAGAAAGACACTCGGTATTGCACAAGATTTTTGAGTTATTGATTCTTACATAAGAAGGCACTACTCAATAATTGTTACTGAGAATTCTCGCTCAATATTTTATTTTATTGATTCAATAAATGCTGCGTTGATGTTTTATATTATTGTTGTTTCAATAATTATCACTGCATAGTATTTCCAATTATCAGATCAATAATTCATATTATTTGAAAAATATTATTAGATAGCATTATTGGCAATGTCTATAGAGTTCTGTCTAAGGAGAGGTTTGGTCACCTAATTGCGCACTAGTAAGGAGAAATCCTTATTGAAAAGCCCCCTCTTTCCTGGGAACGGCCTGGTTGTCATAATTGTGATTCTGTAATATTATTTGTGAATAATTAATTATTGATTTATATGATATAAAATATTTATTTTATGTGGAAATAATTGATGGAAATATTTATTTTTATGTGAATATAAATGAAAGAATTTTGCAGGAATTATTTGTTGAAGTTGGTAATTATTTCTCCGATAATATATTCATGCAAATATATTATTATAATATTTTATAATTGTTTAAATAATAATATTATTATATATATATATATATATATATATATATATATATATATATATATATATTGATGCATGTGATTAAAGAAGAAGAAGTGATCAAATTGCATTCGAATGCATAGCAGTATACCTTTGATTTTTCTAAGTGGGTTGGTGAAGATTCCCCTGCAAACTAAATTTTTCCAAGTATGGGCCCTCAAAATGAGCAATTCATTTTCAAGCTCTTCCTGCAAAGCTAGATTTCAAAGGGTGGCCCCCACCCATATGAAAAATGAATGAAGTTAGGCGTTGAGTGGAACAGGTTAGGCGGAGAAAAAAATGGGCAAAGTTAGGTAGCCTATTGACTTTTCCTCCGAGGATTATACTATAAATAGGGGGTAATCCCTCCTTCCTCAATCACACCTTGATAATCAGAAAATTTTTCCTATAGTATTGTGAGTCTTTTTCTTGAGTATAAGAATATTTTGAGCGTAGTTTTTCTGCAAGAAAGGAGAAATCCTTATCGGAAAGCCCCCTCTTTCCTGGGAACGACCTGGTTGTCATAATTGTGATTCGGTAATATTATTTGTGAATAATTAATTATTGATTTATATGATAAAAAAAATATTTATTTTATGTGGATATAATTGATGAAAATATTTATTTTTATGTGAATATAAATGAAAGAATTTTGCAGGAATTATTTGTTGAAGTTGGTAATTATTTCTCTAATAATATATTCATGCAAATATATTATTATAATATTTTATAATTGTTTAAATAATAATATTATTGTTATAATATATATATATATATGAGGATCAAGTGCATACCCTTTCTTCTCACTAACCCGTGCTCACCCCCTTTAGCGGACGGACGACGACGGTTAAGTTTCGGTCATATAATCGTCGTTTCATACTTTTAGCGACGGACAAATATATAGCGTCGCTTAAAAGTATGACGATGGTTCTACGACCATAAACCGTCACCAGTCCGTCTACTAAAGGGGTGAGCACGGGTGAGTAAGATAAGAGGTATGCACTTGATCCGGACCGTATATATATATATATATTGATGCATGTGATTAAAGAAGAAGAAGTGATCAAATTGCATTCGAATGCATAGCAATATACCTTTGATTTTCCTAAGTGGGTTGGTGAAGATTCCCCTGCAAACTAAATTTTTCCAAGTATGGGCCCTCAATATGAGCAAGTCATTTTCAAGCTCTTCCCAGAAGCTAGATTTCAAAGGGTGGCCCCACCATATGAAAAAATGAATGAAGTTAGGCGTTGAGTGGAAGCGAGGTTAAAGGTGAAAAAATGGGCAAAGTTAGACAGCCTATTGACTTTTCCTCCGAGGATTATACTATAAATAGGGGGTAATCCCTCCTTCCTCAATCACACCTTGATAATCAGAAAATTTTTCCTATAGTATTGTGAGTCTTTTTCTTGAGTATAAGAATATTTTGAGCGTAGTTTTTCTGCAAGATTTTCTCAGAATAATATCCGATATTCCAGTCAAATCCAGTTTCTACCAAGGTAAAGGATATTATTTATTTGCAATACTCATGAGAAATATTATTTTCTTTCACACTCCATATTATGTAAGCGATATTATTTTATTTCGTATTCTTGAATTTGAACTTACTATGGTAAGTATTGCTTCTATAATTCCTGAAATAATTAGAAATTTCGCTTCATCTAAAATCATTTCATAGGAATATTGGTCTGAACTTTTAATCAAATTTGAAACTTTTCATGACCGCATCGTTTTTCACGCCATCTTCACTGTAACTCGCTCACAAAAAGAAATTTTTTTTTCTTCTTCCTTTCAAGATATCTATTGTGTCCCTTATTCTTGAAATTGAATCCATGTTTTTATCTTCACTATGGTTTATTATGGAGCGTTTTTGAACTTGGTTCATCTAAAGTACGAATTCCTAATCTTTGTTCTTCTGTCTCACTGAATTCGTTCTCTAAAATATTTTTCATCATCCTCTGTCCTTAATGGTGATACTTGATGAATATCTTTGGCCTATAGTGCAAAGATGAATGATTACCTGATAAATATCTTTGGCCCGTAGTGCAAAGATGAACAGGTGTTGAGATGAACATGACCAACTAGTGATACAAATGAATATCTTTGGCCCGTAGTGCAAAGATGAATAATTAATGCAAGATGTATATTGATTGATGTTACAGGGATAAAATATTGATGATGGACTTTTAAATTCATAGATGATAGTAGATTTGATTCTCTACTTGATTCTTTTAATGAATTGTTATTTCCGCTGCGAATATTGATCTAAAACTGGTTGTCCATTATATTTTATCTGATTTGTTGAAGGCTAATGATAAATTGTTGTTCTTTATCTTAGTCATAATATTCTTTATTGGGCTAGTTGAGCTCACCCTTTTCCTTTTTTGTTCCATTTTTCTTCTCAGGAGGTGAAAATATAGCAGGAACCAGTCGGGGTAAAGAGTGATGGTCCTAGACAGTTGTTTTAGCAGTCCTCGCTAGTTTTGTAAAGTAGTGTATCAATAAATGTAATGAGGACTTATTTGAGTGTGGATATTGTCTAGAAGACAATATTTGTATTTAAACTCACAGCATGTGTGTTGTCGTATTTTGCACGACAATTGTAATAATAAAAGTTGTAGTTGTTTCTGCACCATGTATTTGGAGACTCAGAATGGGTGATGTATACCTATTTTGGGGGCGTCACAGTTGGTATCAGAGCTTAGGGATATGGTCTCTGGCAGAGATCGGAGAAAAGACCTAGGAGGGGAGAGACGAATAAATCCTTCCCTAGTGTGTCATACCTAAGCTTATTTGTTGGTCGGTCATAATATAGGGATATTATGTGATATGATAATTTATTTAAATTAACCCTTGTTTTATGGCAGTTTTTAAGAATAATAGCTGAGAACGTTAATAATGTAGTCTATGAGACTGTGGAACAACCTTTGATTACCAACCAAGAGAACGTGCAACAGGAAGGCAATATTCCTCCTATAAACAACACTATGGAGCAAACGATGAATGATGGAATGTTTAGAAGCTTTTTGCAGTTCATGAAAAATCAGACGAAGGAGACTCATGTACAAAATACGGGTGGAAATGATAGCAACGTGCAATCTGTCACGGCCAAGCAGTTCAAGGAGTTGGGACCACCAGACTTCTGGGGAAAGCCGGATCCAATTAAGGCGAAAATATGGGTCAAGCAAATTACCAAGATATTCGATGTCTTGGGATGCACGGAAGAACAAAAGGTTCCATTTGCCACCTTTATGTTTTGTGGTGAGGCAAATTACTGGTGGGAATCTGTGAAGCGTACCCAGCCAGCCGCACTCAACATGTCTTGGGAAAGATTTCAGAAACTGTTTAATGACAAGTACTTTCCCGAAAGTATTCGTCATATGAAGGAGATAGAATTTATTAGACTGGAACAAAACAACATGACGGAGTCCCAGTATGAAGCAAAGTTCGCAGAGTTATCCAGGTTTGCACCTCATTTGGTAGAGAATGAGGAAAGAATGACGCGGATGTTTCTGAGAGGTCTAAAACCCGAGATTCGGCAATATCTTATCTCTCATAAATTTTCTTTATATTCAGATGTTGTATGAGGCCCAACTATTAAGCGAGACAATGAGTATGTTCAACCAAGGACCACAACGAGGTCATACACTATGGATAACAGTCATCGGAGCGATGATAATCAGTGAGGAGGGTAAAATACGGACAAAAGCGGTAACCACTCGGGTGGTCATCGTGGCCATGATAACAGGAGAGGTGAGTCAAGTGGAAATTTCAAAAAGAGGAGATTCAATAATGACGGAAAGACATCAGCACCAACATCAGCACCAACAATAAATTCTAGAGGAGGAGAACGACCGCCAGTTAGATGTTACAAATGCGGAGAGGAGGGACACATAAGTCCAAACTGTTCACAGCCTTCCAAGGTGTGTTTTAATTATGGAAAAGATGGTCATATAGCCCGATTTTGTCCAGTAGCGAAGTCAAGTCCAACTGGGACGGCGGCACCATAGACGAATACGGACAAAACAAAGTCGGTGGTTCAAGGGAGGGCGTTTGTAGTGACTGGACAAAACATGAGAAACCCGAACGAGGTGATCACGGGTAAGCTAATCTTGAACTCTTGCGAAGTTTATACCTTACTAGATACCGGTTCTACCCATTCTTTTATCTCTCCTGCTTGTGCTCAATGTTTAAATTTGACTCCGGAGAAATTGGACTTTAACTTATCTGTTGAAACTCCGTTGGGTGAAAGCTTCATTACATCTGCAGTTTATAAATTGTGCTTGATCCAAGTTGGCACAATCACATTACCTATTGATCTTATTTCTTTAAAGATACTTGCATTTGATGTGAATTTAGGGATTGATTGGTTAACTACTCATCATGCCAAAATTGATTGTTTTCGTAAGGTTGTTAGTTTTCATATTCCTAACCAACTTTGTCATACTTAATTCAAATAACTAAACCCCTAAAATCGATCATTTGTCATATCAAGCCATAAAAGCTATTCGTTTATTGAAAAACGGATGTCAAGCTTTCTTAGCCCATGTTATGGACTTGAACAAAAACACGTCAGATTTGAATAATATTTCTGTTGTTAGTGAATTTCCTAACGTATTTCCTGAAGAACTTCCTAGTCTACCCCCGGAACGTGAAGTTGAATTCTTTATTGATCTTGAACCGGGTACAAAGCCTATTTCTAAAACCCCATATCGAATGGCTCCTATTAAACTTCAGGAGTTAAAAGTCCAACTATAGGAATTGTTAGACATCGGTTTCATTCGTCCTAGTACATCTCCTTGGGGTGCTCCTGTTTTATTTATAAAGAAGAAAGACGGGAGTATACGACTTTGTATTGACTACCGGGGATTGAACCATGTCACCATCAAGAATAGGTATCCCATACCTCGTATTGATGACCTGTTTGACCAGTTACAATGAGCACAATTCTTTTCAAAGATCGATCTTCATTCCGGATATCATCAGCTGAAGATTAAAACTGAAGATATTCCAAAGACTGCCTTCAGAACTAGGTACGGGCATTATAAATTCTTAGTCATGTCTTTTGGATTGACTAATGCTCCTGCTGCTTTCATGGATATGATGAACCATGTATTCAAGGAATATTTGGGTCAGTACATTGTTATCTTTATTGATGACATCCTCATCTATTCCAAAAGCCGTAAAGATCATGAGCATCATTTGAAGTTGGTACTTCAAAGACTTCGTGACAACAAGCTATATGCCAAGCTGAAGAAATGCGAGTTCTGGCTTAAGGAAGTAGCATTCCTTGGGCACGTGGTATCAAAACATGGAGTATCTGTTGACCAGGCAAAGATTGAAGCAATCCAAAGTTGGGAGCAGCCGAAGTCGGTGACCGAAGTGCGTAGCTTTTTGGGCTTAGCTGGTTATTATCTGAGATTCGTGGAAGGATTTTCTTAAATCGCTACTCCGTTAACTCAGCTGACTCAAAAAGATACAAAATTCATATGGAGCGAGGAATGCGAGAAGAGTTTCCAAGAGCTCAAGAGGAGACTCATTTCGGCACCTGTTTTGACAATACCATCTGGTTTAGATGGATTTGTTATCTACAACGATGCTTCAGGCAAAGGGTTAGGATGTGTTCTCATGCAACATGAGAAAGTCATAGCCTATGCCTCGCGATAACTCAAAGAATATGAGAGGAATTATCCTACTCATGATCTGGAGTTGGCAGCAGTCATTTTTGCGTTGAAAATCTGGAGACACTACCTGTATGGGGAGAAAGTGGAGATTTATACGGATCATAAAAGCCTCAAATATTTCTTCACCCAAAAAGAACTCAACATGCGGCAACGACGTTGGCTCGAGCTGTTAAAAGATTACGACCATAGCATTCAATATAATCCTGGAAAAGCAAACGTTATAGCTGACGCATTGAGTAGAAGATCATATGCGGGTACGAGTGCAATGTTGTTAACACAAAGGCCCATTTTGTATGACTTGCAAAGGATGGAGATAGAGGTAAAGGGTCCAAGTACCCACGTGATGATATCAAACATACGAGTAGAACCGACTTTAATTGATAAAGTTAAAGATGCTCAAACCACAGACCCAAAGATGATACGTATGAAGAAGAAAGTGCAAGAAGGTGCTATTCCAGAAGCAAGAATCGATGAAGAGGGAATACATCGAGTCAACTCCAGACTTTGCGTTCCTAACAACTCTGACTTGAAGCATAGAATCATGATGGAGGCACACAACACACCATTTACAATCCATCCTGGGAGTACCAAAATGTATCATGATCTTCGTCATACATTTTGGTGGAGCAATATGAAGAGAGAGATCGTGGAGTTTATCTAAAGTACATTTTAACTTAATCAACGTGTAAAGCAGAGCATCAAGTACCAAAAGGTCCATTGAAACCACTTGAGATTCCAAAATGGAAGTGGGAACACATTACTATGGATTTCGTTACGGGACTTCCCAAGGTTTCTCAAGGCATAGATGCGATTTGGGTTATTGTTGATAGATTAACCAAGTCTGCTCATTTCTTGCCTATACATGAGACTTATTCCCTTGAACGTCTTGCTAGTATGTATGTAAATGAGATTATGAGATTGTGAGATTGCATGGCATGCCAGTATCCATAATTTCGGATCATGACCCAAGATTCACTTCACGATTTTGGGTTAGCTTGCAGAAAGCTATGGACACGGATTTACGATTCAGTTCGGCATACCATCCTCAAACGGACGGGCAATCAAAAAGGACAATTCAAACCCTTGAAGATCTATTAAGACTCTATGTCCTAGATTTCAAAGGAAGTTGGGATAAGTACTTACCATTGGTGGAATTCTCCTACAACAATAGTTATCAAGCAAGTATAGGCATGGCTCCATTCGAGGTGTTGTATGGATGAAAATGTCGTTCTCCACTATGCTGGGACGAGGTGGGAGAAGTAACGTTGTTGGGACCAGAATTAGTACGCATGACTACAGAAAAGATTCAAATGATCCGGCAACGTATAAAGACCTCATAATATCGACAAAAGAGTTATGCTAATCTTCATCGAAAGGACGTGGAGTTTAATATTGGAGATCATGTACTGTTACGTATTGCTCCATGGAAGGGAGTTACAAGATTTGGGAAGAGAGGAAAGCTCAATCCACGATTTGTTGGTCCATCTGAGATTCTTGACCGAATAGGAAATGTGGCCTATAGACTCGTATTACTTCCAAGCATGTCTCATGTTCATAACGTTTTTCATATATCTATGCTTCGTAAGTATGTGAAAGACCCAAACCACATTATTGCGTTAGAACCAGACGAGATAGCCGAAGATTTAACGTACAAGGAGGTACCTGTCAAGATATTGGATAGGAAAGAGCATGTCCTACGAACAAAGGTTATACCACAAGTTAAGGTTTTGTGGAGGAACCATGCTATCGAAGAAATGACCTGGGAGTTGGAAACAGAAATGAAAGCGAGGTACCCTCACCTTTTTGAAACACCAGGTACGTACGTCAATTTCGAGGATGAAATTTCATAAGGAGGGGAGGTTGTAAGACCCTAACTTTTTATAAATAAAATTGAATTTCCTCTAATTATTATTTTTGAATAATAATGTGTTAAATTGATATAATGATTTAGTTATGGGTGAAATGTGCAAATTTTACAAAATAAGCAAGTGGTTATAAAATATTCATTTTTGTCGGGGAATATTCATTTGGTCGTGGAATATTCTTGTTGTTTGGGAATATTAAATGATTTACGCATGTGAGACCATTCGTGGGGCCTCATAATGTAATAAGCGCTCGGATGAAGAAAACGACAAAGTATGAGTTTTTATAAGACGGGGTAATCGTTCTCAATTAACACCTTTGTTGGATTACCCGGTGGTTAAAATCTGATAATACGCGTGATTGCACAAGAAGATTACGGTATTGCACAATATTTTTGAATTATTGATTCTTACATAAGAAGGCACTACTCAATAATTGTTACAGTAATTACTGTTCAATATTTTATTTTATTGATTCAATAATTACTGCGTTGATGTTTTATATTATTGTTGTTTCAATAATTATCACTGCATAGTATTTCCAATTATTAGATCAATAATTCATATTATTTGAATAATATTATTAGATAACATTATTGGCAATGTCTAGAAAGTTCTATCTAAGGAGAGGTTTGGTCACCTAATTGGCGCGGCGATGAAGGAGAAATCCTTATCTGAAAGCCCCTGCTTCACAGGAACGACACGGTTGTCATAATTGTGATTCGGTAATATTATTTGTGAATAATTAATTATTGATTTATATGATAAAAAAATATTTATTTTATGTGGATATAATTGATGAAAATATTTATTTTTATGTGAATATAAATGAAAGAATTTTGCAGGAATTATTTGTTGAAGTTGGTAATTATTTCTCTAATAATATATTCATGCAAATATATTATTATAATATTTTATAATTGTTTAAATAATAATATTATTGTTATAATATATATATATATAGCAAGGATCAAGTGCATACCCCTTATCTTACTCACCCGTGCTCACCCCCCTTTAGCGACGGACTGACGACGGTTTCAAATATCAACTGTCGTAAATACATACTTTATGACCAGACAACATATAGCGTCGCTAAAAGTATAGACGATGGTTCTATGACCAAACCGTCACCAGGTCCGTCACTAAAGGGGGTGAGCACGGGTGAGTAAGATAAGAGGTATGCACTTGATCCGGACCATATATATATATATATATATATTGATGCATGTGATTAAAGAAGAAGAAGTGATCAAATTGCATTCGAATGCATAGCAATATACCTTTGATTTTCCTAAGTGGGTTGGTGAAGATTCCCCTGCAAACTAAATTTTTCCAAGTATGGGCCCTCAATATGAGCAAGTCATTTTCAAGCTCTTCCTGTAAAGCTAGATTTCAAAGGGTGGCCCCCACCCATATGAAAAATGAATGAAGTTAGGCGTTGAGTGGAACAGGTTAGGCGGAGAAAAAAATGGGCAAAGTTAGGCAGCCTATTGACTTTTCCTCCGAGGATTATACTATAAATAGGGGGTAATCCCTTCTTCCTCAATCACACCTTGATAATTAGAAAATTTTTCCTATAGTACTGTGAGTATTTTTCTTGAGTATAAGAATATTTTGAGCGAAGTTTTTCTGCAAGATTTTCTCAGAATAATATCCGATATTCCAGTCAAATCCAGTTTCTACCAAGGTAAAGGATATTATTTATTTGCAATACTCGTGAGAAATATTATTTTCTTTCACACTCCATATTATGTAAGCGATATTATTTCATCTCGTATTCTTGAATTTGAACTTACTATGGTAATTATTGCTTCTATAATTCCTGAAATAATTAGAAATTTTGCTTCATCTAAAATCATTTCATAGGAATATTGGTCTGAACTTTTAATCAAATTTGGAACTTTTCATGACCGGGTACTATTCATAGGTATTGTTCACTGGCATCGCATTCATGTCATTGTTCATGGTGCATCGCGATTGACGGCATCTTATTCACAAAAGAATTTTTTTTTTCTTCTTCCTTTCAAGATATCTATTGTGTCCCTTATTCTTGAAATTGAATCCATGTTTTTATCTTCACTATGGTTTATTATGGAGCGTTTTTGAACTTGGTTCATCTAAAGTCTTAATTCTAATCTTTGTTCTTACGTCTCCATGGATTTGTTCTCTCAAAAAATATTTTCATCATCTTAGGTCCTTAATAGTGATACTTGATGAATATCTTTGGCCTTCAGATAGTGCAAAGATGAATGATTACTCGATAAATATCTTTGGCGAAGAAGTGCAAAGATGAGCAGGTGTTGAGATGAACATGACCAACTAGTGATACAAATGAATATCTTTGGCCCGTAGTGCAGAGATGAATAATTGATGCAAGATGTATATTAATTGATGTTACAGGGATAAATATTGATGATGGACTTTTAAATTCATAGATGATAGTAGATTTGATTCTCTACTTAACTCTTCTAATGAATTGTTATTTCCGCTGCGAATATTGATCTAAAATTGGTTGTCCATTATATTTTATCTGATTTGTTGAAGGCTAATGATAAATTGTTATTCTTTATCTTAGTCATAATATTCATTACTGGGCTAGTTGAGCTCACCCTTTTCCTTTTTGTTCTATTTTTCTTCTTAGGAGGTGAGAATATAGCAGGAACCAGTCGGGGTAAAGAGTGATGGTCCTAGACAGTTGTTTTAGCAGTCCTCGCTAGTTTTATAAAGTAGTGTATCAATAAATGTAATGAGAACTTATTTGAGTGTGGATATTGTCTAGAAGATAATATTTATATTTAAACTCACAGCATGTGTGTTATCGTATTTTGCACAACAATTGTAATAATAAAAGTTGTAGTTGTTTCTGTACCATGTATTTGGCGACTCAGAATGGGTGATGTATACCTATTTTGGGGGCGTCATAGTCTACGAGATAATATTATATTAAAACTCACAGCTTATGTGTGGTCGTACTCTGCACGATAGTTCAACAGTTGTATAAATGAAGTTTGTATTTGATTTTTATAGAGTGATATCTGGTGACTCAGAATGGGTCGGGTGGACCTATTTTGGGGGCGTCACAAATGGTATCTGAGCTTAAGGATATGGTCGCTGGCGGAGATAAAAGTCTAGAACTAGGAGGGGAGAGACGAGTTATATACTTCGCTAGTGTGTGACTTACCTAAGTTAAAATTGTTTACTTGATAAGTTGACAAATTGTGATATGTCAATTAACCTTTATTTTGAAGATATATTCTAGAATGATATCTAAAATACAGGAGATGAGCAATTGAAAAATCATTATACAGAGGATATAACCGGGAAGGTACAATCCGAAAAAGAAAGCAAGGTATTCTCATCTCTTCGAACTACCAGGTACGTAAATTTCAAGGGCAAAATTTCATAAGGAGGGGAGATTATGAGACCCCGAATTTTATGAAATGAAAGTATTCAATTTTTCTTATAATTATTCTATTTAGTAAATGGTTAAATTGAAAGCGTCAAAGTGCACCTCATTAGAATGAATATGATAGTAATCTTCTCGTTCTTCTTTGGGGTCTTAAATATTTGCTGCTGTATTTTATTTAGTATTATAACAATTTGAGTTTGGATACTGTCTGCGAGATAATATTGTATTAAAACTCACAGCTTATGTGTGGTCATACTCTGCACGACAGTTCAATAGTTGTATAAATGAAGTTTGTATTTGATTTTTATAGAGTGATATCTGGCGACTCAGAATGGGTCGGGTGGACCTATTTTGGGGACGTTACAGTCATGACCGTAATGTTACAAATGATGTGGTAAAAGTCCTCATTGGCCCGTAGTGCATTGATGGACAGTTGTTGGCATGATCATGACCATTGATGAAAACACGAATATCTTTGGCCCGTAGTGCATGGATAATTTGTGGTCGTGATACTAATGAATATCCTTGGCTGTAGTGCATGGATGATGTGGTTTATTTAATAAGTTGAGTCTCAGCAATAAAAGTGATGAAAAATCTTTTAAATCATAGAAGATAGTAGATTTTATTCTCTACTTGACTCTTCTAATGGATTGTTTGTTTCGCTACAGTTAAACTTGATGTTTGTTATATTATATCAGTTTAACACTGTTGAAGGCTAACGATAATTTATTCTGCATTATCTTAGCCATAATATTTCTTACTGGGCTAGTTGAGCTCACCATTTTGCTTTCATTGTTCTCTTCAGGAAATGAGAATGTAGCAGGGACTAGTCGGGGAACGGAGTGACGGTCCAGATGATAGTATTAGTAGTCCTCACTATTCTATAAAATAGTGTGATAATAAATGTATGGAGGACTTATTTTGAGTTTGAATACTGTCTAGAAGACAATATTTGTATTAAAACTTACAGCTCATGTTGTATATTTAAGATTGTATTTGTATTCTGTACTATGTATTTGGTGACTCAGAATAGGTGATGTATACCTGTTTTGGGGGCGTCACACTACGGGCCAAGGATATTCGTGTTTTCACCAATGGTCATGATTATACCAAATAATCCCTGGTCATAATCATGCCAATCAATAGTCCATCTATGAACAACTGGCCAAAGATGACTTTTACCACATCATTTGTAACATTACGGTTATGATTATACCGAATAATCCCAGGTCATAATCATACCAAGCCTATCTATGCACTACGGGCTAAAGATGACTTTTACCACATCATTTGTAACATTACGATCATGATTATACCGAATAATCCCTGGTTATAATCATACCAAGTCCATCTATGCACTACGTGCCAAAGATGACTTTCATCACAATATAAGCATGAGGATGATGACAATGATATATATAATGAATAAACATAAATACTCAGAATAATAAGATAACATAGATCTTAGTGATTTTCAACTTAATTATCCAGAGTCCAAGTTGCTAACATAATATTAGATGAAGCACAAACTATTAAGAATATTTTAATCCTTTCAGGACTTTTTACCATTTAATGATAAACTGAATAAACGCATAATAATATCTTACCATAATATGGAGTATGAAAGAAAATGATATTCCTTTTACCATAAAAATGATACCATCTTACCACAATAATGATATCCCTTACCTTAGCATGTGACTTGAATCTGCTTTCTGTGAAATTGATCAACTTAAACAATGCTTGCATTCCTTATCTACACTTGGAGTAACATTACACTCAATAGAAATACTCACAATATTATACTCACAGTATTGTAGTAAAAGAATTCTATATTTTTAGTGTAGTGATGATGTGTGTTTAGTTGCTCAACCGGGCAACCTATTTATACTAAAAATTTAGTAAACAACTAGCACACCTGCTTTGACAAAATAACCAAATGAGGTATATAATAATGGTAGTGGTAGAATTTATGGTCCCACAGAGAAAATTGAACCAACTTGTACACGTTTTAACAAAAATTGTTCAATAATAGAGTTGTAGTCTATACTACTTTAGAAAACGTAGAGTGTCAGCAAGTCCTGCCAAACTTACTTTTGTAAAAAGAAAATAATTGAACAAACATCTGTATATCATACTTATCTTTAATCAACACCTTTTATTCATCAATTATTTACACATATTCAATCTTTCAACAATTATTCATAATTATTAACATAGACTCACAATACTTCCTACTAGTATAATTATATCATATCAAATAATATGAGTCACTGTGCAATAAACTGTGACAATTATTGAATAAAATACATGGTAACTTCTTACGTAAGAATCAAATCAATACCTTACTATAAACAATTTAAATTCTATTAAAAGTAGGAATCAACATCAAATCATATTTATCTCGAATAACATATAAACCAACTAACAATTCATTATTCATTCAAGTAGTCTTTATTTATCGCATAAAATCATTATTCATATTCCAAAACTTTAGAAGTGAATAATTAAACTTGAGAAATCTAAAACCTCATATATGACAATCCACTATTCTGATATTATCACCATTTTTACTTTAACAAAAATATTATTTTTGTTTTTATCATAACTCATTCGTTACTAGTGTGTTTACACCCCGACACTTCATGAGCTTACTAACACTTCTAAAATATTTAAAAATATGATTCTAAACTTTTCAAATAATTTTCACATTTTTCAGATTATCCAACAATTTTCTATAATTATTTCTATTTATAAAAACTATCATTTAATAGCTTAAAAATAGAAATACTAACTCCACATACTTTTCTATCTTTAAAACATTATTAATATTAATCTTACATTATTATAATATTTTTTTAGCAAAATTCATAATTTTCCACAATTCATAAAATTTTCTATGAATTTTCTCTATTTTTAAACTAACTATAAATAGCTTAAAAATACAATAAATATTTTTTGTTATTCAATAATTTACCAAAAATGCCCAAAAATTATAAAATTAAATCATAAGATTTATCACCAAGTTTCATAATTTTTATTCATTCATAGAATTTTCTATGAATTTCTTCTATTTTCAAACTTACTAATAATAGTTTAAAAATATAATAATTACTTCTGCTTTTCATTAATTCATCAAAAATTTACAAAAATTCTAAGATGATTTTATAAGCATTCTGTAAAAATATTTCAGCCCAAATAATTTGTTTTGATAAATTAATTATAATTCCCAATATTCAAAAGCTTCAATAATTCATCATAATTAGCCCTTTTATCAGAAAATTACAGATCTTATGACCTTTCCATGTAAAATTTAATTCTCTATAACTTTGTAGAAGAAAGTTTTTCCAAATTCTGACTCTAACATAGAGAGAAGGCTTACTGAAAAATTCTGCTACAAAATTACTAGATCAGTCACCTCCTTAAATTCATAACAAATCATACATTAATATTTAACGGTTCAAAATTTGTGGACATATACTCAACTTATATATGTATAAGATATCCGAAAATCACAACGATCCAACGGTCGGATTAAAAATTATAACTCACGCAATAGAGCTTAATAAAACTGATTTTTTGGACTATGAGTCCTTCAGACCAGTTTTACTCAAACAATCACCACGAAAAATATACAAAGAATTTTTGGGTGATTCAAATTTGTGAGTTTAGCTTACTTCCAGGGTTTTCTTTTGACACATGGCTCATCTCCTAACTCATTATACACAAAGAGTTATGGATTTTACAAAATCAAGTAGTAAACTAATTTTTCTGAACATTTCCAAATTTTGTTCTTCTTTTGATTTCTAGATTTCTCTCATTTGATTCATGTTTTTGTGAGTTTAAATCATCCAATACATACATAAATATGTACTCTTTACATAAAATTCATAAAAACTTAAATCTAAGAACAAGTCAAAGATTTTTTTTAAACATACCTTTTCTTTTAATCTCCTCTTCATTTCTTCTTTCTTCTTCTTCTTCTCCTTTCCCTTTTTCTCTCTATCTCTCTCTTCTCTAATTTTTCTTTGGTTTCATCCGAGAGGATGAATGAATGGGAAGAATGGGTGGAGTGCTTCACTTATTATTTTATTTTCTTTCCTTTCTCTCTCCCTCTTTTTCTTCTTCTTTTCCCCTCTTTTCTTCCTTTCCTTTTTCTCCCACATCTCCTTGTCCCCCCAAAATAATTTCCTCTCTTCCTCCAATTTCCAACTTCAGCCGCCCACTTAGGCCCACACCAAACACAATTAAATTTTCTCCTCTTTTATTAGCTCATTTATCCGATTAAATGTTCGTTTGATCAATTATCAATTTAACATTTTACAATTTTAGAATAATAATCATAAATTAAATACACCTTTTATTTCATAAAAGTCGGGGTCTTACACCCTTTGCATAATTAAGCCTACCGATTGAGAGGAAATAATCACAATTAGTTTATGAAATGACAATATGGCTATAAATATAAGTGCAGACAATAGGATACCTGAAGAAAGGTTAAACAACAACCGATGTTCTTTGCGTCGATTCTGGTGGCTTTGTGTAAACTTCTATATAAACATGTCAAAACCACCACTCCCATGTAGGTAGACACTTTATCAACATTTTCAAGAAATAGAAGATATCTTGCATGCACCACATCGCAGTTTGATGTAGGAAATAATATCTTCCAAATAACGAACAATACATAAGCTTTGGTGTATGTAACCACCATTTTCATGTTTGTATCTTTTGGAAGTTGGCAAAATCTAGTACCCAACCATGACAAAATAATCCCCCCTTGGTGATAAACCTTATCTCCCTTCACTATGTATCTCGTAAATTCACTTTGTTCTAAGGGTTGTATTGGATTTTTAATTAATGTATATGTAATAGGTGTACCAATAATATTCGACAATCCTAAAATGAAAAAAAAATCTTCTAAGGTAATTCATCTCACCCGTGAAAAAGTGAAATGTGTTTGTCTCACTCCGCCAATGCTCTACCAACACTTCTATCAATTACATCTAAATGATTACAAAAATTAGTAGTGTTTGCGAATATATACCCCAAAACCCCATTTTGTAATAATTATTTTTGGGTATCATTTAAAACTCACACATCCAAAGAGCGACCACACTCATCAATTCTTAAGGAACGCGTAAAATGAGAATTATTTCATACAATTGTAGAAATGTGGTTGGCTTGATCCCACAACAATTTATTATCGATCGGTCAGAGAATGAAATCTATTTTTTGAACTAAAAAAAAATAAAAAAAAGTATATATCAATAATTTTTTTTGATATTATTATTACAAACCATACAATACTAAAAACAAAAGAACCCTAAACCAAACCAATATATTGAAACATAATAAATATAAGCAAAAAATAATGAAAACCATCAAAAATCATTCATTGATGTATACAACAAATGTTTGTATACAACTACTTGGAGTATATTCAACAACGAAGAATACATGCATATATATATATATATAGGGATATATGACGAATGCATAAAACTTACATGAGTTCGATTTAGCAAAAATGAAAGGAAGAAATGTTTGTATTATTACTTGATCTGGTCGTTGTTAAACTCTCAAAATCGTAGATGTAGTCTAGATCTGTGAGGAAGGATGAAAGTCGTCTAGGCGATATTGAATAATTCCACTTAGAGTCTGCAGTTTAGTTTTGCGGATTAGCGGTTCACCAAAAACGGCGCCATTTTGATTATATCATTGTGGGCCCAAGTGTAAAATTAGGGTTCACATAACCTAATTGAATTAAATACATAATTAGGGTTCCACGACCTCATTAAATGTGCAAATTAGGGGTCATATAACCTAATGGAATGAAGATAGAAAAGCCGAAAATAAATAGGCAAAATCGGAAAAAAACCTCCACGGGTTCCGAGGCAGAAGGCTAGTGGAGGTAACTCATTTTGAGAATTGATTGAGGGATTGGATTGGTGGCTAGAAGGACAAGACGATTACGATTAAAGGGTATTTCTAGAATTTTCATGAAATCATGTGCCTGGCACATGACTAATTTCCAGAAAACCCTATAAATACCCCTTCCATTCCATTGGGAAGGGGACCTCTCTGAAGACACATGACTTGAACTCTTTTGGTGACTTAAGGCTTGAATATTCCACCTAAAAGCACTAAAAAGGGTTTGGACACTCCCTCTCAACTCGAAGGACTCAAGAAGGCTCTTGGAATCCCTGCTACCCTAACACGGTTCCCGGATTCTAGGAGTTCTTGTAACGCCCCCAAAATAGGTCCAATCCATTCAACCTATTCTGAGTCGCCAAATAAATGTTACAGAAAATAACTACAACTTTATTACTACAATTGTTGTGCAAAATACAACAACACATATACTGTGAGTTTTAATACCAACTGTGACTCATGTTCCAGCTATGGACAACACCTCACACTAATACCTTACATAAAGGTACAATCTAGAACTGTTTTAGAAATTAAAATCTTTGGGAAGTGCTCAAGAAAACCTTCGTACACAGGAGGCCATGAATCTAAGTTATGATAGATATCATATGTCCAGAGAATTATCCTTGGTTGATCCAATAGACCCCAAAGAAAAACGAGAAGGTTACTATCATGTTCCTTCCAATGGTGAGTCTTCTCTTGACATATAACTATCTCCACCGTCTGCGATTGAACATTATGTTTCAACCCAACTCCAATATCATATAGGTAGTGCTCGTAGATATACTCAGCAAGCGGATGTGCACAACCCTTTCTTATGATAACACGAGATTGTATGTCATTAGACATCTTGTGTGATAGTGGCAAAATACCCTTCCAAAGTTTGGCACCAAAATCAATTATTAAGTGACGTATAATATACAACACACACATCTTATGTCCTCAATACAATTATATATTGTATGTCATGCCGTTTTATAATGTGTTGAGAAACTTTGATAGTCTCGGACCACCACACTATTCCCCTATTATCCCCACTCGACCCAGCTACACTTTTATTATCTGAAAGGAATTGTGAAGCAAAAGGGGTGAGCACAACTAGCCCAGTAAAGAATATTATAACTAAAGATAATTAAATTATCAATATCCTTCATCAGTAATAAATCAGAGATTTAGAACATATGGTAGATGATAAAACTTTTCAACCATAGTTGCAGCGGAACGAGCAATCCATTAGAAGAGTCAAATAGACCATAAAATCTATTATCTTCTCCATGTTAAAAGTCCACCAACAAAGCTTTAACCCTGTAACATTAATCAATAGATTATGTTCACAGTCATGTGAATAACTCATAATCATAATTGTAGTTCTAATTTTCTCTTCTCATCCAAGACGAAGATATTTTTTCATCACATGTCTTTACCTGAAACATCAAAGATCATGGTTATACCAAATCAACGTTCCTGTTTATAATCATACTAATAAGTTCATCTTTGCACTACGGGCCAAAGATATTCATTAACAGTTCATCTTTGCACTACATACCAAAGATATTCAACAACGGGTCATCTTTGCACTACAAGCCAAAGATATTCAACAATAGGTCATCTTTGTACTACACGCCAAAGATATTCAACAACAAGTCATCTTTGTACTACAGGCCAAAGATATTCATATCTCAAAGAAATATATAATCATTTCAGAATTTATATAAACAATAATTATAACCATGTTTGTGACAACCCCAAAATAGGTCTATTCCATCCAACCCATTCTAAGTCGCCAAATACATGGTACAGAAAATAACTACAACTTTAATACAACAATTGTCGTACAAAATACAATAACACATATGCTGTGAGTTTGGATACAAATATATACCAACTGTAGCACGTCACTTACATAAAGGTATAGTCGAAAACTGTTTTAAAAATTAGAATCTTTGGGAAGTGCTCAAGGAAACCTTCGTACAAGGGAGGCCATGCGTCCAAAGTTATGGTAGATATCATATGGCCACGTAATTATCCTTGGTTGATCTAATAGACCCCAAAGAAAAACGAGAAGATTACTATCATATTCTTTCCAATGGTGAGTTTTCTCTTGACATATCATTATCTCTACTGTCTCTAATTGAGTATTATACTCCAAACAAACACCAAGATTATATAGGTAGTGCTGGTAGATATACTCAGCAAGTGGATGAGCACAATCATGTCTTATGATGACTCGAGGTTGTATGTCATTAAACATCTTGTATAATAGTGACAAAACACCCTTCCAAAGTTGAATTCACCTCACCCTCAACATCTATAGACCACCGTTCTATTCCCCTGTTATTCCCTACCGACCCAAATTTACACTTTTATTACCTGAAAGGAATTGTGAAGCAAAAAGGGTGAGCACAACTAGCTCAGTAAAAATATCATGACTAAAGATAATTAAATTATCAATAGCCTTCATCAATAATAAATCAGAGATTTAGAACATATGGTAGATGATAAAAAAATTCAACCATAGTTGCAAATAAACGAAAGCAATCCTTAGAAGAGTCAAATAAACTATAAAGTCTATTATCTTCTCCATGTTAAAAGTTCACCAACAATGTTTTATCCTCGTAACATCAATCAACAATTTCGCCCACAATCACATGCATAACTCATAATCGTAATTGTTGTTCTAAATTCCTTTTCTCATTCGTGACGTAAGATAATTTTCATCACTTGTCTTTACCCGAAATATCAAAGATCATGGTTATACCAAATCACAGTTCTCATTCATAATCATACTAATAAATTCATCTTTGCACTACGGCCAAAGATATTCATCAACAGATTCATCTTTGCACCACTGTGCCAAAGATATTCATCAACAGATTCATCTTTGCACTACAGCCAAAGATATTCAACAACAGTCATCTTTGCAGACCACGACCCAAAGATATTCATCAACAATTCATCTTTGCACTACAGGCCAAAGATATTCATCAACAATTCATCTTTGCATTACAGGCCAAAGATATTCCTCAACAGTTCATATTTGCATTATAGGCCAAATATATTAATATCTCAAAGAAATATATAATCATTTCAGAATTTATATAAACAATAATTATAACCATGTTGATTAATTCACCTTTGCATTTAAGCTAAAGATATTCAATTATAAATTCAATGGTCATGATCATACCAAATACAATTCAACTTTTCACCATCGCCAAAGAGAACCCTAGTCATGATCATACCAATAATCTACCCATCTTTACACTCCAGGTGAAAGAGAATTTCAACATCGTGGTTATAAAATGTTATATATGATAATAAAATCAATATAATCAATATATAGTTTTAATCTCCGGTAGTAATATTCATAAATCAACTATAATTTGGTTAGAAAAAGAAACCAATTTTGTCATGAATAAGAACTCATGAATAGTAATTTCGTGAATAGTAACTCATGAATAGTATCTCATGAATAGTAAACCCGACTCAAAAAGGTAGAAATTCCACAATAAAATCCATACCAATATTTCTAAAGATAATGATATTGAAAGAATAATATTTTTTAAGCTTATAAACAATTTGTTTTAATTTGTTTACACTTTACTAAATAATGCATTTAATCATTCTAAAATGCTACAAACTCATAAGATATCATCACCAATAACCAAAATCCTCATCAAAAATCAGATATACCTCATGTAGGATTCTCAAGCCATAAAATCCTATTTTCTAATTTTTTTACTTCACATAACATATTTAATTCATTTACTCATAACTAGTCCATTTTCATGAAAAATAACAAATCAGTTCTAAAAATATTTCTTTTCTGGGATTTAGCAGAATATAGTCCTATATTGAACATATATTTTTCTAAGAATTTTTAAAAGTCATTTACTATTTTTCACATGGCCAAAACCACCGAATATTTAAACATTTATCATAAATTGTAATTTTATCCAAAAATTCTAAAATTTACACGGTATACTGATATTATACAGATGTACTCAAAATAAAAATTTCATCAATTTTGGAGTTAATCACAAAGAGTTATAAGCAGTTACTTTTAAAATAGTCTTTTCTCATAAAATCCATAACCCATAATCTATACATCCAAAAATCGCCATTTTTGAACACAATCAACAAAACTCATCAAATTATCATTTCAAATTTTTTCAGAATTTTTGAAGGTTCAGAAGAATTTCGAAATAATAACCCTTAAAATCCCTTATTAATCTCTTACCTCAAAAGAGCAGTACTTCTGACTGGAATAACGTTGAACGAACTTGCACTGTATAGCAATACTCAAAGTATACTCAAAATACTCACAAGAATACGCTCGATAATATAGAGAGAAAACTTCAGTTTTTGGTGTGATTTTCAATTCTAACCTAAGCACCCTATTTATAGGAAAATGCTTAGAACACCAAAGCAGAAAATTTAATATAATATTAATATATTATATAAATTTCTACGCACACATTCTAAAATCTGAACTCAACCATCTTGCACATGCTAAATGAGGGAACCAAATGAAAAAAACGTTTTTGTAAATAAAATATTTTAAACTTCCAAAAATCAATTATTTTGAGCTTGAACTTCAATAATTCATAATAAATAGCCCTTTTATCGAAAATTCGAATCTTATGAGTTTTTATAGGAAATTCAATTCTCTACAACTTTACAGAAGAAAGTTTTTTCAAATTCCAAATGAAATTGACCAAATCCACAAACGGGTGATTTTATGTGCAATAATCAAATTTCGGTCAATAAATGGGGTCCACCGACATGTTTAATATGTTTTAAACATTTATTGCAACAAAAATACTCTTTCCTCCTCGTATACTCATATATCCCACATTCATCGTAAAAATATCATCATTAATATATTATTAAAATAATATATTTAATTGAATTATTTTATCGTAAAAAGATAAAATATTAATTTTCAACAATTGTCACATTAAAAATTTTCTCCATCTATATCCTCATAAAATCAATATTTTCCTCATCGTATGAATCAATAATTAATTATTCACAAATAATATTACGTAATCACAATATTGACAACGTGCAGCGTCCTGTGAAAGAGGGGTTTTCAATAAGAATTTCTCCTTCTTGGCGGCGTAATTAGGTGACCAAACCTCTCCTTAGATGTAACTTTCTAGACATTGCCAATAATGTTATCTTATAATATTATTCAAATAATATAAATTATTGATCCGATAATGAAAAATACTGTAAAGTGACAATTATAAAATATCAACGCAAAGAATCATTGAATCAAAAATAAAATATTGAGCAAGAATTATCGTAACAATTATCGAGTAGTGCCTTCTTATGTAAGAATCAATAATTGGTGCAATATCGCGGTCTCATGTGCAACAACGCGTATTACTTTACTTTACTCACGGGTATTCCAACAATTGTTAATTCAGTAACTCACTACGCCTGTTATTTATAAAAACTTTAATTTGTCTTTTTTTCTTCATCCAACAATTATTCATTATGGGGCCAATAAATGCATTTACCACATCATACGAATATTCCCAATAGAAAGAATATTCCACGACCCAACGAATATTCCCCGACAACAATGAATATTTTATAACCACTTGCGTATTTTTGAAAATAATTTCATATATCACCCTTAACTTTAACTTTTTATCAATTTAACCATTTACTGAATTGTAATTATAAGAAAAAATTGAATACTTTTATTTCATAAAATTCGGGGTCTTACAATGTTGATCAATTCACCTTTGCACTTAAGTTAAAAATATTCAATTGTAAATTCAATGGTCATGATCATACCAGTCAACAATTCATCTTTGCACTACTGGCCAAAGGGAACCCATAGTCACGATTATACCAATAATCTACACATCTTTACACTTAAGTCAAAGAGAAATTTCATCACCGGGATTATAAAAATGTTATATATGATAATAAAAACAATACGATCAACAACTGCATTTAATTTCAAGAGTAAGATTCATAAATCAATGATTTCATAACACCTTAATCTAAATATTATAAATAACTTAATACTCTCATAATCAAATATTATTAATACTACCACAATATTTTAATCATTTCTTAATTTTATAAACAATTTATTTTAATTATTTACACTTTATTAATTAATGCATTTAATCATACTAAAATGCCAAACTCATAAGATTTCATCACCAATAACCAACAACCTCATCAAAAATCTGTATATACCATATATAGGATTCCCAAGCCATAAAATCCTATTTTTCAATTTTGTTACTTCACATGACATATTTAATTTATTTACTCATAACTAGTCCATTTTTATGAAAAATACTCAATCAGTTCCAAAAATACTTATTTTCCGGGATTTAGCATAATATAGTCCCATATTGAACATATATTTTTCTTGGAATTTTTAAAATTCATTTACTATTTTTCACATGGCCAAAACTTTCGAATATTTAGACATTTATCATAAATTGTACTTTTGTCCAAAAATTCCAAAATTTACAGAATATACTGATGTTATATAGATGTACTCTCAATAAAAATTTCACAAATTTTGGAGTTAACCACAAGGAGTTATAAGCGTTTACTTTTAAAATAGTCTTTTCTCATAAAATCCATAACTCCTAATCTATACATCCAAAAATCGCCATTTTTGGACACAATCTATAAAACTCATCAAATTATCATTTCAAATTTTTCCAGAATTTTTGAAGGTCGGAAAAATTTCGAAACTGAAAAACATAATAACCCTTAAAATCTCTTACCTCAAAAGAGCAGTACTTCTGACCGGAATGTAAAGCCGAAGGAACCTTGCACTGAATAGCAACTCTTAAAGTATCTAAATACTCACAAAATACGCTTGATAATAGAGAGAGAGAGAGAGAAAGAAAGAGAGAAAGCTTATGTTTCTGGTGTGATTCTCAATTCTAACTTAGCCCTCTATTTATAGAAAAATGTTATTGCTTACCAAGGCAGACTTGACTGCACCGATGGCTTTACCTGTTACTATTGCCACCCACCACATTTGAATTAGAATTACAGCACATTTCTTCACCAACCACAAGTGGGGCCCACTAAATTCTAGAATTTTCTACCAAAATCAATTATAAACCTAATTTCCGAATCAGTCACCTCTTACAATTCATAACAAATCATTTATTTTTAACGGTTCAAAATTTGTGAACATATACTCAACTTATATATGTATAACATATCCAAAAATCGCAACAATCCAACGATCGGATTAAAAATTATAGCTCACGCAATATATCATAGGAACACTGGTTTGATTTTTAATACCTCTTTTTCGATAAAAATACTGATAAAACACCTCAACATTAATTCCTTCATTTATAACCACATAAATAAATCCATCATTTATATCGGCATCAAATAAATATTTTCTTATCATATAAATCAATAATTAATTATTCACAAATAATATTCCAGAATCACAATTATGACAATGTGCCGGTAGTTCAGAAAGAGGGGCTTTCAATAAGGATTTCTCCTTCTTCGGCGCCTTGCAATTAGGTGACCAAACCTCTCCTTCACGTAACTTTCTAGAAATTGCCAATAATGCTATCTAATAATATTATTCAAATAATATGAATTATTGATCCGATAATGAAAAATATCATGCAAATGACAATTATTGCAACAACAATAATATAAACTATCAACGCAAACAATTATTGAATCAATAAAATAAAATATTGAACAAGAACTCATCGTAACAATTATTGAGTGGTGCCATCTTACGTAAGAATCAATAATTCAAAAAAATCATGCAATACCGCAGTTCTACTTTGTGCAACCCACGCCAGACATCAGTATTTTAACTACCGTGTATTCCAACAATTGTTAATTCAGAATAACTACGCCAAGTTATTTATAAAAACTCAAACTTGTCATTTTCTTCATTCGATGATTATTACATTATGGGGCCCACAAATGGTCAAGGTTGCGTCATTTAATATTCCCCAACAACAAGAATATTCCACGACCAAACGAATATTCCCCGACGTAAATGAATATTTTATAACCACTTGCGTATTTTGAAAAATTTCATATATCACCCTTAACTTTAACTTTTTATCAATTTAACCATTTGCTGAATAACAATTATAAGAAAAATTAAATACTTTTATTTAATAAAATTCGGGGTCTTACAGTTCTGCCACGCGTCGTTGGAGTAATCACCCACTTGTCGTTCTGCCCTCTTCAATCAACCAATCAATTCCGTGCTCTTTGTGGATTTCTCTCCTCCTCAGCCAACACAAAACCCTAACTGGCAAGGCACGATTTCCTTACCCACATTTATTTGGCGACTCTGCTTGGGAGGAGTAGAATTCATGAAGGGTATGCCCACAACTCGAAGTGGGAGAACTACAGGAAGAGCTGTTTCACCAACAAATAGCATTACCTCATCGGATCCAGTATCAAGGCAAGCAACTCAAGCCTTTCAAGGCACAAATCTGGATTTTGACCAACCACTTATTGAAGACGCTTCGGAAGGGAGTTCAACATCACTATACATGGCTAATCAACAACAAACCAACGCAGGAAGGCAAGGCGAGGATGCAAGTGGAGAGCAGACCAATGTTGTGCAACTGGAAATGCTCAAGGCATTAAAGGAAGCACGGGAAGGACAAGGGATGATGATGGTCATGATGCTGGAGACGTAGAGGAAGCAAGAGGATATGGGGAACTTTCTCTAATAATTGATGCAGATCCCTACCTTCAAGGTCATGTTCCCAGGCAGTTCGCAGGGAGAACAAGCAGAAGTGGAGGACAACAACAATGGCAACAACAACAAAGAGAACCAAATTGTACCTCCATCGACGGAAAGTCAGTCAGTTCCAATCATCAACTTGGAGCCCCAGAACAGTGGTGACATGCCACAACCTAGATTGGAAGCAAGCCAACCACAGACAAACATCATCCCAACTACTCTCCCAATATTTTCACAGGTGCAGATACAGACCATTTCAGGCCATGTCCAGCGAGTGAGCCAACAATTGCCACCAGCGCCAACTTTGAATGATGTAAGTGTGCATCAACCAATCTCTTTACCATACACACCGCTGATACAACAGTATATCACAACACCCCAGAGATTTCACGCCATGAGCCAGTACGTGACGAAGGATGATATGATCGATGTGATCAAGAAACTTCGCAGACAGACATCCTGACCCTCGGAGTTAGACTTTACTCCACCTTACCCAACACACATTCGGAGGCAACCTTACCCGACAGGGTATATTGAGTACCCCCCGCAGTTTCTAAAATACAACGGGGAGAAAGGAAATGACAGGGAACATATTGCCAGGTTCGTAGAGTCGATGTCTCCGTGGCTAGGATATGATGGAAGTGAACAACCACAACTTGTTGATGCGGGAATTCAACAAGACATTGACGGATAGTGCCTTCAGTTGGTACTATAATTTGGAGAAGGGATCAGTCCATGATTGGGATGACCTAAAATTACAATTTTTAAAGAAGTTTTTCTATGTGCAGAAACAGGTAACCATTGTAGAGCTCATGCAATTCAAGTAGAAGCCGAATGAGGAGCTGTCAGATTATGTTGACAGCTCAGGGCCCAGGCACAGAAGTGCGCAGAGCCGATTGAAGAAAAGAACTTGGTCAGCATTTGCAACAATGGGGCCTTAGATGCCTTAAAGCCCCGCCTCATTACCAAGGCTTGTGATTCCTTCACGACCCTCTCACATTTTGCACAAAACTTGGGAGGAATCATGACATTTCCCACTAGCCATGCGACGGTTACATGGAAGGGCAAGAGGACAACAACTGTGGCTTTGGCTGACTCTCAGTCAAAACCACAAGGGGGCAAGAAGGAGAAGAATGATAAAAATTTTGAACGAAGCAGAGGAAGGCTTGGGGACAAATATGCAAGAAAGTCAGTCCCAAAGGCTATCACATGTAATGAGAAGGCATTCAAGGGTTTATACGATCAATGGGTTGAACATGGGGTGGTGAAACCCCCAAGGCCTAGATTTGTAGTGACAGAAGAGATGAAAAAAAGACCAGACTTCTGTGTATACCATTAATACGCTGGACATTCCACTATGGACTGTTACAGCCTAAGGAGGATATACCATTAGAAGCTGGCAAATGGGGAAATTGAACTGGGAAAGGAAAGCAGTGTTCACGACAAGCCACTGCCAAACCACAAGGGTAAAGAAAAGGAGATGATGATGGAGGAAAAGGAGGAGTGTGATCCAGGCCTGCAAGTGACGACATTGATGAACGGATCCAAGTTTAAAAAAAATTCGATCAGATAAGATTGGCCAAGGAAGCAAGGATTGAGGCAACCAGGGCAATCATTAAGGCTGCCGAGACGCAGGAGACTTGCATTGCCGTAAGCAAAGGATTTGTGAAAACGATAGAGGAAGAAGAAAATAGGATATCTTTTTCTAAAGCTGATAGAGAGATAAGATACCCGTATAACAGGCCGTTGTATCTGAAAGTAGTAATCAATGGCATCGAGGTGCGGAGGGCGTTCATTAACAATGGAGCGTCTGTAAATATTATTCCCTACACCGTGTTTAAACGGTTAGGCCTGCAAGAAAAGAAGATAGTGAAGGAACAAACAAACATTACAGGATTCGCCAACCAGAGTACAAGAACCCTGGGACACATCAAGGTGGACATGCAAGTTGGGAAGATTCGAGGGCCTGTAATGTTCCATGTTGCCGAGGTGGATGGAGCATATCATGTCTTGCTGGGAAGGGTTGGCAAAATGACTACGGTGTGGTACCCTCAGTCTTTCATCAGTGCCTGAAAGCTATCTGGAAAGGGAGAGAAGTGAAGGTACCAGTAACTCGGAATCCCTTTGGACCAGAGGAGGCACACATCACCGAAGCAACTTTCTTCGATGATGTCGCTGAAGAAGGAGAGAACCAGATTGCAAGGCCTGATGCCCTAAGATTAGCAAGCTGGGAGGAAGTGCAGGAAGATAAGTTTGTGCCTGCAAAAAAAGAGAAGAAGAAGACCTCGGAACACAGAGAATGTTCCAAAAATAAGAAGCCAGTGGTAGTAGACCTGGAAAAGGAAGGAAGAGGAGAAAAGAAAAGGCCAACAGATCCTGAAGATGACAGAAACATAATAAATGGCAAGTGGATAGCGCAATCTGAGGATGGCCAGAAGACGAAATAGGAGAGGGTTGTTAAACTCGACAGAAAGGTGGAGTTTTGATTGTGACGGTACAAGGGGGAAGAGCCCAAGGAAGGGTGTGAACCCAACAGCTCAGGAGGTGTCCCCCACTCCAGCAATAATGAAGAAGGAGAAGTTATGCAGCAAGAGGTAGGACCAGCTCCAGAATGCTTTGAGGATAGGCCAAAACCTCAATAAAATGAATTAGAAGAAGTTGATTTGGCAACAGATGGAGGAACGCCAAGACCGACTTATGTTAACAAGGACCTGGATGCTAACCAAAAAGAGGAGCTCATACAATTATTGCAAGAGTATAAGGATGTCTTTTCTTGGAATTATGATGAGATGCCCAAAATTGACGAAGATCTTGTAGAGCACAATCTAAACGTAAGCCCGGGAATGAAGCCAGTAAAGCAAGCACCTCGCAACTATGCACCCAAAGTCAAAACTCAAATAAAGGAACAAATCAAGAAGTTGCTAGAAGTAGGATTCATCAAGCCGATCCAACACCCAACATGGCTATCTAGCATCGTATCAATAAAGAAATCAAATGGACAGCTACGAATATGTGTGGATTTCAGAGACTTGAACAAGGCATGCCCGAAGAATATGTACCCATTACCCAACATAGACACTTTGTTAGATGCAACGGCTAATCATGAGATGATGTCATTCATGGACGGGTTTGTGGGTTACAATCAGATAAAGATGTCCATAGAAGATACAGAGTTGACAGCCTTTCGTACCCTATTTGGGAATTTTTACTATGTAGTAATGCCATTCGGGTTGAAGAATGCTGGGGAAACTTATCAAAGGGAAATGCACGCTATATTTCATGACATGATTCATGATATAGTGGAGGACTACGTGGACAACATAGTAGTAAAATCCAAGAAGGAAACAACTCATGTGGAGGACTTGAGGAAAGTGTTTGAGCGATGTCGAGGGTACAAATTAAAGATGAATCCGAAGAAGTGCGTCTTTGGAATGACGAATGGAAAATTCTTCGGCTTCTTGGTGCACAACAGAGGCTTAGAGGTGGATCCAAACAAGGCCAAAACAATTATAGAGATGCCCCCACCAAAGACACAAAAGCAGTTGAAGAGATTTCTAGGGAAAGTTTTGTACATGAGAAGATTCATGCCAGCATTTGCCGAAGTCACAGAACCTTTCGACAAATTACTAAAAGGAAAGGCACAATCGGACTGGGGGCAAGACCAACAACAGGCCTTTGAGAAGGTGAAAAGAATTCTGGCTTCAGCGCAAATGATGGTAGTGCCACAAAGAGGAATGTCGTTGTAATTATACATCACATCTACCAAGAAGTCTATAGGTGGATTGATCACGTAGGAGGTGGATATAGAAGAGAAACCTGAGTATTACATTAGCTGGATAGTGAGAGGACCGGAAACAAGGTATTCACAGGTGGAGAGGCATTGCCTAGCATTAGTGTTCATTGCGCAAAAAATGCGGTATTATTTTCTAGCGCACGAAGTAAAGCTTGCAACAAAAACTGATCCGATCAGATATCTATTGACTAAGCCAGCATTAGTAGGAAGACCTGCCAGATGGATGATGATTCTTTCAGAGTATGACATCAAGTGTATAACACCGAAGGCGATTCGATGTCAAGCCTTGGCAAATCTGCTAGCTCAATTTCCAAATGGAGAATATGAACCCCCTTCTGAGGATCTTCCGGGTGGAGAAGTAGAATCAATAGACTTGATGGATGAGGACCCAGAATAGTAGAGTTTGGCTTTTGATGGATCATTTGCAGAAGGTAAAGGCAGAGCATGAGTGGTGTTGACTACCAAAGAAGGAAATGAAGTGGCCTTGTCATACAAATTGGATTTCCCTTGCACAAACAATGAAGCAGAATATGAGGCATTCATACTAGGATTGTTGGCGACTCAAGAATTAGGAGCCAAACATCTTATAGTAAAAGGAGATTTAAACCTCATAGTGCAGCAGATAAGAGGTCAATTCGGAGTGAAGGAACCTATCTTGGCGCCATATCGAACTGTAGCACAAAAGGTGATGGAGGCTTTCAAGAAGGTGGTGATTGAATATGTGCCAAGAGGACAAAATAAACAACCTGATGCACTAGCAACAGTAGCATCTCGAGTCTATGTCTAAGGAGAGGACTTGGATGTGAAAGTAATGAAGAGAACCCTCCCAACCACGGTGCTAGACTTGTTCCCCAAAGACATGATAGATGATTGGAGGTATGACATCTCCCATCAATTACAAACAAAGGAAGGAACAATACCAATCATGGAGCTACAGAAGTACAACATCATCAAAGTTGTCTTGTATCACATAGAAGTATATGGTGTATTAACACGATGCTTGGGGAATCAAGAAGCGAATAGAGTCTTGCATCAGGTGCATGACGAGAGATGCGGATTGGTAGATATAGGCCTGTATCATAGGCTGCAACACCAATGGTATTATTGGCCTGAAATGAAGAAGGAAGCAGATGCCCTACAACGCCAATATGTTTCATGCCAAGAATACCCTGGGGAGGAGGAATGCGCCTTCATTGATGACATAGTGGATTGACGAATCCCTTATGTGGATTTCTTACAAAGCGAGAATCTTTCGACCAAAAAGAAGGATGCAATTATAATAAAGAGGAAGTCACAACGATTCTTCTTGCAAAATGAAGAATTATTCAGAAGAGGGTTCAATGGCAAGCCCTTACGGTGTCTAGAACTAGGCGAAACCAAAGATTTAGTTTACCAAATGCACAAGGATGAGCATCAAGGGGGAGCCAAGTTGTATAAATAGCTTATCGATCATGGTTACTACTGGCCAAAGATGGAAGGAGATTGTCTAGAATTTGTTAAAAAGTACCACATTTGTCAAATACATGAAAACTTAATCCATGCTCCCGCCGTGGATTGGCGAACCTTAGCAACACCATGGCCCTTTCATACATGGGGAATGGATCTTATAGGTCCTGTTCACCCTAATTCCAAGGGTAGCATATGGATTTTAACTACCACCGAGATGTACACAAAGTGGGTGGAAGCAATACCTTTGAAGAAGGCTACGGGACCATCAGTGGTAAATTTTATCAAGGAGCACATTATTTGCCGTTTTGAGATCCCAAAGATCATTTTTTTGGATAATGGAACTCCCTTCGTCAATAGGGACATCAAAAATCTGATGGAAAGATACAGGGTGAAACACTACAAATCATCACCCCACTACCCGAAAGGCAACGGACAAGTAGAGGCTACAAATAAAACCTTGATAAAAATATTATCAAAAACCCTAGATGATCTTCCGAAGACATGGGCAGAACAACTAGCAATAATGTTATGGACATATCAAACTTCAAAAAGAAAGCCTACAGGAGAGACCCCATACGCTTTGGTTTATGGTGAAGAAGTCATCTTGCCCGTCAAAATAGAGATACCTTCGGCTCGAATGAGACTTCGAAGCTTAGTCGAGGAAGAGAACCGACCAGCTGCCATAGAGGTCTAAGTTGACTTCCGAGACAAGGCTAAAGAAAAACTTGAACGGTACCACGAAAGATTGCGACGACAATATAATACCACGGTGGTACCACGACAAATTCTGGTGGGAGACCTAGTGCTCAAAACGACTACTCAAGTCATGAGAGGGACCCCAACCACCAAATTTTACCCCAAATAGGAAGGCCCGTATAGGGTACGAGAGATCTCCGAAAGCGGGTATTGCAAGATATCTCGTGTGGGATCAGATGCTCTCTCAGGCCCATTAAACTTGAAGTGGGTAAAGAAATATTATACATGAGAAGAGCATCACAAAAAGTTATACTTTCAACTTCAAAATTAATCGAGGCACCTGACTAACAGCCCTCGGAAGTTACACTTTCAACTTCAAAAGTGATTGAGGTACCTGACTAACAACCCTCGAAAGTTACTGTGATGCCCCCAAAATAGGTCCAATCCATCCAACCTATTCTGAGTCGCCAAATACAAGGTACAGAAAACAACCACAACTTTATAACTACAATTGTTGTGCAAAATACAACAACACATATACTGTGAGTTTTAATACCAACTGTGACTCATGTCCCAACTATGGACATCACCTCACATTGATACATTACATAAACGTACAGTCAATAACTGTTTTAGAAATTAAAATCTTTAGGAAGTGCTCAAGGAAACCTTCGTACATAGGAGGCCATGAATCTAAGTTATGATAGATATCATATGTCCAGAGAATTATCCTTGGTTGATCCAATAAACCCCAAAGAAAAAGAGAAGATTACTATCTTGTTCCTTCCAATGGTGAGTCTTTTCTTGACATATAACTATCTTCACTGTCTCTAGTTGAAAATTATATTTCAAATAAACTCCAAGATCATATAGGTAGTGCTCGTAGATATACTCAGCAAGTGGATGTGCACAACCCTGTCTTATGATAACATGAGGTTGTATATAATTAGACATCTTGTATGATAGTGGCAAAATACCCTTCTAAAGTTAGGTTCACCTCACCCTATTTGGTTCACCAAAATTAAATATCAAATGACATATACAATACGACACACTTATCTAAAGTTCTCAATAAAATTATTTACATACTATTTAGGGAGAACCTCAACAGCTATAGAATACCGTTATATTCCCCTATTATCCCCTTTCAATTCTAAGAACACTATTATTACACGAAGGAATTGTGAAGCAAAAAAGGGTGAGCACAACTAGCTCAGTAAAGAATATTATGACTAAAGATAATTAAATTATCAATAGCCTTCATAAGTAATAAATCAGAGATTTAGAATATATGGTAGATGATAAAAATTTTCAACCATAGTTGCAGCGGAATAAGCAATCCATTAGAAGAGTCAAATAGACCATAAAGTCTATTATCTTCTCCATGTTAAAAGTCCACTAACAATGCTTTAACCCTGTAACATTAATCAACAGATCCTGTTCACATTCATGTGAATAATTCATAATCATAATTGTAGTTCTAATTTTCACTTCTCATCTAAGACGAAGATATTTTTCATCACATGTCTTTACCTGAAACATCAAAGATCATGGTTATACCAAATCATAGTTCCTGTTCATAATCATACTAATAAGTTCATCTTTGCACTACGAGCCAAAGATATTCATTAACAGTTCATCTTTGCACTACATGCCAAAGATATTCAACAACAGGTCATCTTTGCACTACGGGCCAAAGATATTCAACAACAGGTCATCTTTGCACTACACGCCAAAGTTATTCATCAACAATTCATCTTTGCACTACAGGCCAAAGATGTTAATATTTCAAAGAAATATATAATCATTTCAGAAATTATATAAACAATAATTATAACTATGTTGATCAATTCACCTTTGCTCTTAAGCTAAAAATATTCAATTGTAAATTCAATGGTCATGATCATACCAGTTAACAATTCATCTTTGCACTATTGGCCAAAGAGAACCCATAGTCACGATCATACCAATAATCTACCCATCTTTACACTTAAGTCAAAAAGAAATTTCATCACCGGGATTATAAAAATATTATATATGATAATAAAAACAATACGATCAACAACTACATTTAATTTCAAGAGTAATATTCATAAATCAATGATTTCATAACACCTTAATCCAAATGTTATAAATCACTTAATAATCTCATAATCTAATATTATTAATATTACCACAATATTTTAATCATTTCTTAAACTTATAAACAATTTATTTTAATTGTTTACACTTTACCAATTAATGCATTTAATCATCCTAAAATGCCAAAATCATAAAATTTCATCACCAATAACCAACAACCTCATCAAAAATCTGCATATACCTTATATAGGATTCCCAAGCTATAAAATTATATTTTCCAATCTTGTTACTTCACATAACATATTTAATTCATTTACTCATAACTAGTCCATCTTCATGAAAAATACCAAATCAGTTCCAAAAATATTTCTTTTATGGGATTTAGCAGAATATAGTCCCATATTGAACATATATTTTTCTCAAATTTTTTAAAATTCATTTACTATTTTTCACATGGCCAAAACTACCGAATATTTAGACATTTATCATAAATTGTACGTTTGTCCAAAAATTCCGAAATTTACAGAGTATACTGATGTTATTTAGATGTACTCCCAATAATAATTTCACCAATTTTGGAGTTAACCACAAGGAGTTATAAGCGTTTACTTTTAAAATAGTCTTTTCTCATAAAATCCATAACTCCTAATCTATACATCCAAAAATCACTATTTTTGGACACAATCAAGAAAACTCATCAAATTATCATTTCAAATGTTTCCAGAATTTTTGAGGGTCGGAAAAATTACGAAACTGATAAACATAATAACCCTTAAAATCCCTTACCTCGAAAGAGCAGTATTTCTGACCGAAATGTAAAGCCGAAGGAATCTTGCACTGAATAAAAACTCTCAAAGTGTCAAAATACTCACAAAATACGCTCGATAATATAGAGAGAGAAAGAGAGAAAGCTTATATTTCTGGTGTGATTTTCAATTCTAACTTAGCCCTCTATTTATAAGAAAATGTTAGCACGCCGAAGCAGACTTGACCTGCTACCTGATGGCTTTACCTACTACTATTTCCACCCACCACATTTGAATTAGAATTTTAGCACATTTTTTCACCAACCATAGGTGGGCCCACTAAATTCTAGAATTTTCCACCAAAATCATTTATAAACCTAATTTCCGAATCAGTCACCTCTTACAATTCATAAAAAATCATACGTTCATTTTTAACGGTTAAAAATTTGTGGATATATACTCAACTTATATATGTATAACATATCCAAAAATCACAATGATCCAACGGTCGGATTAAAAATTATAACTCACGCAATATATCACAAGAACACTGGTTTGATTTTTAATACCTCCTTTCCGACAAAAATACTTATAAAACACCTCAACATTAATTCCTTCATTTATAACCACATAAATAAATCCATCATTTATATCCGCATCAAATAAATATTTCCTTATCATATAAATCAATAATTAATTATTCACAAATAATATTACAGAATCACAATAATGTCAACCAGGTAGTTCTCAGGAAAGAGGGGGCTTTCCAATAAGGATTTCTCATTATTGGCGCGCAATTAGGTGACCAAACCTCTCCTTGACAGAACTTTTTAGACATTGCCAATAATGCTATCTAGTAATATTATTCAAATAATATAAATTATTGATCTGATAATGGAAAATACATGCAAATGACAATTATTGAAACAACAATAATATAAAATATCAACGCAATAATTATTGAATCAATAAAGTAAAATATTGAATAAAGAATTATCGTAATAATTATTGAGTAGTGCCTTCTTACGTAAGAATCAATAATTCAAGAATACTTTGCAATACCGCAGGTGCATCTTGTGCAAACCACACGACATCGTGCATTTTAACCACCGGTATTCCAACAGAACAATCATCCATGCTATGGACAACAAAATTAATAAAAATAATTAATAGAAATTCAGATCCATGAGAAAATAATTGGTTGAAATTATACCTAATATGAAAATGCTTTCAAATTGATGCGCTCAATCTCCAACGCAATCCAAACGAATCGCCTACTACAGATCCACATTAACGCTTCGCGAACCGTCAGACGATCTCGCAAAGAATGGAATCAGATTAGCCACCAAAAGGAATGGATTTTAGAACTGCTTTCTCTAGTCTCTCTCTAAGAGCTATTAGGTTATGATGTTATGATATTACCCTCAAGTGGCTACTATATCATATATATAGTAGTTAAAAAGGGATTAATCAAAACCTAATTTTATAAAATCCTAATATATATATATATATATATATATATATATATATCTTAATTAAGTCTTACTTAATTAATATATATATATATAAATTATCCTTTTAATTTAAATTGTGATTTAAATACTATTAATCATATTAATATATTTAAATCCTTAAAATTTAAATTAATTCCATTTTAAATTACGTTTCTATGTGTGTGACCTTATAGGTTATTATTACGCTGGCAATAATTTTAAAATCATATTATAAAATTATAAACAAGTGAAATGCATCTAGTAATGCATCATCGCTACCCAAGTAATAATAAGATCGATGATTCGATACAACCTTTTTTCGTGACCAATGTTTCAATGTAATTTAATCCTTTTAACCTTAATATCCTAGATTAAACTCGAGTCATGGAATGTGTCATACTCTTCATAATTTAACTGAAGTTTTCTTGATCAATGAGTAGTACTATATGAAACAAATCACTATTTGAGCATGGCCATGCATTTCATAGTCCTACTCAATCAAGAGGCCTATGGATATCATCCCTAATATATAGGAGGGTTAAATTCCATCTAGATCACTCATATTCCTCACACGATCATCATGATGTACCCAATAATCACCTTTATAGTCCACCCTATTAAAGGTGACATTTGATGATATCAAAGTACATAAATTCTCGTAGTAGTAATATAGTGATTTCGTGTGTCGGAGGACCATTACATCATTATCACTATGAGAATTTCTAATGACACTTTCGCATAATGCTCCACATAGAATTCTCATGGTGGGTCCGTCAAAGACATCGTTCTTCAACATGTACCTATGCATCGACTTAATATCTCATATATTTATGACCAATGAGATTTGGTCATCAATCAATCCACATACTAGTCTCAATGCATCAATGTTGTCCCATCAACAATGATACTCGATTAGGACATTTAAGAACAATGATACTAATTGTAATTATATAATCTCATGTTCAAGTCACATACTTGAAAACTATATAATTTGTATCACTATTCTAAGGAATTTTATTATGTTAACAATTATATAACGCAAAGAAATAAAACCATAATAAAATCATTCATTTATTCAATCAAATATAATATCAAAACGTTAAGCAATTATATCAAATAATTGGCCTCTAGGGCATAAACTCTAACAGTCTCCCACTTGCACTAGAGCCAATCACTCATGTATCTAATACCCAGAACTAGTGTGACCGTCGTGCTTTTCGTCGCGACAAAGCCTTGGTCATGGATCTCGCAACATTATCATCAACTGGCACTCTTCCTATATGTACATCTCTCTATCAATGATTTCACTGATGAGATGGTACCGCCTAAGTATATGCTTGGATCATTGGTGAGATCTGGGTTCCTTAGCCTGTGCAATGGCTCCATTGTTATCACAGTATAGCTTAACCGGATCAACAATGGTTGGAACAACACCTAGTTCAGTGATGAACTTTTTAATCCATACAGCCTCCTTGGCCGCACTAGAAGCAAAGAATATACTCAAATTTCATTGTAGAATCCGCCATCGCCTCTTCGCTTCAACTCTTCCAAACTAACAACACCACCATTAAGGCAAAATACAAAACCTGACTGAGACTTATAATCATCATTATCACCGAAACTAGCATCGTGGTAACCCTTTATCGCTAGTTCATCTTCACCTCCATATACCAAGAATGAATCCTTAGTCCTTTTAAGGTACTTGAGGATATTCTCGATCATTGTCCAAAGTTGACCTTCACCGGATTCGATCGGTATCCGTCATCATGCTCAAAGCATACGAGACATCCGGACGAGTACATATATCATTGCATACATGATAGATCCAATTGTCAAGCATAAGGGATCTTTCTCATATGCTCCTCATCATCTTGTGATTTAGGACATTGGGCCTTAGAGATCTTTACACCATGAGTCATGGGTAAATGTCCTCTTTTTTTCTCTTGCATGTCGAACTGCTTTCAAAGACTTTATCAATATATGTACTCGATTTAGTCGATCATTTTTCTCGATCTATCTCGATAGATCTTGATACCTAAAATGTAGGTCGATCGCCTAAATCTTTCATGGAGAAACATTTTCCTAACCATGTTTTTACAAATTCAGAATGAAGGAATGTCATTCCTAATAATTAATATGTCGTCAACATATAATATCAGAATACAATGTGACTCCCACTAACCTTCTTATATACACAAGGTTCATCTTCATTTTTAATAAAGCCAAACTCTTCGATCGCTTCATCAAATCAAGATTCCAACTCCGAGAGAGTTTTGCTTCAATCCATAAATGGATCGCTGCGTACTTACATACCTTTCCAAAGATCCTTTGAGCGACAAAACCCTCAAAGTTGTGTCATGTACACATCCTCAAGGAGATTTCCATTAAGGAAAGCAGTTTTGACATCCATCCGCCAGATTTCAGAATCATAAAAAGTCGTAATAGCAAGTAAGATCCTCGATGGATTTAACCATTGCCATCGGAGAGAAGGTTTCATCATAGTCAACACCTTGAACTTGTTTGAAACCTTTTGCTACCAAATACTTTTTATAGGTTTGTACATTACCATCCATGTCGCTTTTCTTCTTGAAAACCCACTTGCACCCTATTGGTTTTACCTTCTGTGGATCAACCAAAGTCCATACTTGGTTAGTATACATGGAGTCCATTTTCAGATCTCATGGCTTCAAGCCATCTCTAGAATCCGTCCATTCATAGCTTCTTGGTAGAAGCAGTGCTCATCCCGATCTATGAGCATCACATCGCTGCTTTTGAGTCACAAGATATCCATAATATCTCTGCTGCTCTGGGCGTGTCCTACCAGATCTATTTAATTCCTTGTGTAATTTGAGCAGTTCACTTTCCATAACATCTTGTGGTTCCCGCCACGCTCCAACTCAAAGTTCAATGATATTTCGTGGTTCTCTAATTTCTTCGAAGTTCTACTTTTCTCCCAATCGCTTCCTTTAGAGACAAATTTCTTTCTAGAAAAATACCTACCGAGCAACAAACACTTTGTTCTCGTAAGGTTTGTAGAAATAATACCCTTTTGTTTCTTTTGGGTATCCCACAAAATTACATTTGTCGATTGGGGTCCGAGCTTGTCGTAATCCAGACGCTTTTACAAACGCCTCGCAACCCCAAATCTTCATGAATCTACACACTAGGACGCTTCCCCACCACATCTCATATGGTGTCTTCAACCGCCTTTTGTAGGAACACTGCTATGTGAATGCAAATTGCCTCTGTGGCATGACCCCGTAAGCTTATCGAAGATCTCGCATGACTCATCATTGATCGTACTCATGTCCAACAAGGTTCGATTCCTCCTCTCGCATACACACCATTCCATTGTGGTGTTCTGTGTGGAGTGAGTCGTGATATAATACCACACCTTTAGAAGGTCATCAAAGTCTTGGCTTAAGTATTCACCTCCTCGACGGATCAAGGGCTTTTATGCTTTTGCCAAATTGGTTTTGAACTTCATTCTTGAATTCCTTGAACTTTTCAAAGGATTCGGATTTGTGTCTCATAAGATACACATATCCATATCTATCAAGTCACAAGAAATGTAATGAAGTAATAAAACCTACCTCTTGCTAATCTAACTCATGGGTCCACATACATCACTATGTATAAGTCCCAATATATCGCTAGCCCGCTCATCGTGTCCAAAGGAAAGGGCTTTAGTCATCTTGCCTAATAAACAAGATTCGTGATTTTCATATGATTCAAAATCAAATGAATCCAAAAATCCATCTTTATGGAGTTTTGATATGCTTTTCATTTATATGGCCCAAACGACAATGTTGTTGTAGATATGTTTGATTTGAATCATTTGATTTAAATCGCTTTTGTATTTATGTTATAGATAGGCATTTCCAAATCAAGAATATAAAGACCATTAAACAATTGTGCAACACCATAACATATATCATTTAAGTAAAACGAACAAACTATTGTTCTTTATTATAAATGAAAAACTTTTTTGTCCAAACAAGAAATGTAAATAATGTTTTTGCTTATATAGCAGCACAAAATAACAATCTTCTAATTCTAAAACTAGCCCAGAGGGCAAAGATAAATGATAAGTTCCTACTACCAAAGGCAAAGAACTCTTGCTCCATTCCCAACACGTAGGTCAACCCTCCTTTTGTTAAAGTCCTACTCCTTCTGAGAGTTCCTCAGACATTAACACAAATGTGAGAACCACATCCAAAGATTAATACCCATGATGTAGAAGTAGACAAGTTGACTTCTATAACATATATACCGAATCAAGTCCCACTTCCTTTCCTTTTCTTCACTTCTTCCAAATAAGCAAGACAATTCCTCTTCCAAAGGTCCGTGTTTTCCACAAAAGTGACAATCACCTTCTTTAGCCACCCCACCTTTAGGTTTTAAAGCCCTGCTTGGTTTTGGATTTAGGTTTGGCACCGTAATTAGATCCTATCTTCTTCTTCGCTTTCCATTTTCCCTTAGCATTCCCCTTTGCACCATCATTATGGGAGGGTCCCCGCTTTTTCATGTTGTTCTCAGCAGCTCTAACATGCTCAACAACTCAAGAAGGGGTTTCGCAATTTCATTCATAAGATAATTCATGACAAATTGAGAATAGTCATGATGTTGTGGATTGCAAAACAAGATCCGTTTGGGCCTCCTGAGTGATTGGAAAACCCAACCTATCAAGGTACTCAATATACCCAATCATTTTCAAAGACATGTGGACCAACCGGATCACGTTTCACCCATTTTGCAGTTGATACAATGCCTTGCTCAGATCATACTCTCCCCGCCGAGCATGCCCTTCAACAATTTCTCGAGATGCTCGATTATCTCATAAGCATCCATCAACTCATGTTGCTTCAAGCTCAAATGCTCATGGTTGCTAAGATGAGACAACTCACGCCCAGAGCATCATCTTGATGCTTCTTGTAAGCATTATGCTCGTGACGTGGTGCAAAGATCACCGGTGTCGCAGAATGGGCTTTTCAATGACATATAGCTTTGCGCCTTGTTTGAGGACAATCCTCAAGTTCCTATGCTACCAAGGAAATTAATTCCACTCATTTTGTCCTTCTCAAGGACCGATCGAGTGAAAGACTACTTGTATTGTTGTTGTTTTGCCATTGATATCTACAATTTATAAGTGCAAAAAATAATAAGTCAAATTGCAGAGTTGATATTATGTAATTGATAATAAGACATTCAAAATATACCTCCCACTATTTTATTCAAATTAATAGCCCTCACCATTAATTCAGAAAGCATTTTTCAATTAAATCTTTCTAGTGAGCCAAGATCCATATTTCATTATGCCCTAAGTTAGCTTTGGCTAATCTCTTAAAACACAATTATTTAGGTAGACAACCCTTTTGTCAATTATATCATATATAACTCCCGGATAGTTTGGTAAACAACAATTGTTTCTAGTCCATCTAATGGTACCTACCAAACTCTATGCCTCTAAGTCCACAATCCTATCGAGATAACTTAGTTAAGTCTCGGGCCCAATGATTTTAATAGCTTTGATATCACAATTATCCTATCGCATCTTACCTAGATAAATAGGGTACTTTGCTTTGGCAAACCTACATCTATCGATCAAGGTCTTGATGAGTGTTATTCATCGAAGGCATCCGATTTAGACTTAATAATTTAATGAGGGATTTTATTAATAAATTTAGATCTCACCAATTTTAATCTTATTAAGCATGCACATTATTTATCATATCATATCGCATACAAGCATAAATAAAGTGCAAAATTAAATGTGTCACGCTTATGGCCCAATCCATCGTCAATCTTTTCAAGCTAATGAAAGATCAAGGTCAATCTAAGGTGGTAAAAGATCTTAAAATAAATAGCTTCCTCGATCTTCCTCAAGCATGTGCCTCCTCTCCATCATCATCTTTCCATCGTGTCCTTCATCTTTTCATCTTCATCGACATGATTATTACATGACATAAAGAAACCTCGAAGTTACATTCGAGGGGATTTAGATGAGAAGAGAATTTTACATTAGAATTTATAGAAAGGCACTATATGCAAGCCGTATTTCAAAACCAAAACCACTAACCTATGGGTCAAAAGGCCATAATCAGGCACCATGCATATCACAATAAGCATATAACATTTTTATATAAAATTAAAGAAAAATATATATAACAAATTGGGGTCACGACCATCAAGGCCATTTACGGGGTCCAAGGGGGTCTGGGGTCTCACCGGACCGGGGTCCATGGGGTGGTCTCGACCGGCCAACGAAATTTTTGAACTACAATCAGATTGCAGAATTTTTTCAAATGATTCTCTCAAACAGCTTTTTTAATCACATATTTTAATCCACCAAAATAGTCATAATAACAATACACCCGATACATATCATATATGTCCGATTTCAATTAATCATATTAAATCAATAATCGTTATTATTACGCATATATAAGATACAATTAATGTAACAATATATACATGCATATCTATTATCGATATTCATAATACCGTAATATGTCGACATTATGTAATATCATATACTCAATTAATGTAACATCATATACATGCATATCTATTATCGATATTTATAATATCAAAATATGTCGATTATGTAATATCATATACTCAATTAATAGTTCGGTAAAATTGTATCATCATATATATATATATAAAAAAACAATATAATCAATTTCAGATCGCAGAAATTGTATCATCACATACCATATATATCGAAAACAATTAAACACGTTATCCAATTAATCGTTCAAGCAAGTAGCTCGATACCACCGTAGGGTTTCGACACGTAAACGCACAAATAAAAATAGAACAATTTAAAGCAATTTCAAACCCTAAACAGATCCATGCAAAAATAATTAATTCAGTTGGTTAGAAATTATACCTAATATGAAAATGCTTCAAATTGATGCGCTCAATCTCCAACGCAATCCAAACGAATCGCGCGCTTACTACAGATTCACACGAACGCCCCGCTTAACCGTCAGACGATCGCAAAGAAACGGAATCTCACAGATTAGCCACCAAAAGGAATGGATTTTAGAACTGCTTTCTCTCTAGTCTCTCTCTAAGAGCTGCTTAGGTTATGATGTTATGATATAACCCTAAGTGGCTACTATATCATATATATAGTAGTTAAAAAGGGATTAATCAAAACCTAATTTAATAAAAAAATCCAATATATATATATATATATATATATATATATATATATATCTTAATTAAGTCTTACTTAATTAATATATATATATACAATTATCCTTTTAATTTAAATTGTGATTTAAATACTATTAATCATATTAATATATTTAAATCCTTAAAATTTAAATTAATTCCATTTTAAATTACGTTCTATGTGTGTGACTTATAGGTTATTATTACGCTGGCAATAATTTTAAAATCATATTATAAAATTATAAAAAAGTGAGCGGCATCTAGTAATGCATCATCGCTACCCAAGTAATAATAAGATCGATGATTCGATACAACCTTTTCGTGACCAATGTTTCAATGTAATTTAATCCTTTTAACCTTAATATCCTAGATTAAACTCGAGTCATGGAATGTGTCATACTCTTCATAATTTAATCTGAAGTTTTCTTGATCAATGAGCGTACTATATGAAACAAATCACTATTTGAGCATGGCCATGCATTTCATAGTCCTACTCAATCAAGAGGCCTATGGATATCACCCCTAATATATAGGAGGGTTAAATTCCATCTAGATCACTCATATTCCTCACACGATTCATGATGTACCCAATAATCACCTTTATAGTCCACCCTATTAAAGGTGACATTTGATGATATCAAAGTACATAAATTCCGCAGTAGTAATATAGTGATTTCGTGCCTGGAGGACCATTACATCATTATCACTATGAGAATTTCTAATGACACTTCGCATAATGCTCCACATAGAATTCTCATGGTGGGTCCGCCAAAGACATCGCTTTTCAACATGTACCTATGCATCGACTTAATATCTCATATATTTATGACCAATGAGATTTGGTCATCAAATAATCCACATACTAGTCTCAATGCATCAATGTTGTCCCATCAACAATGATACTCGACTAGGACATTTAAGAACAATGATACTAATTGTAATTATATAATCTCATGTTCAAGTCACATACTTGAAAACTATATAATTTGTATCACTATTCTAAGGAATTTTATTATGTTAACAATTATATAACGCAAAGAAATAAAACCATAATAAAATCATTCATTTATTCAATCAAATATAATATCAAAACGTTAAGCAATTATATCAAATAATTGGCCTCTAAGGCATAAACTCTAACACCTGCTGTTCACGATCATGTGAATAACTCATAATCATAATTATAGTTCTAATTTTCTCTTCTCATCCAAGACGAAGATATTTTTCATCACATGTCTTTACCTAAAACATCAAAGATCATGGTTATACCAAATCACAGTTCCTGTTCATAATCATACTAATAAGTTCATCTTTGCACTACGGGCCAAAGATATTCACAGTACAAAAAAATGGGGCTTTAGCAACAACTAATTTTCGTTGCTAAAGGTGCCAAATTTTGTTACAAAAGAGTTTTGGCAACGACTTTAATGTCGTTGCGTCTTTCGTTATGCAATGAGCGTTCCTAACTGTTTCGCAATGAACATTTTTTTTTCATTGCCAAAAGTATTATATTTTGCAACGAAATTTGGCTTTCGTATAGAGACATCGATCCTTTAGCAACAAAATGTATTGTTGCAGAATAATTAAAATTTCGTTGCTAAAAACCCCATTTCGTTGCAAAAGCTCGCTAATTGGCAACGAAATGAACTCTCTTTTTTGTAACGCACCATGTATTTTCGCTGTAATTGACATCATTTTGCAACGACATTTTCGTTCTTGCGATAAATTATGAAAATTGTTGCCTAAGCTTGCTTTCATCATGAATGTAAACTTTTTAGAACGATTTTTGTTCTTGATTATATTATTTGGCAAACGACATTATCTTTGAATCAAGAATAAAAATGTTTATTCTTTGGTTATTTTCAATAAAGAACGAAAGTCATCGATTAAAGAAGCGATATTATATGTTGTCGTTTCTTTATATGTGCAACGAAAGTTGATATGATTTGCAACGATAAAAAACTTTGCCTTTTATTTTAGTATTAGCAACAATATCCTCTTCGTTGTTATTAGGTTAATTTTTCGTTGCCAAATATTATATTTTTAATGCCTTTAGCAACAATAAAAAATTGTTGCTATATTAAAACTTTTTCAATGCTTTGGTAACGAATTATATTGTTGCCAAATCAAAATTTGACATTCTTTTTGTGTACCTGACTGGCTCAATGTCCCCATAGCAAATAATGGCAAAAATACAAAAAACTAAAATATTATTAACTTAATAAAAGCATCCACTACATAATCATTCATTATCTTTACAATTAATCATCTAAAGCTACCACAGTTCTTCAATCAAAGTATATATCTACATATATAGAGAGAGTACACTTTATAATTTCGTCCCTTGTCTTCCGTAAACGTAGCACGAAAATTTAATACCCGAAGATTGTAAGGCGAGGTGTCATAGAAGCAGTCTTCCTGCACATATTTAAAAATAATAGCTAGTCAGAAAAATGAAGCATATAGGTCACCAGAGGCACTTAGTGCCAAAATCAATACACAAAGACAATAGAGTTGCGCTACATTGGTACCATCAGACAATCAGTATTGCTCATAAGCAGAAAAAGACAAATAGGCAATCACAATATCATTTGCTACGAATCCAAATAAAAAAAGAACCTTTAATTTGACTATATGATTGCTCTGTTACAAGAAAAAAATTGGAATCTTAATCGGCCATTTCATAAATTAATTTCAGTAAGCATAGTGGTAAACATATTTTCTGTTACAAGACTTGTAGATTATTATTATATATTGACCTCAAGTCAGAATTCAGTCACATTCAACAACCACAAGCATCACACAATATTAAATACCATCACACAATATTAAATAACAATGTTTAAATTTCTATATAGAAAGGACACCAATTATTGAAGGAGGCAAAGTGAAGATAGTTAGATTTCCGTGGATACACATCTTCAAGAAAGTAGTAAGCATGACCAACTATCATTCCCTGAATCATAGATATAATGTTCAAGTTAATTGTAGTATCAGTAGTAGGCTAAGAGAAGGAGACAAAGTGAAGATGGGAAAATCTGTTATAATCAAGTAAATCATTCACATCAGAATCATATATGGGCTACTCATTTCCCTAAGCTAAGTAACTCTCGTGTCTTCAAGCACTAGGCCAATTTTTGGCTTCAAGATATTTATTGTTCCCTACAAACAAGGATTCTTAAGGTTTTCAGAGGTTATACCTCTAACATTATAGCTTTAGATGGATTGATAAGGTGTTATGGCTAGTGGAAGATTATAGAAGCTCACACCCTTATCAGCATGAAGCTGTAAAAAGTGACTACAATTTTCTAAGTTCTTACATGTATCTTAAAATAGGAAACATATTTCAGACAAAGAAATATAAATTCTAAGGGAAGAAAGTCCACATACAGATTTAAATTGATGCTCACCCATGGTCAAGCAATACAACATCTGTTGAATGAAACCTCCATTCAATTGTCCACGAAATGAACCTCTTCCTGGAACACAATTTAGTAAATATTATTCATTAGAAATCTCATGTCCCTGTTACCACTGGTCACATACATGAGAAACACAAAAATAAGCAATGCGTTAAAGTTGTAACAGCAGGAAATAAACAATATAAAGGCTGGAAAACATAAAAAAATTCTAATGCACAACAGAAACAATCAAGCAAACAAACATTTTCTTATAAATTTATGCACTTCAACCATACACTAATGTTGAATAACAATAACAATGAATAACATAAACAATTGTAACACAGAAGCATCAGCTCGAAAATTAAGAATAACATAAAATACTGATTATGATTTCTAATTGAAAATTTGAAAAAAAAATGTTTTGAGGTAATTAATATTGGTTCAAGACAATCAAGCCATTTCTTACAAACAAAAAGTAGCATATAACATGACAACACAATGGCCAACACGAAGAAAACAAACTGCATATTGAAAATCTAAAAACTCAAAAGAGAAAACCATTATTCAGTCAAGTTTCCATTATTTATAGTAGACAGAACAAGATTCAATGACCTCATGATTCTCACTTATCTTATATGGATGTCTCTCATATGATGAATTATTAGTTTATTACTTGTTGTTGTAAGAAGATCGGTTGCTACATCTCTTTGACATTCCACTTGAGAGAAACATGATTTTTGTCCTCCGGCTTGCTGCAGCACTCCTAAGAGTTTTAAGAGGGAAAGGAAGCCTAAAGTAAGAATATCCGCACATTTTACCTCTCCTTCTTTGAGCAGATTCAACAACTCTCTTAACATCCTTGAGCATATTATAATCTAACGAGAAGAAAAAGGAATTTCTCACCACAAAAACCACTAAAATCATTGAAATATGAAAATAGCAATTAACTACACCAAATTATAACTTGTAAGAAATCTATATAAATAGTTTTTAGAAGGTGTCACGATGATATTAAACTAATCTTCAAAAAGAGGATGGGATGGGGGTCTTCAGATAACATGTTGGATTTTTAGTTAAATATGATTATTAAATATTCGTTCAAGGGTGAAATGTTTCCTGGTTTTCTGTTTCAGAGCAATTTCCTGGTTTTCTGTTTCAAGAAGTCCAGATAAGCATGAAGATAATCAACCTTCCCCTTCAACTTCTCAGATGCTTTGTTGAAAAGATCTACAGCTTTTTTGAATTGTCTGTCTCCAATAATACGTGTACTTTCAAATTCATCTGGGTAGCTGTGCATGAAAATAATACATCAGTAACAAGACCAAATATGTTTCACATCAAAAAATCTAAGCACACAGATATATGTGTACCCTGGTCCTCGGCCATAGCACAACTCATTCTTCCCACCGCAAGTACTTTGATTAAAATCGCAAGGTAACCCAGTATCCGTGCAGAATGCACCAAGAACATTTGGACTAACATCACCACAGTTGGATTGACAGATACAAATCTAGGCTTGTCAGCCTGCCTAAGAGCACTCCTGACATGATTTGCAACACTCAAGATCCTGGTTGCTGGTTTACCAGAAGACTGGAAAGATGCAGCTAGTTCCAGTAATTCATGGTCTGCATTTAAAAAACTACTCTTTACCAAAAAGTAGAGTAAGCTATATTTTATTTCTTCTCTTCATATTGACACAGATAATTTGACTCAGATACTCTCTGATCCACGTTGTGTCTATTTCAACTTCTTTATTTGATAGGTTATTAAATCCACTAGAAGCGCCAAGAAGAGGACTATGCAACATATACATAAAATGGACGAGGATGTCACATCCAAATCAGACGCTTCTATGTGCACTGTTCACAATCTACATTTGTTAAGATTCTCACAAACAGAATTTCGCTTTGCCATGGTATGATGATATAAGATCATTAACCTTTGTAGTTGTAGTATACAATTGCCAGGATCATGGACATGGCTACACAAAACCAGGAATTGGCTAAAGAATCATGGAATGGTACAAAATAATCATGGAATAAATCTAGCTACATATGATTTACAAAAAACATAACTAACTAACGAAAATCAACATATAGAACAGAAAAGAAATAAATCTGGCTTATGTATTCATATATCAGAGTTTGTTTTCCCCAGTCCAGTGACCTGTCCCTAAACATATTACAGCAATTTACATGGCATCATTGGGCTCTTTCCTTGTAATAAAAAAAGAATGGCATCATAGAGCGAGTCACTATAGTATCCATACCTCCGCAGTCCGCACCTCTTGTGCATAGGTTGGTGATATTGTTGTTAAAATGTTAGAGAACACGATGGCACCCTGAAAAAGACAGGAACATGTTAACATACACTACCTTAACTTGATAAAATCACTCTAAGTAGGTCATAGCTGAATAAAAGTCCCACTACCTTAACAGGATTGACCCTGTCATGAGATGAGTGGTCCTGCAACCTATCTGGCCTGTTTAATTGGCTAACATCAAGACCACAAGATGCTAATTCTGAAGCAGGTGCAGTCCCTTGATACTCGAAATTGTGACATATAAAACAGACTCTAGTTGAATTCAGACCTTTCGGTGCATATAGATCCCAGTACAGTGGTGCCTTATAAA
>CM035134.1:132363549-132583549 GCA_020205605.1 Panax ginseng | reverse complement strand
CATAATTCATGGATAATTCGATGATGTGGATTATTTATTGAGCTATGTTACAGCAATAAAATATTGATGATGAACTTTTAAATCATAGAAGATAGTAGATATTATACTCTACTTGACTCTTCTACTGGATTATTTGTTCCGATGCAGTTAGACTTGTTGTCTATTATATTCAATCAGTTTTACACTGTTGAAGGCTAATAATAATTTATTCTGCATTATCTTAGTCATTATATTCTTTACTGGGCTAGTTGAGATCACCCTTTGCTTTCATTGTTCTCTTTAGGAAATGAGAACATAGCCGGGACTAGTTGGGGAATAGAGTGACGGTCCGAGATGGTGGCTGCAGTAGTCCTCACTATTTTATAAAAGAGTGTGATAATAATTTTAATGAGGACTCCATTTGAGTTTGGATATTGTCTACGAGATAATATTCGTGTTAAAACTCTCAGCTATGTTTTTTTGTATTTTACACGATAGTTGTATAAATAAGTTTGTATTTGAATTCTGTACCATATATTTGGCGACTCAGAATTGGTTGTGTATACCTATTTTGGGGGCTTCACAATGGAATTCTAAAGGATAATGCTAGTTTGAATGAAAGGAACTCATGAATAGGCAGTGATGGCTAAAGTTAGACAAGAAACTAAGTTTGGGGGAAAATTTTGGGGTATATAAGTTATATTAAAAAAAAGAAAATATATATATATATATATATATGAATAAACACCATAGCTAGTCTAGTTTTGTGGCCTTTGTTACTTGAGTAAGTAAGCCCGAGGGGATGTCTTTACACCTAGCTCCCTAAGGCCTTAATGGTTTGGGAGTCGTTAGTCGAAAGCTCGTTAAGGTAGCATTGAAAAGCCTAAGGGAATAAGATATTGCATAGCCATGAGTATAAAAAAGAGAATAAAATGGGAAAAAGAGCAAAAAGCCCCCAAAGTGAAAAATAAAGCATAAGTACCCCATGTTGACCCTTGAAATTAGTAACTGTTTGACTTTAGTCGGATCTAGTTTGTTCTTGGATTTCTTGAGCTTACACTATATGATTCCTTCAAAGAGGTCTATTATGTGTTTTATTTAGCTTTATATCAGTTAGCATAGTTGTTGAGCACACACACACACACTAAATCAGTAATAATAGTTTAAGATTTGATGATTGATTGGGAAGTTATTGATTGATCTTGATATGATATACTATCGTGTTTACTTGATTTCTCTGAGGTCGTGTGATTAAAATGTGTTCTGTCTTACTGCTGGATTTTGTAGGCATTTAGTAGATGCATTTGCATTGCATATCATTTTGCTTGAGGACAATCAATATTTCATGTTTGGGGGAATTTGATGAGTAGGTTTTTAACCTACGATTTGATCTTGTTCAGCTTGGTATATTGCTAGTTTTTGTAATTATTCATATTACTTTTGATGGATTTTGTTCTATATTCATGAAAATGGGTTGAAGACATCTAAGGGTGAACAAGTGAAGAAATTACAAGATTTGCTACATTCTGACCAGACGGCGTGAGGCGCGCCGTGGTTGCAAAGGAGATGGCGCGGGGCACACTGCATGAGGAGGACATACTGTTGGAACAGCGCGGGACACGTTGCTTACTGAAGAGACCCGGCACGGGGCACGCCGATCGGACGGGTCAACTGCAGATTTTGTTTTTTATATATGGAAGTTGAGTTTTAATTGGACTGATGATTTCTTTATCTAATGGAATTAAGTTAGGAGTATTAATGGGAAGTTATTCCTTAGTTTTAGGGATTCTTGGGACTGATAACCATTTGGGTACAGATAGGAGTTGGGTTTTGATTCAAATTCTGAAGAGGTTTGGATTGGATAACTTTGGCATGTATTTGGATTGCATTTGGTTCAGCTATTAAATCAATTATGGTAATTTAGAAGAGGGACTTAAATTAACTACACACAATCAATTACACTTTTGGAGCCCTAATTGAGAGAAGAACTGTAGAGGAGCAAAGCAAGGAAGGAGATTCACGCAGATTGCAAAATTGAAGGCAAAGAAGGGTGGTGCATTACTATTCTTTTTCTTAAATTTAATTCTTGTAATTTGAATGATGAATTCTTTACTTTATTCAGTTTTTAATTTATCTATGATGAATTAAATTACTTTTTAGGCTTGCAATTGATCTTTAGTGTTGAACAATGATTGTTATGCCTTGATTTCAGTTTAATAATACTATCAATTCAATTTATCTATTGTGATTTATACTTAATTTACGAATTGCTTGATCACCAATTTTATGTGGATTTGTATGGATTCGAGAGATGATGTATGAATCTAAACCTAATCACAATAGCATGTGTTCATGAATTCTATGTTTTGATGGAATCTTGATGTATGTTTAGGATAGAGATATATCTAACATCGCATGTAATCTTTAAAGAACATGGAATTTAAACCTTATTTGATTTTAATTCATATAGAGATATAGTGAATTAGTTAATTAGGGTTTTTGGCTTAATTCTATCAAATTGTGGATTTAATTTAATACGGTGTTAGTGCATCGAGAGATGGCTAATTCTACTTGAGTATTCTTGAATAATAAACTGAGATAGTAATTTAAACTATAAAAAGGTGTGATAATCAGAGTGAAACTTAAAGTGAAATTATAAGCCTAAATCTCCATTATCTGCTTGAAATTACGGTTAATAATTTGTGTTCATTTATTTTGATTTTTAGTTTATTAGTTTTTAATAATTATAAGTATTAGTTTGAATAGTTTAATAAAATTGAAATAATATAAAACTAGTAATTGTCAGATTAAATTTCATACTAGTCTTTGTGGGAACGATACTTTATTCATCATTATATTACTTGTTAATCACGTATACTTGCGTGTGAGCGTATTTAGATTTTACTTAACAATGGGATTTCACATGAGAAATCTATGAAACAATAAAAGAAAGTGAAAAACATTTGACATTAAATGTTTGCCATGGTGAAAGAGAAGTGATGAATCCCAAACAAAGGAGGTCGCCTTAAAAATAATCTCCCCTTGATAATATTCGACGGAAGAGAGGTTAAGAACACCTAAGAAGAAGAAGGAACAAAGTCAACAAAGCTGGAAATCCTAATAATGCAAGAAATAATTAAATTACGAAATAGTCCGAGTAAACCCAAAACTAGAAAAAAACTTCGGACGACCCAAACACATGTTTCCCGACTTATTTTGGACTTTTAATGGTGTCCTTCATGGCCTAAGGTTATAAGTCTTGTAGGGATCATCGTAAGCTTCAATTTGATATATTATAGTCCCGTAACTCTAAATGAATCAAAAGTTATGGTTAAAACAGCGACAACCCTTCTTAGACTTGGTTTTCCTTCATTTTCTTATTTGGAGTATGTCATTTGGCCACCCTAGGGTTCTGACCCCTAGGGTTGGCCACCCTAGGGTTCGACCACCTAAGATGGTCCTATGGTAGTACATTGCTTCCTTCATGGTTCGTTATTTGATCGTTGGAGTGAAGTGTCGCTTCGAGTTCCCAAACTATCAATCTTGCTTTAATAATTCGAGGGAAATAAACAAAGATATAATCAAGGTAATATGGCTTGGAAAACAAAAAAGAAATATTGGAATTACCTAGAAGAAGAAACAAGAAAAAACACGAACATAAGAAGCCATTCAAATAAAAAAAAGAAGGAGAAGAACAAAAAATAAAGAGGCCAAAGCCCCCTAGGGTTCGGGAACCTAGGAGGGCTCTCCCCTCTTACCTTTGACTCCCTCAGCTCATTGATCTATTATCCGAAAAGGATGCTTCTTTGTTGAGGAAAAAATATGGTTTTTCTTTGAGAATATCCGGAGAAAAATCCAAAATCCTGTTAAGGTGAGATGACCCAGAAAAGAAAGTCTATGATCACCTAAAAATAAAGAAATAGATGAAGCGAATCCAAGTATAAAACATGCAAGAAAAGGGAAAAGATCACAAAAACAAGAGGAGGCGTCGAAACCCCCTAAGGTTTGGCCACCTTGGGGAATCATTCTCTTACCTCTGTTCACCTCGACTTGTCGGGCGTCATTTGACTTGTGTCTTAATGATTCTTGGTTGAAGAAAGGAAGAAATTAGAGTAAGCGAGAGGATTCTAAGAGAAAGTTTGAAGGGATATATATAGAGAGAGAGACAGAGAGCCCCAAGTATATTTGCATCAGTTTTGGAAACAAGCATTCCATTCCTAATGAGGAAAGGATTCGATTTAATTTCCAAAATAGAAGAGGATTGGATTTTATTTCCAAAAAAAAGAAAAAAAAAGATCGTATTTCCTAAAAAATAAAGAAAGATCATATTTGATTTTGTTTCCAAAAAATATAAGGAAAAAATTTGATCTTGTTTCCAAAATAAAATAAAGATTTTAGTTTATTTTATTTCCAAAACAAAATAAGACTTGATTTGATTTGTTAATGTATATATTTTCCAAATTTAATTAGATTTATCTTGATTTAGTTTTCAAAAAATTAAGCAAACAAAGATTGAGCAGGATTTGGGTAAAACTTCCAAGATATCATGGATAGCCCTCATAGGGCGCACCCCTTAGGGGTTCGGCCCCCTAGGCGTTCTCTCTCCTAGTACTTTTGTTTTCGAAGCTTGCAAGATCAAGCTCTGCTGATTCTTCAGAAAATTGAAGCAAAAACTTAAATATTGAAGTATTTTGCATGATTGTCACTTCAAAGGCGTAACTCATGTGCAGGAGAAAATGTGGGCCCAAGTGAAATTAGGGTTCACATATGACCTAAAAGAATATAATAACAAAAGGAAGAGACAAAAATAAATGAACAAGACAGCAATAAATGAACAAAAGGGGAAAACCTTAGGGTTTTGGCCACCTATGGTTTGGCCACTCTAGAGTTCGGCCACCCCTAGGTGGGCCCATCTTAAAATAAAGTTTGATAATCTCTTCATCAATTGAACTTGATTTGAACTACCGGAATGAAACAAAGATAAAACAAGGAAAACAAACAAATGAGTAAAGAAGCCAAGGTGTCCCCTAGGCACCCTAGGGTTCGGCCACCCTAGGGTTTGGCCACCCTAGAGTTTGGCTACCTAGGGTGCGCACTAAGGTTCAGCCCCCTAGGTTTCAACATCTAGGGATATGTCTCCCTTGTCCCGTATCGAGCTCTTCCGAGATTTCCAATGACAAGATTGAATGATAAGATGTTCAAATAAAAAAAAAATAAGAGCAGAAAAGCATGGGTTGAACAAAAAGAACCTTGGAACATGAGACCTGAGAGGGGCCTTCATGATTCCTGAGGCAGAAGGCTTATGGAGGAAACTCATTTTGAGAATTAATTAAGAGATTGGATTGGTGGCTAGAAGGGCATGACGATCTGGACATTACTCGGGTAACTAAGGGTATTTCTAGAATTTCCCCTAAGGTCGTGTGCCAGGCACAAGACCTAGACATGTGCCAGGAACGTGACCACTTTCCAGGACAAACACTTGAACAATCATCTTATCGTCGAATAGATGAAATTTGTTGAGCAATAATGGAGAACACAAACTTATTTTCACGGATTGTTAAGGTATACCAACAGTGTGATATGGGCGTATAAATTAAGTCACGCCACTGATGAGTGGGATTTATACCCCACAAATCGAATACTTTATGACTTAAATAATTACTTGAATTCGTAGATTTTATATAGTTGTATATGATTATAGTGTTATTGCGCTTAATTGATGCAATGCAGGGCTTATTATGCCTTTTCCATGCTTTCAGGGACAAAATGGTCATTTTATAGGTACCCGCATCGCGGCGCCAAAGCCAAGCCTTGTGCTCGCGCTGCAGCGCTATCCCCCTGTCCAGCTAATGTCATCGTGGTGCTAAAGCCCCACTAATACCTCTTTGGCTCGCGCTGCAGCGCGAGCTCCGTGTTTTCCATACTAATGTGGCGCTGCAATGCCAACCATAGGTTATTTGTCCGCGCCATGGCGCCACCTCCGGTGCCCAGGCAAAGAAGGCCTTGGTTTAACCTAGAAAATGAGGAAAACTGATATATAAGGAAAGCAAGCCTCTATAAATGAGATATCAGATATCTCATATCAAAGAATAGTATAGTTTCCTCTTCTTTTACTTTCTCTCTCTAGTTCTTAGATAAATGTCTGTAAATATAGATTAGGGAGATTAAGGAGAAGTCTGGGATTTCTTTAGAGCATTAAGAGAAGTGAGCCATACGGATTAGAAAGCTTGATTTAAGCAGAATGCTTGGAGACTGAAGGGCTTTGACAGAGTTTCCTCTTATCCATTTATTCCCTCTGATTTTGTAATTCATTAATGTTGTCTTTATTGCTACTTATATTTTGTTCAATAGCTATGAACTGAGTATTTTCTCTAAGGTTATAATGGAACCCTTTGTTATTTAAATTGATTGTCTTCTCTCTTTGGTTGGCACCATATGGTTTGGTTTAATATATTTATGCTTAATGATTCTCGCTAAGACATTAGTGATGATTTTGGTAATTTACATGATATTGAAAGAAGGATTGTAGATTTACACTATAATATATTGGCATGTGATTATGGGTTTCGACTGCATAAGTTGTGCGTAGAATAGACATATATCTGTGCGCTACGTGCGACCTATTTGAGAGCTTATGTTTAAATCCTTGTTATGATCAATTCGCATAGATATGTGTAGGATTGTATCTATCTTGGATGTTCTTTTCTGTTCTATTCCCTATCGGGTGGATCTGGAAAGGATATGTTTGTGCCTACCTCGACAGAGGTGTGTGAGCACCTGTGTGATCTCGGTTGACAAATTATCATGACCATTAAGACCATAGAGAGAAGGGTAGGAAGTTTGATGAAGCATAGCACACTAGGTGTTCGACAGAATGCCTGAGTGGGGTGAAGTTGTAACCTTAGCTTGTAATTCCTTCGATTACCGTTTGTTATCCATTTTCTTGCTTTGATAATTAATCACACTTTCATTAACTTCTGTTCGAATAAGACTTTAGCGATACAAAGTCGGTACTTGGTAAATATTAGTGATGGTTCCTCGTGGGTTCGACACTTTCTTTATCACTATATTACTTGTTTGACCGCATATACTTGCGCGTGTTTAGTGATCGATTTTCTGACCAATAAGTTTTTGGCGCCGTTATCGGGGAACTATTATTCTAATATTGTCCAATATTGATTTAAATCAATTTAGTCTTAATTTGAACATATATATATTTCTTTTATTTGTTTGATCTTCCTTTTTGTTTTTAAGTTTACAGATTATGGATGATAATTATTATCAATGGCCTTATGAGAGGACGACACAACCAAGCTCGGAATAAGGACTTGAGCAATTGCAATTTCAAATTGCAAATGTCTTGAGGCTTTCTGACAATCTTGAGTGTCAGTCCACTCAGAATGCCTACTGTCAGGAATGAGCACACATTGAACTGATATCCTTTCATCCAAACTGTTAGGGTTATCCAAACTCTTGGGACTACAGTCAAGAGCAATATCATGATCCAAATCAGTCCTATCCAAATCAGTTTGACTATCAGTCTCTATCACAATACGAGATGACGTCTCGACCCAATGAGAGCTTTTCTGAGTACTCAACACGAGAAGAAGAGAACAGGCTTGAAGAGCTTCTCGCAAAGAAGGTTCGGATGGCAAGCCAAGAAGTTGCATTGCAAAGCCTTGAAAATTAATTGGGGCAACTCGTCAATGCCATCACAAATCTACAGCAAAGCAATTCACCGGTCATAATTGATCTCGATGATGAAAAAGTAGAGCAATGCAAGGTGGATATGCAACGAGAAGGTGATGAGTCTCGCACAGTTGTTGAAGGAGACGTCATGGTGCAAACTACCCAACCGGTGGACTCTGAAGTTAGAGACAAAAGGATCAACAGTGGTTGTATAGTCAAGATTTATCAATAACCAGAAACCACTCACCTGACTGTGGAAACCCTAGAGGGCCCGCTAGTGCAGGAAGAACGCTTTCAATTTGACGAACAAGGTGAATTAGTGGACAATTCCAGTGGTGAAAGATTCTTCGTGCCGATAGGTGAAGAAAATGGGAATGGCTAATCACCCATGTCGTCCAAAAATTTAAAGGAATTAATAAATAGGCGGCATGAAATGGTCATTTTCGCCTATGAGCCGAATTGAGCGGCATCGGTACAGTCAGGTCGACGACTATAAAACAAGCCCTTGGTGGGGAGGCACCCCCATCTCATTATCAATTTACTTTATATTTAGTTTTTTTGCTTTTGTTTGATAACACTGCTGCCAATTAATTCTAATCTCATATGCATTGTTTTTATGGCTACATAATGTAGACAGCATGTTCTTCTTTTGAGCTGCTACTATATATATACAGAAAAACCAAGATACAAAGATGAAATGTAGCAAATACAAAGATATAAACCACAACTCATAATTGCGCTTGCTATATTTCATAATCAAAATCAATTTACGACTCGCGTCACGGTATCTAAAGAACAAATGAGAGGTCAGCGTAATGGCCACCATCGAGTCCAGCCTACTACTAATTCGCACCGCAACGCCAAAGAACAAAGGAACTCTCGCACCGCGGTGCCACCATATGGCACCACATACTGCTAACTCGTGCTGCAATTCCAAGCAAAGAAGGATTGCCCGCGCCGCAGCGCCGACAGCGAATTTTGGGATTTTAAAGGCAGTTTTAAGCCAGCAGTTAGGCCACTTCTCTCATTTCTCTCGACAGACTCGGCAGCACACAAGCAACCTAAGCAACCCAAAACCAAAAGTCGACATATTTCTCCCACCCCTAACCTTCGATCAATTCTACCTGTAAGAAAGAAATTCTTACATCCTTCCCTAAAGCCCCAAGCCAATGCACGTAAACAAAAGGGGGCAGAATCAAACTAGGGTTTGCATCTAAAGGTATTGTTGTTAGATTTCATTTAAATGGAAATACTTTTGGTCTAACTGTGGTATTTATGAAATCCTTATTGTCTGTTTAAGTGATTTCCAATGGAGGAAATCTGGTTAGAGCTTCAACAAATTTAGGGCTATCTAGTTTGGTTTTTAGAGCGCATACAAGGTGCTCGATAAATTGTCTGAACCAAACAGTTGACTGAATTGGGTTGTGTTGACATTGGAAATTGTTGGGGTTATTTGGCCTAAGTTTGGGGGAATTTAGGCACTGCTCAAGGACTATTTTTTGAACCACACCAACTGAGATTTCGGACATGGCACAAAAGAGGCAACGCCTTAGTATGGGAGGATCATCGTCTGCGGCACCACCAACGGCTTGGGACAACACCAAGTTCATCAGTGAGGATGCTTGGAAAAGGTACAAAAGCTCCTTTGCTGCGCGAAATTTGATTCTTGAGTGGGGGTTCAGGCCGGACAAGAAGGATGGTGAGCTAACCACCATAATACTTGAACACAATAGGATCCACTTCACAAAACCACCTGGGTCATCTATTGTGTATGTGGTTCCAAAGTTTTATGCCAACGCCAATCCCGAAGGTCCTGCTGTTGTCCAAGTTCGAGGGAAGTTAGGGGCTTTTGGGAGCCAAGCCATCAATAAACTGTTTGCGGCACCCAATTATCAGGGCACGGACTATCTGGAGTCGGGACTCCGTAGCTATGATCTCGAGGATATCATTAGGCGGCTCTGCAAGCCCGGGACTACATGGAAAATGAACGACTACATGGGTGAAAAGACCAGTTTCCCGTCTTCAGCACTCAGTCACTACGGGAAAGCGTGGTTCAGCTTCATTTGTGCCAACATGATCCCGACCCATCATTTAAGCGACATGACTAAGGATAGGGTGATTCTGTTATTCGCCATTGTCACGGGTCTGCATATGGATATTGGAGTGCTTATTCACGACTCCATTCTGAAAGCAATCAAGAGTAACGTCGCTGCAAAACTTCCACATCAATCATTGATCACCCGCTTATGCAAGCAAGTAGGTATTCAGTGGGGGCCAGAAGAGATAGCCTTGGAACCCATGGCAGTCATTGACCATCCGACCATCGCCCGCTACATTGTGTGGGATGGGGCAGAGTCTCATGTCAGACGCAAAGGATACGGGCCACCTATTGTGCCACCTCCCACAACAAAGGCCGAGCCCTCGCAGCCTCCAGACACAGGCCCAGCTGCTCAGGGACTACTGGCAGACATCATGGCATTCCTCACCTTGCTGCATCAAAAGTACGACGCCGAGGCTCAGAGGCAGCAGAGGCAGGACATCGCGATAGAGTACCAGACTGAGCTGGTGAACACCATGCAGAGAATTTACACTGACTATTGTGGCGAGAATAATGAGTTCACGCCATACCAGTTCCTAGAGCCTCCTGTCTTCCCACTATACCCTCTACCATCACCGACCGCCGACGCTGACGAGGATGATGTCGCTGCTGAGTGAGCGATTTTTAGGGAAGCTTTCTTGTGACGCCCCCAAAATAGGTATACATCACCTATTCTGAGTCGCCAAATACATGGTACAGAATAAAAATACAATCTTAAATATACAACACGAGCTATGAGTTTTAATACAAATATTGTCTTCTAGACAGTATTCAAACTCAAAATAAGTCCTCAATACATTTATCAACATACTATTTCATAGAATAGTGAGGACTACTAATACTATCATCTGGACCGTCACTCCGTTCCCCGACTAGTCCCTGCTACGTTCTCATTTCCTGAAGAGAACAATAAAAGCAAAAGGGTGAGCTCAACTAGCCCAGTAAGAAATATTATGACTAAGATAATGCAGAATAAATTATCATTAGCCTTTAACAGTGTTAAACTGATAAAATATAACAAACATCAAGTTTAACTGTAGTGGAATAAGCAATCCATTAAAAGAGTCAAGTAGAGAATAAAATCTACTATCTTCTATGATTTAAAAGGTTTTTCATCACTTTTATCACTGGGACTCAGCTTAATAAATAATCCACATCATCTACACTTTTCTGACCGAGGATATTCATTAGTATCACAACCACAAATTATCCATGCACTGGAGGCCAAGGATATTCGTGTATTCATCAATGGTCATGATCATGACAACAACTGTCCATCAATGCACTACGGGCCAATGAGGATTTTTTACCACATCATTTGTAACATTACGGTCATGATTATATACCGAATAATCCTGGTCATAATCCTACCAAGTCCATCTATGCACTACTGAATACAGATGACTTTCAACATAATATAAACATGAGCGATGATGACAAATATATAAGAATTCAATAAAACAAGTTCAAGAATTAATTTATCCAGGAACCAATAACGTCCAAATTATCGACATGATCTTTGCTTTGTGGAGTAAAATTCAATAATGCTCGGAAGAATATTTCCACGAAAAAGATCTTTGGATGAAGCGCAAATATCGAGGATATTCTACTAATTTCATGGAATATAGAATCCAAAACTTTAACCATTTGAGTATAATAGAATATATGAAGCGCAAATGGATTTTCACCCGAGCATGCGGTAATCCACGATCTGAGATCATTTCCACAATTTAACGAGGAATGAATACAAAGGATCATTCACCATGCATGTGGTAATCCACATAGACAGGTTATTCCAACAAAATAATAAAGAATAGAATAACAGAAGAATTCACCATGAATGTGATAGATCGCATAGACAGGTTATTCCCAACAGAATAATAAATAATGGAACCAGGTCATGCGTAAACGCACAGACAGGATATTCCAACAGAATATAAAATAACGGAACCAGGTCATGCGTAAACGCACAGACAGGATGTTCCAACAGAATAATAAAGAATGGAATAACAGAAGAATTTCAACATGTATGTGGTACTTCACATAGACAGGTTATTCCAACATAATAATAAAGAATGGAATAACAGAAGAATTTCACCATATATGTGGTGCTTCGCACAGACAGGTTATTCAAACATAATAATAAAGAATGGAATAACAAAAGAATTTCATCATGTATGCGGTACTTCGCATAGACAGGTTATTCCAACATAATGATAAAGAATGGAATAATAGAAGAAATTCACCAAGTATAGGGTAGCAGCGTATCTGAGTTATTCAGCGAATAATAAAGAATAGAATAATGAGAAGAATTTCACCAAGTATAGGGTAGGCAGCGTATCTGAGTTATTCCACGAGAATAATAAAGAATGGAATAATGAAGTTCTCTTCATGAATACGAAAGAAATAATACCCCTTACCTTAGAAGAAACTTGATATAGGAGTAGTGAAGTAGAGAATAATTTTCTTCTTTACATACATAGTTTCTCTCTCTAGAGTTTAAATTGAATTAGTAAGAAATAATGAAGGAATGAGCTTTATTTATAGGAGAATGGATGAATAGTAACTAATTCATGAGCGGTCAGATTGATTTACTTTTTAAGCAGACGGTCCATATTCAATTACTATATGCAATTATTAATAAAATATTATAATAAAACAAAATCTTTTAAATAAAATATAATATATTCTATTTATAATCTAATAAAAGCGAATAACTTTATAAAATTATTCTATTTTATATATAAAAAGATTTTACTATGCAAACACTATGCAAACATTTTATGCATAATAGAATATTATATATTCTATTTATAGTCTAATAAAACGAATAACTTTATAAATGTATTTTATTATATAAAAAGATTTTACTATGCAAATACTATGCAAATACTATGCATAATAGAATATTATATATTCTATTTATAGTCTAATAAAATAAATAACTTTTATAAAAGTATTATGTTTTATATAAAAAGTTTTTCTATTTTATTACATTAATAATACTAATAAAATAAAATTAATATATATACTATATATATATATATAAACTTCCGTAACTTCATAAAAAAACACCTCAATATATTTAACAACATTTATCATTATTATAATTCACAATATTAATCGACCAGGTCGTTCCCAGAAAAGATGGAGCTTTCCAATAAGGATTTCTCCCTATTGGCGCGCAATTAGGTGACCAAACCTCTCCTTGGAAGAACTTTTAGACATCGTTATTATTGCAAATAATGATATTAATAACTCTGTCATCTCAATTATTGATTTAATAATATATAAAATATCGACAATAATTAAATCAAATAACATGAGATACTATGCAATAATTACTGTAGTAATAATTGAACAAAACTGAGTGACTTCTTATGTAAGCATCAATAATCAATACAGGTGTGCTACTTATGCAACCGTAAAGATTCTTGTACTTTAAAACAGGGTGTTTTAACGAGTTAATGATAAAACTTCTGCCGTTATTTTCATAAGATATTTTTTGTCGTTTTCTCAATCAGACAATAATTCCGTTGTGGGGTCCACCAATGATTGTGCTGTTGTACGAATATTCCCTGTGCAAACGAATATTCCCCGACCAATCGAATATTATATAACAATTTGCGTACTTTGCAAAATAAATATTACTCACACCTATAACATTATATCAAGTTCACTCCATAATATTAAAAAAATATTTCGAGAAATTTAAATCTTTATTCATAAAATTTGGGGTTTCACAATCTCTCCTCCTTATGAAATTTTGCCCTCAAAATTTATGTACGTACCTGATATGCTGAAGAGGTGAGGATACCTTGACTTCATTTCAGATTCTAACTCTTGAGGTATAACCTTTGAGTGTTGAATACGATCTTTCTTATCCAAGATTTTAACATGTATCTCCTCATACGTTAAATCTTCTGCTATCTCATCTACTTTTAATTCAATAATGTGGTTCGGGTCATCCACATATTTACGTAACATCGATACGTGAAAAGCATTATGAACACGCGACATACTTAGCGGTAAAACGAGTTTATAGGCCACAGTTCCTACTCCATCGAGGATTTCAAATAGACCAATAAAATTGAGGGTTGAGATAACGCCTTCTTGAACCTTTTTTCTTCACATTCATCAGTTTCGGGTGTGTAACTTGAGCGGCCTTTAACTTTATCGATTAAAGTCGATTCTACTCGTATATTCGTTATCTTCACGTGGGTCCCTAGAGTCTTTAACTCTATTTTCATCATTTGTAAGTTATACGAAATGAGTCTTTGTGTTAACAACATCGCACTCGTAAACGCATACGATCTTCTACTCAACACGTCAGCTACCACGTTCTCTTTTCTGCGATGGTATTGAATGGTACGATCGTAATCTTCAACAGCTCGAGCCAACGTCTTTGGCACATTATACGTTCGTTTTGGTTGAAGAAATATTTAAGGTTTTAAGAAATGGATTTTGTACTGGGGTCAATACAAAATTTGATTTCACGCTCTAGGGGTAGGCTAAAAAGTCTTCAAGAATACGTCAGGAAAATTAATAACAATAGAAATATTATTCAAAACTATGACTCTCATCCAAGACTTGGATAGTACGTCTCATTGATACCTATCAACTTCTCATCGTCATTCACGATGTCACTATAGAAAGTCTAGTTTCGGTGCATTCCACACAAGGAAGTCAACAACGAAAGGATCGGGGTTCTTTACTTTTGGCTTAATATAATAGTGATTAAATTTAGTGGTTTGGTTGCTTGAATTCGCATAATAGGTTGGTTATGAATATGAAAGCTAACAACCTTATGGAAAGCATGATGAGTAGTTAACCAATCAATTCCTAAAATCGCATCAAAGGCAAGTATTTTCAAAGAGATAAGATCGACAGGTAACGTGAAAGTGTCAATTTGAATCAACAAGATTTATAAACAGTGGAGGTAACGAAGGTTTCTACTATCGAAGTTTCAACCAATAAGTCAAAGTCTAATTTCTCCGGAGTCAAATTTAAATGTTGAGCGCAAGCAAGAGAGATAAAAGAATGTGTAGAACCGGTATCTAATAAGGTATAGACTTCGCAAGAATTTATAATTAACTAACCCGTGCTAACTTCGTTCGGGTCACTCGCTTTTTGAGAAGTCACGAAAAACGCTCTTCCTGAAACCACCGACTTTATTTTGTCCGTATCCGCCTTTGGTGCCACAGTCCTAGCTGGACTTGACTTCGGTGAATGACAAAATTGGGCTAGGTGACCTTCTCTTCCATAATTATAACATGCTTTGGACTGTATCACGCAGTTTGGACTGATATGTCCCTCCCCTCCATATTTGAAACATATGATAGGTAGTCGTTCTCCTTCCTTAACAACAGGTGCTGGTGCTGACGTCTTTCCATCATCGTTAAATCTTCTCTTCTTGAAATTTCCACTCCTATTATCTTGGCAATGATTACTACCGAAGTGGTTACAATTCTTGGCATGATAATTTCCCCCATGATGGTTATCATTGTTCTGATGGTCGTTGCCACCGGTACGATTATTATCGTGTTGTTGGTCGTTGCCTTTTGGTTGTGCTGACTCATTATCATGCTCCAATAATTGAGCCATATTAACAACATCTCAATACAAACACAGTTTATGAGAGATAAGATATTGACGTATCTCTGGTTTCAAACCTCGTAGAAACATTCGCGTCATTCTCTCCTCATTATCAACCAAACGGGTCGCAAACCGGGACAACTCGGCGAACTTGGCTTCGTACTGCGACACGGTCATGTTATTTTTCTCCAGCTTGATGAACTCTACCTCTTTCATGTGACAAATACTTTCGGGAAAGTACTTGTCGTTGAACAATTCTTAAAACTTCTCCCAAGACATATTGAGTGCGTCAGGCTGGGTACGTTTTACAGATTCCCACCAGTAATCTGCCTCTTCACGTAATATAAAGGTGGAAAAGGGAACCTTTTGCTCCTCGGAGTATCCCAAGACATCAAATATCTTGGTGATCTACTTTAACCACGTCTCCTCCTTAAGTGGTTCTGGCTTTCCCAAAAACTCCGGTGGTCCAAGCTCCTTGAACTACTTAGCGGTGATCGACCGTGGGTTGCCATTATTTCCACCTATATTTTGAACAGGAGTCTCTCTTACCTAATGTTACATGAATTGCATAAAGCCTCTAAACATCCCATCATTCATCATCTGATCGGTGTTGTTATTTACCTGAGGATTATTGTCTTTCTGTTGCACATTATCCTGTGTATTGATCGTTGGTGACTCAACGATCTCATGTGCTTCATTGTTGATATCAACATTTTCAGATGCAATTTTCAAATACTGCCACAAAACAAGGGTTAATTAACATATCACATATTATCCCTATACTCTGACCGACCAATTAAATAACAAGTAAACTTAGGTAGGTCATACTAGCGAAAGAATTCTCCGTCTCTCCCCTCCTAGTTCTTATCACACATCTCAGCCAGGGATCATGTCCCTAAGCTTTGATACCAACTATGACGCCCCCAATATAGGTATACATTACCTATTCTGAGTCGCCAAATACATGGTACAGAATAAAAATACAATATTAAATATACAACATGAGCTGTGAGTTTTAATACAAATATTGTCTTCTAGACAGTATTTAAACTCAAAATAAGTCCTCAATACATTTATTAACACACTATTTCATAGAATAGTGAGGACTACTAATGCTATCATCTGGACCGTCACTCCGTTCCCCGACTAGTCCCTGCTACGTTCTCATTTCCTAAAGAGAACAATAAAAGCAAAAGGTTGAGCTCAACTAGCCCAGTAAGAAATATTATGACTAAGATAATGCAAAATAAATTATCATTAGCCTTTAACAGTGTTAAACTGATAAAATATAACAAACATCAAGTTTAACTACAGCGGAACAAGCAATCCATTAAAAGAGTCAAGTAGACAATAAAATCTACTATCTTCTATGATTTAAAAGGTTTTTCATCACTTTTATCGCTAAGACTCAAACAATAAATAATCACATCATCCTCCACTACGATCGAGGATATTCATTAGTATCACAACCACAAATTATCCATGCACTACGGGCCAAGGATATTCTTGTATTCATCAATGGTCATGATCATGCCAACAACTGTCCATCAATGCACTACGGGCCAATGAGAATTTTTTACCACATCATTTGTAACATTACGGTCATGATTATACCAAATAATCCATGGTCATAATCATATCAAGTCCATCTATGCACTACATGCCACAAATGACTTTCAACATAATATAAACATGAGGATGATGACAATGATATAAGAATTCAATAAAACAAGTTCACGAATGAATTTATCCAGGAACGAATAACGTCCAAATTGTCAATATGATACTGCTTTGTGGAGTAAAATTCAAGAATGTTTAGAAGAATATTTCCACGAAAAGATACTGGATGAAGCATAAATATCCAAGATATTCTACTAATTTCATGGAGTATAGAATCCAAAACTTTAACTAACTGAGTATAATAAAATATATGAAACTGCAAATGGATTTTCACCCGACATGCGGTAATCCACGTATACAGATCATTTCCACAATTTAACAAGGAATGAATACAAAGGATCATTCACCATGCATGTGGTAATCCACATGAAGGCGAGTTATTCCAGCGAGAATAATAAAGAATGGAATAATGAAGAATTCACCATGCATGCGATAGATCGCGAACAAGTTATTCCCAATGAGAATAAAAAATAATGGAACCAGGTCATGCGTAAACGTACAGACATGATATTCCAACAGAATAATAAATAATGGAACCAGGTCATGCGTAAACTCACAGACAGGATGTTCCAACAGAATAATAAAGAATGGAATAACAAAAGAATTTCACCATGTATGCGACTTCAGATAGATAAAAGTTATTCAACATAATAATAAAGAATGGAATAATGAGAAGAATTTCACCATGTATGCGATTACTTGGCATAGGCGAGTTATTCCAACATAATGATAAAGAATGGAATAACATAAGAATTTCACCAAGTATAGGGTAGCCCGCATATACAGGTTATTCTAACAGAATAATAAAGAATGGAATAACAGAAGAATTTCAACAAGTATAGGGTAGCAGCGTGATCTGAGTTATTCCACAGAATAATAAAGAATGGAATAATGAAGTTCTCTTCATGAGTACGAAAGAAATAATACCCCTTACCTTAGAAGAAACTGGATATAGGAGTAGTGAAGTAGCAGAATACTTTTCTTCTTTCTCTCTATAGTTTCTCTCTCTAGAGTTCCAGTGAATTCGTAAGAAATAATGAAGGAATGAGCTTATTTATAGGAGAATGGACCTGAATAGTAACTAATTCATGAGCGGTCAGATTGATTTACTTTTAAGCAGACGGTCCATATTCAATTACTATGCAGTATTAATAAAATATTATAATAAAACAAAATATTTTAAATAAAATATAATATATTCTATTTATAATCAAATAAAACGAATAACTTTATAAAAGAATTTTGTTTTATATAAAAAGATTTTACTATACAAACACTATGCGAGCCTTATGCAAACACTATGCATAATAGAATATTATATATTCTATTTATAGTCTAATAAAATGAATAACTTTATAAAAGTATTACATTTTATATAAAAAGATTTTACTATGTAAACACTATGCAGGCACTATACAAACACTATGCATAATAGAATATTATATATTCTATTTATAGTCTAATAAAATAAATAACTTTATAAAAGTATTATGTTTTATATAAAAAGTTTTTCTATTTTATTACATTAATAATACTAATAAAATAAAATTACCATGTCAATCACACCATTTTTTCACGCAAAATAAATTTTCTTTTTGTGACGCACTAAGTCATCACTTATAAATATACCCTTTTCGTGATTGCAATTAAGCTATCACTAATATTTTAATGTAAGAAATAATCAAAACAATATTTTGTGATGGCCGTGACAATCATTAAAAAGATAGATTTTTGTGACGACTTTTATTTGCAATTACAAAAAGAAAGTATTTTGTGATGACATTTTTAAGCCATCACAAAACAATAAAATATATGATGGCTCTTAGTGATGACTAATATTACCATCATTATAGAGTATTTGTGACTGCCATTGCAATCACCAAATCTTTTGTGGAAGTAATTTTGTTTAGTAAGTCAACTCACATATGTTTCCTTTTATATTTTGTTTTAAAATTATAATCATGATATGGGCTATGGTGTAGTGGTAATACTCGTTATTTAGTTTGCAAATGGGGGGAGGGTTCAAATTCTACAAGTATCATTTGATACAATTAATATAGATACAATTAATACAGTGAAATAAAATATACGTAAATAGATATTCATGGTCTTACATTTGATCCCTAAAGTCTTTTTGTGATGACTTTGATAATCACAATAAGATTACGTGTTAATGTGATTGTATCAATCATCACAAAAGCACTAAGCGTTTGCGTGATTGCCAAAACCATCACGTAAAACTTTTCATGATGGGCATATATAAGACGGTCGTTGGGATGCTTAAAGCCATCACGTAAATCTTTCGTGATGGTTTTCCTACTTTTTGTGATAGATTTTGGCAATCGCAAATGACCATTTTTTTAGTAGTGTTCTTGGATTCTGGCATGTTGACATATATAAAAAAATTATTAATTAGAATAAAAAAGAAATGAAGATTGAATATCAAAAGTCTTGTGGTGGATCGAGATGGAGCGTAAAACGCACTAGCCCATAAATGCAGGACCAATATTGAGATGGAGCATAAAATGCACTCGCCTAATAATCTTCGATTTTCATAAAGTCTAATTTGGCTTATGTTGATTATGTGGCCTTTGTCGCTCGAGTTACTTAGGGGTGTTCTACACCTAGTGCCCTAAAGTTGTTTGGCTTGAGAGTCACTGATCAGAAGCTCATTAATGGGTAGTTCTAATTAGCCTAAGATAATTAAGGACTGTCCGAGTCAGATTTTATTGTCTTCATGCTAGAGTATTTTGATCCTTTCCTGCACTTATGTCTTATTCTTAATGCTTGTTGAATGTTTAAGTTACGGAGTGTGCATATTAGTATTAACAATCGACTATGCGAACTTAGTTGAGCTATGATTAGTTAGGATGGTTGGTCTCCACACACACACACATAGAATGGATCAAATACAGTCTTATGATTGAAATAGAATGAACCCTTACTCATGTCTGTGTTTGTAACAACCCAATATTTTCTATACAAATAAATCAGAAATTTTGCGTATAAATTTTTTTTTATTTTAAATATGAGGAATATGTGCCAAGATAATGTGTATATGTATTTATGTGATAAATAAAAATATATTTATTACATGAATATTTACCAATAATTTTATTTTATAATTATTGATTATTATAAATTATATTCTTATAATAATTAATTTTATAATAGAAATGTTTTTATTAATTATTTTCCATGAAAATATAATCATATATTATTTAAATAATATATGAAATGATTTTTAGAATAATTATAATAATTATTTTATTATATGAATTTTAGTATAGATTATTAAGTTAAGTATTTTAACTTAATTAATAGTGTTAAGTATGGCAGCTAAATCAGATATGGAATCCAAACTCTAATTTTGGATTTCGATCAAGGCATGAGAATAATAATATAATATTAATTATATTTTGATTTTTTAGTGCTATAAATATGTAAGGTATGTACGTACTGATAATGATCGGTTAATTATGGTGCAGTATTTGAAAACCCTAGTTCTACTTTACTTAACCCTAATTTGAAACTCAAATTTTGAGTTCAATATTGTGTGTACATGTGCGTTAATGTTATTAATTAGCAAGTGTTATAATTATAATTGTTAATTAATGAAAACCTAATTAGTAATTTAAAACACTAATGACTAGAACCCTAATTATAAACCTTAATTGTGATTTGGTAACCCTAATTACCAAAATTATAAGCCCTAATTGCTAATTTAGCAAGGATAATTATAATTAGTAAATAATACCCTAATGTTCATGTATAATTAGAACCCTAATCTAATTAAGGAAACCCTAATTATAAATTTTAGAAACTAAAATTTTTATTTTGTGCAAACCCTAATTATTAAATCCTACAAATGCTATATGTTAAACCTTAGGGTTAAACCCTAAGGATCAAACCCTAAGGGTTTGACAAGATTACATTTAAGCCATTAAAATTGCAAGCCTAATGTCCATATTGCCCTTTTGTGCATTAAAGAGGCTAACATGTAGGTTTTGACCTTAGGGTTTACCAACTCCATGTGACACAAAAACTCCAGCACATTAGTCAAGATCAGCCAAATACATTGCATATAAGTGCTATAAATAGATTAGAATAGAGAGAAATTACCATTTGTTAGCCTATTTGACCCAAGCACTCAATCATTTCCTCTCAACTCAAAATGTAAGACCCCAACTTTTATGAATAAAGATTAATTTCTCTCAAATATATTTTTGAATATTATGGTGTGGATATAATATAATGTTATAGTTGTGGGTAATATTTACAAATTTTGCAAAGTAAGCAAGTGGTTATATAATATTCGATTGGGTCTGGGAATATTCATTTTAACAGTGGAATATTTAGATGACGAAGCACAATCATTGGTGGACCCCACAACGGAAGTATTATCGTAGTTAGAAAACGACATAATTATCTTTTTATAAAAATAACTACTAAGTTTTACCGTTAAACCGTTGAACTACCCGGTAGTAAAAGTACAAAGAATAATACGCGTGGTTGCATATAGTAGCACACGGTATTGATTATTGATGCTTACGTGAGAAGTCACCGCTTATACTCAATTATTGCTATAAAGAATTGTCGCATCATATCTCTCATATTATTGATTCAATTATTGTCACAGTATCATCTGCATAATATGTTATATTATTAAATCAATAATTGAGACGACAAAGTTATTCATATTATTAAATTGCAATATTTACAATGTCTAGAAGTTCTGTCAAGGAGAGGTTTGGTCATCTAATTGTGCGCGCCAATAAGGAGAAATCCTTATCAGAAAGCCCCTCTTTCCGGGGAACGACCGGTTGTTAAATATTGTGAGTTATAATATTAATGATGAATAAGTTCGTGTTGATTAAAGATGAATTTGATAGTTCCATTATGTTGGGATTATTAGTGTTAGTGGAAATCGACATCTATTCCGATGATAATTGATGTCTGGGGGTTATATTGATAAATCGGGTAATTAATCGGATAAATGAGCAATTAATTGCTACTAATTCACATGCTTATATAACTATTTGTTCACATGTGTGTACTATTGAATCACATTCATGTACTATTAGGGGAGTTGGTGCAAGATTGATAATACTTGCATGACTAAGTTAAAAATGGAGGTATAAATGGAGGTACTATACTATAATTCGTATTTTCACATGATTATAACTATTGATTCACATGATTGAACTATTGATTCACATTATTTACTATTAGGGGAGGTGGTGCAAGTTTGATAATACTTGCAGGACTAAATTAAAAATGAAAGAAAAGTTAAAGGTATTGTACTGTAATATTTCGTGCCCCAAAACGTGCAATTATGGAAAATATATTTTCCTATAAATAGAAGCTCATTCTTCCTTCATTTCTCACCAATTCACTAGAGTTATAGAGCAATTATTATAGAGAGAAATTATAAAGAGAAAGAAGAAGACAAGTCTGCTACCTCTCTACTCCAAAGATCCAATTTCTTTTCTAAGGTAAAGGGTATTATTTTTTTCAGATTCATGAAGAGAGCTTCTGTTTATTCCATTCTTTATTATTATGTTGGAATAACTTGTCTATGCGAAGTACCGCATACATGGTGAAATTCTTCTATTATTCCATTCTTTATTATTCTGTTGGAATATCCGGTCTGTGCGGATTACGCTAGACTTGGTTCCATTCTTTATTATTTTGTTGGAATAACCTGTTTGTATAGTCTATCGCATGCATGGTAAATTCTTTGTTATTCCATTCTTTATTATTCGTTAGAATATCCTCGTTAGAATATCATGCATGATTACGCTAGACCGTTCCATTCTTTATTATTCGTTGGAATAACCGTCTGTCATAATAACCTGTTATTCCATTCGAATATATCGCATATCGCATTTATGGTGAATTCTTATTATTCCATTCTTTATTATTTTGTTGGAATATCCCGTCTGCATGCGGATTACGCATGACCTAGTTCCATTCTTTATTATTCTATTGAATAACCTCGCCTATGTGGATTATCACATGCATGGTGAATGATCCTTCGATTCATTCCTTATTAAATTGTGGAAATGATCCTGTCTCACGTGGATTACCGCATGGCGGTGAAAATCCATTTGCGCTTTCATATATTCTATGATACTCATTTGGTTAAAGTTTTGGCTTCTATACTCCATGAAATTAGTAGAATATCCCGGATATTTGCGCTTCATCCAAAGATCTTTTCATGGAAATATTCTTCGAGCATTCTTGAATTTTACTCCACAAAGCAAAAGATCATGTCGACAATTTGACGTAATTGATTTCAAGATAAATTAACTTATAAATCTTTAAAATTTATTCTTGAACTTGTTTTATTGAATTATTATGTCATTATCATCATCCTCATGCTTATATTGTGATGAAAGTCATCTTTGGCTTACGTGCATAGATGGACTTGGTATGATTATGACTGTGGATTATTCTAAGATAATCATGACCGTAATGTTATAAATGATGTGGTAAAAGTCCTCAAGAGCTCTGTAGTGCATTGATGGACAGTTTTTGGTATGATTATGACCATGGATTATTCTAAGATAGTCATGACCATTGATGATTTAATGAATATCCTTGGCCCGTGAAGTGTGGATGACTCGATGATGTGGTTTATTTATTGTCGAGTCTCAAGCGATAAAAATTGATGAAAACATTTTAAATCATAGAAGATAGTAGATATCATGCTCTACTTGACTCTTCTAATGGATTGCTTATTCCACTGCAGTTAAACTTGATGTCTATTGTATTTTATTCGTTTAACATTGTTGAAGACTAATGATAATTTATTCTCGCATTATCTTAGTCATAATATTTTTATCGGGCTAGTTGAGCTCACCCTTTCTTTTCTTTGTTCTCTTCAGAAATGAGAACGTAATGGACTAGTCGGGGAACGGAGTGACGGTCCAGATGATAGCATTAGTAGTCCTCACTATTCTGTTAAATAGTGTGACAATAAATGTAATGAGGACTCCATTGAGTGTGGATATTGTCTAGATGACAATATTCTTATTAAAACTCTTAGATTATGTTTTGTCGTATTTCACACTTAATCGTTGTATAATTAAGTTGTATTTGAATTTTGTACCATGTATTTGGCGACTCAAGATGGGTGATGTATACCTATTTTGGGGGCGTCACAGTTGGTATCAAAGCTTAGGGATATGATCCCTGGCTGAGATGTGAGACAAGAACTAGGAGGGGAGAGACGGGAATTCTTCGCTAGTATGACCTACCTAAGTTTATTTGGTATTTAATTGTCTCACAGTAGTATAGGATAATATGTGATATGTTAATTAACCCTTGTTTTGTGGCAAGATTTGAAAATGGCATCCAAAAATGTTGAGATAAACAATGAAGCACATGAGACCGCTGAGTCACCATGATTAATGCCTGTGATAATGTGCAACAGAAGACAATAATCCTCATGTAAACAATAACACCGATGAAATGGTGAACGATGGGATGTTCAGAGGCTTTATGCAATTCATGCAACATCAAAGTAAAAGCGGCCTCGCCCAAAATGCAGTGGAAACACCGACAACTCTTTGACGGCCACCGCTAAGCGCTTCAAGGAGCTGGGACCACCGAGTTTTTTGGAGAGCCAAAACCACTTAAGGCGAGACGTGGATAAAGCAGATCAACAAGATATTTGATGTCTTGGGATGCTCCGAGGAGCAAAAGGTTCCTTTGCCACCTTCATGTTATGAAAGCAGAGGCAGACATCGGTGGGAATCAGAAAGCATACTCAAACCCGCCGACTCAAAATGTGTCTTGGGAGAAGTTCCAAGAGTCGTTTCAACGACAAGTACTTTCCCGAAAGTATTCATCTACATGAAGGAGGTAGAGTTCATCAAGCTTGAGCAAAAACAATATGACCGTGGGCAAAGAAGACGGTTAAGTTTGCCGAAAGTTGTCTCTTGTTTACAGGCCCCACTTGGTTGATAATGAGGAGAGAATGACGCGGATGTTTCTAAGAGGTTTGAAACCCGAGATACGTCAATACCTAATTTCACAAACCGTGTTTGTATTCAGATGTTGTGAATAGGGCTCGCTTATTGGAGCGCGATAATGAGTCAACCCAACCAAAGAGAGAGCAACCGACAAGTCGATAATACCAAGCAGGTAGCAGCCATCAAGCGGTGACAACAAACGTGGAGGGAATCAACATGCCGTAAATGATAATCACTTTGGTGGTAATCATGGCCATGACAATAAGAGTGGACATTTCAAGAAGAGGAGATTCAACAAGGATGGAAAGACGCCAAAGACCAAAGACCGTTGTTGTTAAGGAAGGAGAACAACCACCGGTCAGATATGTTACAAATGTGGAGGGAAGGACACATAAGTCCAAACCGCACGATGCGTACCCAAAGCATGTTATAATTATGGAAAAGAAGGTCACCTAGCCCGATTTTTTGTCGTGCACCAAAGTCAAGTCCAAATTGGATGGAGGCATCAAAGGGTGTCCTGCACAAGACAAAACCGGTAGTTCAAGGAGAGCGTTTGTCGTAAACTCCTCCCAAAAAGCGAGGAATCCCAACGAGGTGATCACGGTAAGCTAATCATAAACTCTAAATAAGTTTATACTTTATTTGATACCTACCTTCTACCCATTCCTTTATTTCTCCTACTCATGCTCAACGCTTAAATTTGACTCGAGAAATTAGACTTTGACTTATCTCGTTGAAACTCCGCTGGGAGAAACCTTCATTACATCCATGGTTTATAAGTCTTGTTTGATTCAAATCCAGAATCGCACGTTACTCCGTCGATCTTATTTCTTTGAAAATACTTGCATTTGATGTGATTTTAGGGTTGATTGGTTAACTACTCATCATGCTAAAATCGATTATTTTCGTAAGGTTGTTAGCTTTCATATTCCTAACCAACCTATTATGCTAATTCAAGCAACCAAACCACTAAAATCAATCATCGTCATATCAAGTCATAAAGCTATTCGCTTATTGAAAAATGGATGTCAAGCTTTCTTAGCCCATGTCACGGATTTAAATAAAGATACGCCGATTTGAATGATATTTCTATTGTTAATAAATTTCCGACGATTCCCTCAAGAACTTCCCCGCCTACCCCAGAGCGTGAAATTGAATTTTGTATCGACTTGAATCCCAGACAAAACCCATTTCCAAAGCCCCATATCGAATGGCTCCTATTGAACTTCGTGGAGTTAAAACCCAACTACAAGAATTGTTAGACATCGGTTTCATTCTGGCCCTAGTACGCCTCCTTGGGGGGTGCCTGCTCTATTCGTGAAGAAGAAAGATGGAAGTATGCGATTTTGTATTGATTATCGGAGTTGAATCATGTCACCATCAAAAATAGGTACCCGCTGCCATCTCGCATTGATGACCTATTTGACCAGCTTGCAAGGAGCCAAATTCTTTTCAAAGATTGATTCGTTCGGATATCATCATTGAAGATTAAAACCGATGACATTCCAAAGATCGCTTTTAACTCCTGCAGAGACGGCATTATGAATTCCTAGTCATGTCTTTTGATCGACTAATGCTCCGCGCCGCTTTCATGGACATGATGAACCGAGTATTCAAGGAATATTTGGATCACTTTGTGGTCGCCTTTATTGATGACATCCTCATATACTCCAAAACCCGTGAAGACCATGAGCAACACTTGAGGTCGACACTTCAAAAGCTTCGTGAAAACAAGCTTTATGCCAAGTTGAAGAAATGTGAGTTCGCTCGAGGAAGTTGCATTCCTTGGGCACGTGATATCAAATCATGGAATATCCGCTGACCCGCAAAGATTGAAGCAATTCAAAGTCGGGAGCAACCTAAGTCAAATGATCAAGTACGTAGCTTTTTTGGCTTAATTGGTTGGTTATTATCTGAGATTCGTAGAAGGGTTTTTCTAATCGCTACTCCATTAACTCAAATTGACTCAAAAGATACAAAATTTGGTTGAGCGAGGAATGTGAAAAGAGTTTTCAAGAACTCAAGAGAGACTCATTTCAAAGACCTGCTCGACAATACCATCCTGCCTTGAGGGATTTGTCATCTACAAAGTGATGCTTCGTGCAAAGGGTTAGGATGTGTTCTCATGCAACATGGGAAAGTCATAGCCTATGCCTCACGATAACTCAAAGAATATGAGAGGAATTATCCTACTCATGATCTAGAGTCAAAAAAGCAATCATTTTTGCGCTTAAGATTTGGAGGCATTACCCAGATGGAGAGAAGGTGGAGATCTATACGGATCATAAAAGCCTCAAATATTTCTTCACTCAAAAGGAACTCAACATGCAAGCAACGACGATGGCTTGAGTTGTTGAAAGATTATGATCATACCATCCAATACCATCCTCGAAAAGTGAACGAAGTAGCCGACGATCGAGTAGTAAGATCATACGCGGCACGAAAAGCAATATTGTCAACGCAAAGGCCCATTTTGTATGACTTTGGAAAGGATGGAAATAGAGTTAAAGACTCAGGACCCATGTGATGATGGTAATATATATGAGTGGAACCGATTTTAATCGATAAAGTTAAAGTCGCTCAAACTACGCACTGAGAGCCGATGCGTATGAAGAAGAAAGCAAAAGAAGGTGCTATTCCTAAGCAAGAATCGATGAAGAAGGAATACTTTGAGTCAACTCTGCACTTTTTGTGTTCCTAACGATTCTGACTTGAAGTATAAAATCATGATGGAGGCGCACAACACACCGTTTGCAATCCATCCTGGGAGTACCAAAATGTATCGTGATCTTCGACATACATTTTGGTGGAGCAATATGAAGAGAGAGATAGCAGGGTTTATCTCAAGGTGTCTAACTTGTCAACGAGTCAAGGTGGAGCATCAAGTGCCAAAAGGTCCATTGCAACCACTTGAAATTCCAGAATGGAAGTGGGAGCACATTACCATGGATTTTGTTACTGGTCTTCCCAAGGTTTCTCAAGGCATAGATGCGATTTGGGTCATTGTTGATAGATTGACCAAGTCTTCTCATTTTTTACCGATACGAAAAACTTATACACTTGAACGTCTTGCTAGTATGTATATAAACGAGATTGTAAGATTCCATGGTATGCCAGTATCTATAGTTTCAGATCGAGACCCAAGATTCACTTCAAGATTTTGGGTTAGTTTGCAAAAAGCTATGGGCACAGATTTACGATTTAGTTCGCATATCATCCTCAAATGGATGGGCAATGGAAAGGACTATTCAAACTCTTGAAGATTTATTAAGACTCGTGGTCCTCGACTTCAAGGAAGTTGGGACAAGTTCTTACCATTGGTGGAGTTTTCCTACAACAATAGTTATCAAGCAAGTATGGCATGGCTCCATTTGAGGCGCCAGTATGGAAGAAAGTGTCGCTTCTCCAAAGATGCCGGGATGAGGTGGGTGAAGCAACGTTGTTGGGACCGAGTTGGTACGTATGACTACGGAAAAGATTCAAACGATCCGACAACGATAAAAACCTCACAAGATCGATAAAAGAGTTATGCCGATCTTCATCGAAAAGACGTGGAATTCAATATTCGAGATCATGTGTTGTTACGTGTTGCTCCATGGAAAGGAGTTACAAGATTTGGAAAGAGAGGAAAGCTCAATCCTCGATTCATTGGCCCATTTATAATCCTCGAACGAGTAGTAGAACTGTGGGCCTATAGACTCGCTTTTACCGCCAAGTATGTCTCGTGTTCATAACGCTTTTTCACATATCTATGTTACGTAAATATGTGAAAGACCCCAACCACATTATTGAATTAGAACCAGATGAGATAGAGGAAGATTTAACGTATGAAGAGAGTTACCGTTAAAATCTTGGATAAGAAGGATCATATTCTACGCCCAAGGTTATACCTCAAGTCAAAGTTTTGTGGAGAAACCACGATGTGGAAGAAATGACCGGGAGTTAGAATCGAGATGAAGTCAAGATATCCTCACCTCTTCGATATACTGTGTACGCACTCTAATTTCGAGGATGAAATTTCATAAGAAGGGAGGTTGTAAGACCCCAACTTTTATGAATAAAGATTAATTTCTCTCAAATATATTTTTGAATATTATGGTGTGGATATAATATAATGTTATAGTTGTGGGTAATATTTACAAATTTTGCAAAGTAAGCAAGTGGTTATATAATATTCGATTGGTCTGGGAATATTCGTTTTAACAGGAATATTCAGACGATCAACACAATCATTGGTGGACCCCACAACCAAGTATTGTCGTAGTTAGAAAATGACATAATTATCTTTTTTAAAAAAATAACAAATGAAAGTTTTACCGTTAAACCTATTGAACTACCTAGTAGTAAAAGTACAAAGAATACGCTGTGGTTGCATAAGTAGCACACCAGATTGATTATTGATGCTTACGTGAGAAGTCACCGCTTATACTCAATTATTGCTACAAGAATTGCTCGATCATATCTCTCATATTATTGATTCAATTATTGTCACAAAGATCATCTCGTGATAATATGTTATATTATTAAATCAATAATTGAGACGACAAAGTTATTTATATTATTAAATTGCAATATTTACAATGTCTGTAAGTTTCACAAGGAGAGGTTTGGTCATCTAATCATGCGCCAATAAGGAGAAATCCTTATCGAAAAGCCCCCTTTCCCGGAACGATTCGTTGTTAAATATTGTGAGTTATAATATTAATGATGAATAAGTTCGTGTTGATTAAAGATGAATTTGATAGTTCCATTGTGTTGGGATTATTAGTGTTAGTGGAAATCGACATCTATTTCGATGATAATTGATGTCCTGGGGGTTATATTGATAAATCGGGTAATTAATCGGATAAATGAGCAATTAATTGCTACTAATTCACATGCTTATATAACTATTTGTTCACATGTGTACTATTGAATCACATTCATGTACTATTAGGGGAGTTGGTGCAAGATTGATAATACTTGCATGACTAAGTTAAAAATGGAGGTATAGATGGAGGTACTATAATCGTAATTCATATTTTCACATGATTATAACTATTGATTCACATGATTGAACTATTGATTCACATTATTTACTATTAGGGGAGGTGGTGCAAGTTTGATAATACTTGCAGGACTAAATTAAAAAATGAAAGAAAAGTTAGAGGTATCAGATCGTGAATATTTTTGAGCCCCAAAACGTGCAATTATCGAAACTATATTTTCCTATAAATAAAAGCTCATTCTTCCTTCATTTCTCACCAATTCACTAAAGTTATAGAGCAATTATTATAGAGAAATTATAGAGAGAAAGAAAAAGAGAAGTCTGCTACCTCTCTACTCCAAAGATCCAGTTTTTTTCTAAGGTAAGGGGTAAGGGTATTATTTTTTCAGATTCATGAAGAGAGCTTTTGTTATTCCATTCTTTATTATTATGTTGAATAACTCGTCTATGCAAGTACCGCATACATGGTGAAATTCTTCTATTATTCCATTCTTTATTATTATGTTGAATAACTCGCCTATGCTAAGAATATATGAAATTCTTCTATATATTCCATTCTTTATTATTCTCGCTGAATATCCCGTCATGGATTACGCTAGACCGGGTTCCATTCTTTATTATTCTCGTTGGAATAACCTCGTCTCATGGTATATCTATCGCATGCATGGTGAATTCTTTGTTATTCCATTCTTTATTATTCTGTTGGAATATCTCGTCTCGCATGGATTACGCTAGACTCGGTTCCATTCTTTATTATTCGTTGGAATAACTCGTCTGCAAGGGTCTATCGCATGCACGGTGAATTCTTCGTTATTCCATTCTTTATTATTTTGTTGAATATCCCGTCATGCATGGCGATTACGCATAACCGGTTCCATTCTTTATTATTCTATTGGAATAACTCGCCTATGTGGATTATCACATGCATGGTGAATGATCCTTCGATTCATTCCTTATTAAATTGTGGAAATGATCTCGCTTCACGTGGATTACCGCATGGGGGTGAAAATCCATTTGTAGTTTCATATATTCTATGATACTCATTTGGTTAAAGTTTTGGCTTCTATACTCCATGAAATTAGTAGAATATCCTCCGGATATTTGCGCTTCATCCCAGATCTTTTCATGGAAATATTCTTCTTCGAGCATTCTTGAATTTTACTCCACAAAGCAAAGATCATGTCGATAATTTGACGTAATTGATTTCAAGATAAATTAACTTATAAATCTTTAAAATTTATTCTTGAACTTGTTTTATTGAATTATTATGTCATTATCATCATCCTCATGCTTATATTGTGATGAAAGTCATCTTTGGCTTTACGTGCATAGATGGACTTGGTATGATTATGATCAGGATTATTCTAAGATAATCATCATGAACTTGTAATGTTATAAATGATGTGGTAAAAGTCCTCAAGAGAGTCTCAGTAGTGCATTGATGGACAGCTTTTTGGTATGATTATGACCAGGATTATTCTAAGATATAGTCATGACCATTGATGATTTAATGAATATCCTTGGCCCGAAAAGTGTGGATGACTCGATGATGTGGTTTATTTATTGTCGAGTCTCAAACGATAAAAATTGATGAAAATATTTTAAATCATAGAAGATAGTAGATATCATGCTCTACTTGACTCTTCTAATGGATTGCTTATTCCACCGCAGTTAAACTTGATGTCTATTGTATTTTATCGCTTTAACATTGTTGAAGACTAATGATAATTTATTCTCGCATTATCTTAGTCATAATATTTCATCGGGCTAGTTGAGCTCACCACCTTTCTTTCATTGTTCTCTTCGTGAAATGAGAACGTAAATGGACTAGTCTGGGAAATGGAGTGACTACCAGATGATATAGCATTAGTAGTCCTCACTATTCGTTAAATAGTGTGACAATAAATGTAATGAGGACTCCATTGAGTGTGGATATTGTCTAGATGACAATATTCTTATTAAAACTCTTAGATTATGTTTTGTCGATGTTTTGTGTTATTTACACGATCGTTGTATAATTAAGTTGTATTTGAATTTTGTACCATGTATTTGGCACTACTTTACTCAAGATGGGTGATGTATACCTATTTTGGGAAAAATTATTTAAAATTATATTATGGAATAAGAAAATATTTTAAGTTATTTTTAATGACTTTTAATATTTTATGATGAAATTCATTAATAAATTAATATTAATGACAATTAAGTTATTTAATAAATGCATTAAATAAATTAATTAAAAATGATTTATTATATTAAAATCATTTTAAATAATAATAAGGTATTTAAAAATATTTTAAGTTATAAAATATAACTTTTAATATTTAAAGGTAAATTTCATTAATTAATTATTATTAATGATATTAAAGTTATTTAATAATTATATTATATAATTTAGTTTTAAAATGATTTTATTATTATAAAAATCATTTTAAATGAAAATAAAGTGTTAAAGATATTTTAAGTTATAAAATATAACTTTTAATATTTAAAGGATAATTTCATTAATAATTTAATATTAATGATATTAATGATATTAAATTTATTTAATAATTATATTAAATAAATAGTTTTAAAATAGTTTTATTAATTTAAAAATCATTTAAAAAGGATATAAATGAATTAAAAATATTTTAAGTTATACTTAATGACTTTTAATATTATGAGGAATAGTACATTAATATTTTAATATTAATGGTAATTATTTAAAATGATTTTAAATGTTTTAAAAATCATTTAAGGGTAATATTAATACTTTAAAAATATTCTAAGTTATTATAAATAACTTTAATATTTTGGCAATGGTTTCATTAATAGTTTAATATTAATTAAATATTAATGATAATAGAATTGTTGGATATTTAAATCATTTAATAATGATTCAAGTGTTTGAAAATTCATGATAAATTATAATAAATGTTTAAAAATTATTATTAAGTCATATGACTGATACTTACGGATATTGAACTTCAGAATAGAGTCTTAGACTCAATAATTACCCAGTAAAGCTGTCGGTACACCGACATGTTTCAGAAATTGATCTAGACTTAGATATTTTGACTATATTAATGTTTGTTTGTGATTCAATGATTGTTGAATATGTGTGACAAGGTGATTAAGTTATGTGCTGACTGCAATAGGCAGTATTATGTGTTACGATATGTTATTCTAATCAGTAAAATGATCTTATTACTGATAGGTGATTACATAAAAGATAAAACAAAGTTGCAAATTGTAAGCAGCGCATCAGGCAAGTATCCTACCGTTGCATTTTTTTTATGCAATGAACATGAGTAAAAATGTTTCAGAATTATATTATTACTGTACAGATTATTAACCTATATCCTATACGCTCATTGATTATCAACATGTTAGTATATGGTAATTCAGATATATATTTTGTTCGTTAATTTCTATAAATGGTTATACAAGTGTCCCCACTTGAATAATCATTATATTTAATCACATGTTGATACACCTTTGTTAATTATTATATATATATATATATATATATATATATATATATATATATATATATATATATATGTTGAATTATAGATTATTGTTGAACAAGATAAAACCTTATTATTATCCAACTGAATTGTTTTGGTTTGAAACCCTGACAAGTATGAACATCCCTTATATGAGAAAACTTTTTATGCACCCAAGGTGGACAGAGTGAATGATAACATCGTTCTTGCATGTAGTATTGATCAATACAGGGTTCAACGGGCTGATCACCCCCGTGCCCGTAAGTTATGAAGGTTTACAAATGAAGTTCTGTTTAACCTTTTCGAAAATGAAAATAATATTCATAGTATGTCACCTTAACCTTATTAATAGTCAGTACGTAGTTTCAAAAATTTGAAAGAGGGTTGTTATGTTATTATTATCGGTTCAGAATACTTCACAACTATTGATTTGTTGTAGAAGGGTAGTATAAAGAAAACATTTAAATTCTTTCAGCTTATATATATAATTGTTATTACTTATTGGGCACTCAAATGCCCATCCTTACTTAATTTAAATGTTTTCAGCAAAGTGTGAAGAACCAGAAGGCTCATGCAGAAACAAAGGAAAAGGAAAGCTAACAAAATAAGATTTGTGGTAGTTTTTGTAATAGTTTGATATTATTAAGACAATGATATATATTATTATTATCATGTAATGAATATTTAAAGGTCTCATACCTGGGGAATAGACTCTGATAACTATGTAAGTTAAGTTTAATATTTATATTATTGTTATTATTATTAGTATTATTCCGCTCATAAAAATGGTATCGTGAAGCACCGAGTTCGGGTTTCAAGTACCTAGATTTGGGGGCTTTACAGTGTTTGCCTTGTTCTCTGGGAGTAGCTATGATTGAGATTTGTAGCCACGATGCTAGTATATAGTTTTATATTCCTTTTGTGTGTTAATTTACTACTGTTATTTTTTGTGTTAGACAGTTTGCTCGAGGACAAATAAAGACTTAAGTTTGGGGGTATTTGATGAGTGGGATTTATACCCGCGAATCGGATACTTTATGACTTACATAATTGCTTGAATTCGTAGATTTTATATAATTTTATATGATTATAGTGTTATTGCGCTTAACTGATGCAATGCAGGGCTTAGTATGTCTTTTCCATTCTTTTAGGGACAAAATGGTTATTTTACAGTAATTGTGGCAATGGCACAAGCAAAGCCAAACCTTGTGCTGCTTGTAGTAGCGCCATCCCCCTATCCAGCTGACGTCATCGCGGGCAATTGTAGCGCCACTAATACCTTTTTTTTCATTTTGCAGCCTCACTTCGTGTTTTCCATACTAATGTGGTGTTGCAGCGCCAACCATAGGTTATTTGTCCGCGTCGCCGCGCCACCTCCGGTACCCAGGCAGAGAAGGCCTTCGTTTGACCTAGTAAATGAGGAAAATTGATATATAAGGAAAGCAAGCCTCTGCAAACTAGATATTTGATATCTCATATCAGAGAATAGTATAGTTTCTTCTTTTTTTAATTTCTCTCTCTAGTTCTTAGATAAATGTCTGTAAATATAGATTAGGTAGATTAGGGAGAAGTCTGGGATTTCTTTAGAGCATCAAGAGCAGTGAGCCACACGGATTGGAAAGCTTGATTTGAGCAGAATGCTTGGAGACTGAAGGGCTTTGACAGAGTTTCCTCTTATCCATTTATTCCCTCTAATTTTGTAATTCATTAATGTTGTCTTTATTGCTACTTATATTTTGTTCAATAGCTATGAACTGAGTATTTGCTCTAAGGTTATAATGGAACCCTTTGTTATTTAAATTGACTGTCTTATCTCTTTGGTTGGCACCATATGGTTTGGTTTAATATATTTATGCTTAATGATTCTCGCTAAGACATTAGTGATGATTTTGATAATTTACATGATATTGAAAGAAGGATTGTAGATTTACACCGTAATATATTGGCATATGATTATGGGTTTCGACTACATAAGTTGTGCGTAGAATAGACATATATCTGTGCACCACGTACGACCTATTTGAGAGCTTATGTTTAAATCCTTGTTATGATCAATTCGCATAGATATGTATAGGATTGTATCTAGCTTGGGCGTTCTTTTCTGTTCTATTCCCTATCGAGTGGATCTGGAAAGGATATATTTGTGCATACCTCGACAGAGGTGTATGAGCACATGTGTGTTCTCGGTCGACAAATTGTCATGACCATTAAGACCAAAGAGAAAAGGGTAGGAAGTTTGATGAAGCATAGCACGCCAGGTGTTCGACAGAATGCCTGAGTGGGGTGAAGTTGTAACCTTAGCTTGTAATTCCTTCGATTACCATTTGTTATCCATTTTCTTACTTTGATAATTAATCACACTTAGATTAATCACACTTTCATTAACTGTTGTTCGAATAAGACTTTAGCAATACAAAGTAGGTACTTGGAAAATATTAGTGATGGTTCCTCGTGGGTTCGACACTTTCCTTATCACTATATTGCTTGTTAGACCGCGTATATTTGTGCGTGTTTAGTGATCGATTTTCCGACCAACAACCACCAACCGCAAAAACAAACCTTCTTAGATGTTCTAGAAGGTAGGTCACTCTGTCGTAAGCCTTTAAAATATCACCTTGACACTTTGTACACCCGAGTGAAATTCCAATAAAAAGAGTCACACTTTACCCTCAATTTCTCAAGTATGAGATGTCAAGTGCAAATCGAGACTAAATAGAGGGGTACAAAGTGTCATTTACTCATAAATATAATATAATAGTAATGGAAGAACAGAAATGATAATCTACTCAAACTATTAACAAAGTAAATCTAAGATGGACCAATTGTAATATGGCTTAAATATGAATTAGTACCTTAAATTATAGGCCATATTTCACTTTGGTGATCCACCTTTAAATTTTGTCAATTAGATGATTGAACTATTAATTTTTTTTTCCAATTGCAACAAATTGAACCGCCACGTCAGCAATTGCTGATGCGGTTTAAACACGTGGCATGTAAAAACTGATGTGTTAAAAAGACTCCAATTGCAATGAATTTAAATCATTTTATATGAAATTAAAAGGAAAAATAATTTTACATAAATAACTATAATACTTCTAACAAATTCACCAAATTATTATCATCTTCATAAAGACCGCGCCTACTAGCTAGTGCCACAGATTCATAATCAGTCACAAAGGTGAGGTGTTGCAGCTACCAAAACCATAGCAAACCTTAACCATCGCCATCACCTCCCTTAAATATGCAAAGATTAGAGAAAAAAGAATATGAAAAAAAGGAAGAAATCGAGAAAATAAATCAAGCAAACAAAACTAAATTCCAACACCAGATTTCCTTTTTTCGATCGGAGATAGGCTATTAAACCATAACTGTACGGTTTTTGATCGGCAATTGTTAGCGGCTCGATGGAACGATGGTGACGAACGTAGGTTGTGGCGGTGGAGCTAGGATTCCACCCTCATCAGGATGCACCAGCAACCCACCACACCCTAGATTTGTTTTAGTGGCATCTTATCTGGGATAAGAAAAATAAAAATAGATGAAGAAGATGAATCATTTCTGCCATCAAAGTATACCCACCTCTCTCTTTCTCTCTGCAACAATTTTGGAAGATGAGGAATCCAAACACTTTCCCCTTATTTTGATGATACCTATAATAACCCAATATTTTTAATAAGAAATTGCGAATAATTTATATATATATATATAAAGGTAGGATTATGTGCAAAGTAAAGTATATGTATATATGTGATTATTTATTAGATGTAAATAATTTCTTTTTAGAATTATTGATCATTATAGATTATATTCTTATAATAAATTAATTTTGTAATAAAAATATTTATTATTTATTTTTCATGAAAATATGATTATGGTTGTCAAATATGAATTCAAAACCCTAAGTCTGGATTTTGAATAAGGAATGAGAATAATAATATAATATTATTTATATTTTAATGCTATAAACAAGCATGATATGTGTGTAATGTTAATTTGTGGAACAGTTATAGTAAAACAGTATAAAACCCTAGCATTACTGATAAACTAAACTATAGAAGTCAATTATGACTGTATGATGTTAAGTTGTGTGTTATGTAATTAATGACCATTATTATATTTACTGTTAATTAGGTAAACCCTAAATAATATTTAGAAACCATAATTATTAAATTAAAACCCTAATTGTTAAGTTATAAACCCTAATTATTAATTTAGCAAGCCTAATGGTAATTGGTATATTATAAAGCCTAATTGATAAGTCCTAAGTGATTAGGAAACCTAATTTAATTAACGAACCCTAATTCAGATTTTTAAAAACTAAGATTCCCATTTTAGCCCTAATTATATAATCCTAGAAATTAAGCTTATAAAACCTTAGGGTTAAACCCTAAGGGTTAAAACCTAATGGTTGTGAGAAGTTACCAAGTTGCCATTCACTTTATAAGTCAAATGACCAAACTAACCTTTTGAATTTTTTAATGAGGTGAAGTATAGATCTAGCCCTACTTGTGGTTGGTAACCAACTCTAGCTAGCCACATGGTCTAGTATTCAACTTTAATCAGCCATTATATTAGCCTTATACATTGCATCATGGATTGAAAGCATACAAGTCTAGAAAGTAACACACTTTACTTTTCAACCTATCCAAGTCTTCTCTCCCTCTCCCATCCGAAATTTTTGAGTAATAGTGAGTGAGAAACAAAGCTCAGAACACTTCATAGCTTGCCAAGGATCAGAATCAAAAGTCAGATTCAAGGATCAAAGCTAAAAAGGTATAAAACCCCTAAACTTAGAAATTTATGTGATTCATGTTAATTGTTGTTGTTTATTATTTAAAGTTATGTTAGAAGGTGTCATTTAGTGATCTGGGTTGTTATAACTCAGATCCATAACACTTAGGTGCTCAAAATTGATGAATTTAGAAATCTGGAAAAGTTAGAAATTTTGGTCTGACAGTCAAATGTCAGGGCTCATAGATCCTTGTATGTTAGTTGTTTATTGTGTTCCATGTTATGAATCTATTATATGGTATATAGGCTTTGATCTGGAACTTGAATCAAGCCCAGATAATGTCTAGAACTCAAGATATGAGTGGTCAAAGGTCGTTGACCGACCATGACCGAACGAATCTGGGTAACCCAGATTACCCAGAAAAGTCTGACAGCCATCTTTAGAACCTCTGATCTTGCTGCTCTTCAACAGTTAGGTCATTTTGTTGGTTAGATCTTGTACACTGACATGTAGGCTATATATAAAAGCCTTTACTTTACCAAAATCATAAACAGAAACGAATATAATCATGGTCAAAGTAGGGTTGTCGAAACTACCTTATAAAGATTTATGGGAAACCCAGATCTTCAAGGAGCAATTCCTGACCTCTACTTTGACCGGTCTAGATCTCCTAGATTTGTTTGTGTTATGATGATATAATGTTATAACATTGTTGTTGGTTGATTTCACAATCAAAACAAACGTGCAAGTATACACGGTTAACAAGTGATAAAGTGAAAGTAGAATATCGCTCTCACGAGGAATTATTTAATAAAAATTACCAAGTACTAACTTTTAACCAAATCAATTTTATTTAAACAATTGCAAATTATGATTAAGACAATTAATTCAAATAAATAAAGATTAAGACTCAAATAAATAAAGATTAAGACTCAACGAATGAATTCAGATAAATAAAGATTAAGACTTCAATATCCCCAATTATGAATTATAAATCAATTATCCCAATTATTATGCCTAATGAATTGTTAACAGGAATTCTCAAATGTCAAAAGTCCTTTTCCAAGTGATCATTTAACTTCTATTTAATCCAGATTAATCTTGCTATATTCCTATGCAAAACATTTGAATTAAACTCCTTCAATTCCAATTCATTATGTGTTACATGCGGTGAACAGATATTTTCATTCAATTCACGAACCTAATTATCCGTCATGCAAATAACTATGTCACATGTTATCATGCCCAGTTCTAACCCTAGAATTCCTCTTTCAATTCCTTCTAGAGTAACAAGGTAATTACTGATCAAATAATTAATCAATAGGCTCAAAACAAGATAAACAATTCAATTTGACACAAATAATTGGAATACATTGAATAACTAATTTATAGACATAAAAGGTTCAAGTGAAATCTTAATAAAAGAGTTAGTTCATAATTAATGAATTGAAACCAAGAATCCACAATTGAATAGACATTAAAAGATAAAAGTATGATAAGAGAAGATAATAGAATCTGTTGTCAGCAAATCTGATGCTCCCCTCTTGCTCTTGCTCTTGATCTTCAGTGTTCTTCAATTTGCTTCAATCTTCAATAGCTAATTAAGATCTAGGGTTTATATTCTAATCTAATGGAGTATTTTATCTAGTCTAATCTATGTAATCTCTCTTTATTTTATGCCTTACGTCATGTATTTATAGGTTATAAGTCCAATTTTTAGCTTAGGAACAAACACAATCCAATTTGGAGTCAAAAAAGTGTCAAAATTCGCCCCAAAACGCGTCCAAGCCTTACCAGACACTTCCCAGCGCTTCAAATACCGGGTTTGCATTGTATTATCGCTTGCTCCCAGTATACGGCATCGCAAATAGCCTTGGTTTGGGCGCCCCGGCGCTGGCCCCATTTTTGGAAATTTTTTACTCCGACGTCCTTTGGGAAAATGACCATAACGTCTCCGTCCGAACTCCGATTTCAATGATTCAAGATGTTCTGGAAAGAGGAGACATAGATCTACAACTTTAATTCTTTAAGTTTTTCTAAATAAGGTCCGGAGAAATACTCAAATTGGCTCTGAACTGACTACTATGTAAATGGCAAGCCGAAAACGCGAATCTAGCCACCCCGAACGTCGTTCCAAGTAACTTTTGTCTCAATTCCTACAAAACAACATAAAACATGCATGAATAGACACAAACACTTAAAATCAACCAAAAGATTAAGCTCAGACGCACTCAATTATGAGTATAAAACTCACTCATCAATTGTATACTGACATCAATACTACATGACTGAACCAATGAAACACATTATGTAAGCTCGGAATATATTGATTCGAAGCTTCAAAGTAGCAACCTCGTTACTGCTTGAGTTTCTGAGCAACCCAGAAACTCAAGATCACGTCTGACAAGATCTTTGGTGGCTGAGATCTTTCTGTGGTGTTATGTATTAACCATGAAACTTGATTCTAGTTGAAGTGTTACACTTATACTACATTATTGATATCATTAGTTTCCCAAGAAACATTAGGATCATAAATTAAATCGTGGTCAAACTAGGTACCTTAGTAACTGGTCATGAATGTTCTGATAGGCTCAAGAACAGTTCAAGAACACCTATAGAGACAGTTTCGTCGCTATAGGCCCCTTTAGCGACAGTTAATTTCAAAAATTAATTATTTAATTTAAATAATTAGAGAAAATTAGTTTAAAATTATTAAAAAACATAATAAATTACCAAAAATTATTTTAAAGCCTAAAAATTAGTTTTTAATATTTTTGAATATATTTCATAAATATTTAATATTTTTAGAATATTAAAGGTATTTAATTTATTTAATTATTATAATAAATAAATTATTTAAAAATGATTTTAATACATAAAAATCATTTAAAATTATATTATGGTATAAGAAAATATTTTAAGTTATTTTTAATGAATTTAAATATTTTGTGATAAATTTCATTAATAAATTAATATTAATGATAATTAAGTTATTTAATAAATGTATTAAATAAATTATGAAAAATAGAATTAATGATTTAAAAATTATATAAAAATGATTTAAAGGTTATAAAAATATTTGAAGTTATAAAATATAACTTTTTATATTTTGTCATGAAAAATATTAATATTTTAATATTAAAGATATTAGATTTATTTAATAATTATATTAAATAAATTAGTTTAAAAATGATTTTAATATTATAAAAATCATTTTAAATGAAACTAAGGTGTTTAAAAATATTTTAAGTTATAAAATATAACTTTTAATATTTAAAGGAAAAATTCATTAATTATTTAATATTAAATGATATTTGATTTATTTAATAATTATATTAAATTAATAGTTTAAAAATGGTTTATTAATTTAAAAATCATTTAAAAAGGATATAAATGAATTAAAAATATTTAAGTTATAATTAATGACTTATAATATCTTACTGCTCTTTAACAATTAGGTCATTTTGTTGGTTAGATCTTGTACACTGACATGTAGGCTATATATATAAGCCTTTACTTTACCAAAATCATAAACAGAAACGAATATAATCATGGTCAAAGTAGGGTTAATGAAACTGCCTTATGAAGATTTATGGGAAACCCAGATCTTCAAGGAGCAGTTCCTGACCTCTACTTTGACCGGTCTAGATCTCCTAGATTTGTTGTTGTTATGATGATATAATGTTATAACATTGTTGTAAGACCCCAACTTTTATGAATAAAGATGATTTTTCTATAAATATCATTTTTGAATATTATGGAATGAATTTGATATAATGTTATAGTTGTGGGTAATATTTATAAATTTTTCAAAGTACACAAGTTGTTATATAATATTCGATTGGTGGGGAATATTCATTTTAACGGGGAATATTTAAATCATAACAAAGCACAATCATTGGTGGACCCCACAACGGAATTATTGTTGGATTGAGAAAGCGATAAAAATATCTTTTTACGAAAATAATGGCGGAAGTTTTCTGTTAATTGTTGAAACACCGATTGTTAAAAGTACGATGTCTGGCGTGTATCGCATAGTAGCACTTTGGTATTGATACTTACGTGAGAAGTCACTCAGTTTTGTTCAATTATTGCTACAGTAATTGTTGCATAGTATCTCACGTTAATTGATTCAATTATTGTTAATATTTTATATATTATTAAATCAATAATTGAGACGACGAAGTTATTAATATCAGTATTTTAAATATTAACGATGTCTAGAGTTCTGCCAAGGAGAGGTTTGGTCACCTAATTGCGCGCCCATAAGGAGAAATCCTTATTGGAAAGCCCCCTTTTTCCTGAGAACAACCTGGTCGATTAATATTGTGAATTATAATAATGATGATATATGTTGTTAAAAATATTGAGGGGATTTTTTTATGAAGTATTTGTTATAAATGTTGCTTATTTTATGGACCTCCATTTACCCATTTTTTTAAAATAATTGGTAGAAAATTATTTAATATAATAAAGGTGGGACCCACATATGGGGCCCACATATTGGAAGAATAATGACTTTTGGGGGGTGGATTTGTTTGTTCACGGGTGGAAATGGGGGGGAGTTTACTTTATAAAAAGGTAATTAGTATATATATATATATATATATATATATATATATATATATATTATTGTTATTTGGTTGAAAACATGCATCAGTGAAACGAAATAATGCATCCGTGAATTTATAAAGCGTCCGTGAGTTGCATAATTTAATTTTTTGTTACACAGTGCCCCTTCAATTCTCCTATAAATAGGATGCTTAGTTAGAATTGAAAAACCACACCAGAAATTCAGAGAACCCTTCTTCTATAATATTGAGCGTATTTTTTTAGAGTTTAAGAAAGCTTTGAGTGTAGATAATAGTGCAAGTTTTCTTCAAGTATATCCCCGCCCTACCTGTCGGAATACTCTTCTTTTTTATGTAAGGGGTATTATTTCTTTCGTATTCATGAAGAGAACTTCTGTTATTCCATTCTTTATTATTCTGTTGGAATAACCTATATATCATGGACTACCCTATACTTGGTGAAATTCTTACATTATTCCATTCTTTATTATTATGTTGAAACACGCATCATGCGAAGTACCGCATACATGGTGAAATTCTTCTTGTTATTACATTCTTTATTATTACATTTGGAACATCACATGTCATGACGTTTACGCATGACCGGTTTCGTTATTTATTATTACATTGGAACATCCAGCCGGTCTTGAATTTACTTTGACGACTGGTTCCGTTATTTAATATTTTGTTGGAATATCATGTATGCAATGCGTTTTACGCATGATTTGAATTCCGTTATTTATTATTCTGTTGGAATAACTTTGTCTATCGCTGGTCTATCGCATGCACGGTGATTTCTTTTGTTATTCTATTCTTATTATTATACTCGGTTGGTTAAAGTTTTGACTTCTATACTCCATGAAATTAGTGGAATATTCTTGATATTTGCGCTTCATTCAGTATCTTTTCATGGAAATATTCTTCTGAACATTCTTGAATTTTACTCTACAAAGAAGTATCATGTTGACAATTTGGACGTTATTAGTTCCTGAATAAATTAATTCTTGAACTTTTTTATTGAATTCTTATATCATTGTCATCATCCTCATGTTTATATTATGTTGAAAGTCATATGTGGCTTTGTAGTGCATAGATGGACTTGGTATGATTAGGACCGAGGATTAATCGGTATAATCATGTAGTAATGTTACAAATGATGTGGTAAAAGTCCTCATTGGCCCTTAGTGCATTGATGGACAGTTGTTGGCATGATCATGACCATTGATGAATACACGAATATCCTTGGCCCGTAGTGCATGGATAATTGTGGTTGTGATACTAATGAATATCCTTGGCCGTAGTGCAGGGATGGTGTGGATTATTTATTAAGCTGAGTCCCAGCGATAAAAGTAATGAAAAACCTTTTAAATCATAAAAGATAGTAGATTTTATTTTCTACTTGACTCTTTTAATGGATTGCTTGTTCACCATAGCAGATTAAACTTGATGTTTGTTATATTGTATCGGTTTAACATTGTTGAAGGGTAACGATAATTTATTACGCATTATCTTAGTCATAATATTTCTTCTTTGAAATTTGGTTGAGCTCACCCTTTTACTTTCATTGTTCTCTTGAGGAAATGAGAACGTAGCAGGGACTAGTAGGGGAACGGAGTGACGGTCCAAATAATAGCATTAGTAGTCCTCACTATTCTATGAAATAGTGTGATAATAAATGTAATGAGGGCTCAATTGAGTGTGGATATTGTCTAGATGACAATATTTGTATTAAAACTCATAGAATATATTTTATCGTATTTTACACGACTGTTATATAATTAAGTTGTATTTGAATTTTGTACCATGTATTTGGCGACTCAAGATGGGTGATGTATACCTATTTTGGGGGCGTCACAATTGTATACTGACATCAATATTACATGACTGAACCAATGAAACACATTATGTAAGCTCGGAATGTATTGATTCGAAGTTTCAAAGTAGCAACCTCGTTACTGCTTGAGTTTATGGGCAACCCAGAAACTCAAGAACACGTCTGACAAGATCTTTGGTGGCTGAGATCTTTCTGTGGTGTTATGTATTAACCATGAAACTTGATTCTAGTTGAAGTGTTACACTTATACTACATTATTGATATCATTAGCTGCCTAGAAAACATTAGGATCATAGATTAAATCGTGGTCAAACTAGGTACCTTAGTGACTGGCCATGAATGTTCTGACAGGCTCAAGAACAGCTCAAGAACACCTATAGCGACAGTTTCGTCGCTATAGGGCCCTTTAGCGACAGTTAATTTTGAAATTAATTATTTTATTTAAATAATTAGAGAAAATTAGTTTTAACTTATTAAAAATACATAATAAATTACTAAAAATTATTTTAAAAGCCTAAAAATTAGTTTTTAATATTTTTGAATATATTTCATAAACATTTAATATTTTTAGAATATTAAAGGTATTTAATTTATTTAATTGTTATAATAAATAAATTATTTAAAAATGATTTTAATACTTGAAAAATTATTTAAAATTATATTATGGTATGAGGAAATATTTTAAGTTATTTTTAATGACTTTTAATATTTTGTGATAAATATCATTAATAAATTAATATTAATGATTGTGACGCCCCCAAAATAGGTATACATCACCCATCTTGGGTGGCCAAAAACATGGTACTGAATACAAATACAAACTTAATTATACAACATGAGCTGAGAGTTTTTACACGAATATTGTCATCTAGACAATATCCAAACTCAAATAGAGTCCCCATTACATTTATTGGCACACTATTTTATAGAATAATGAGGACTACTATAACACCATCTCGGGCCATCACTCCGTTCCCCGACTAGTTCCGGCTACGTTCTCATTTCTCAAGAGAACAATGGAAGTAAAAGGGTGAGCTCAACTAGCCCAAAGAAGAAATATTATGACTAAGATAATGCAGAATAAGTTATCATTAGCCTTCAACAATTTTAAACTGATAGAATATAATAGACAACAAGTTTAACTGCAGCGGAACAAGCAATCCATTAGAAGAGTCAAGTAGAGTATGATATCTACTATCTTCTATGATTTAAAAAGTTTATCATTAACTTTTTTGCTGGGAATCAGCTTAATAAATAGATCACATCATCGAATCATCCCTGCACTACGGGCCAAAGATATTCATTAGTATCACGTCCACAAATTATTCTTGCACTACGGGTCAAGAATATTCGTGTAATCATCAATGGTCATGACTATACCGAATTATCCTTGGTCATATCATACCAATCAACAGTCCATCTATGCACGTAAGCCAAAGATGACTTTCATTAGAATATAAGCTTGAGGATGATGACAATTATATAAGAATTCAATTAAAAGAAAGCAAAGGATAAATTTTTAAAGATTTATAATTTAATTTATCCAAAATTCAATTATGTCCAAATTTTCAACATAATACTGCTTTGTGGAGTAAAATTCAAGAATAATATCTATGAATCAAAAATAATTTGGGCAGAAAAGAAATAAATTCTTCGGTGAATAGTACCCCATGAATAGTACCATGTGAATAGTACTTCGAGAATAGTACCCCGTGAATAGTAACCTGATATAAAAAGTGTCCCAAATACCTGAGTGAACAATATTTAAGTGAATATTAATTGGGTGAATAGTAACCCGGCATGAAAAGTGCCCCGAATACCCGAGTGAATAATATTATAGTGAATAGTAACTGGGTGAATAGTAACTTGTGAATAGTAACTTGTGAATAGTACTTCGGGTGAAAATATTGATATTTAATAAAAAAAAGTTCATATCAATATTCTAATAAAATGATACTAGATGAAGCACAAAACTCACAGATATTCCACTAATTTTAAGGATTATAGAAGCAATACTTACCATAGTAAGTTTATATTTAAGAATATTAAAAGAATTAACATACGAAAACTGCAAATGGATTTTCACCTGTCATACGGTACGTAATCCGCGTAGACATGTTATTCTGACATACTAAAGGATGAATACGAAAAATAGTATTCTTTATGAATCTGAAAGAAATAATACCCTTACCTTAAGTAGAAAATTTGGATCTTGCAAAAGTGAAGTAGCGAGAATACTCTTCTTCTTGCACTCTATAGTTTCTCTCTATATAGTGTCTCTTGTGAATCTCAATGAATTGGTGAGAATGAAAGAAGAATTAAGCTTCTATTTATAGAAAAATGGACTAAATAGTAACTTATTCATGAACGGTCCAGATTGATTTACTATTAGAACAGACAGTACATATTGATTACTATTAAAACCATAACCTATGGTCCAGATTGATTTACTTTTAAAACCACCATCGACGGTCCAGATTAATTACTTTTAAAACCACCACCGACGGTCCAGATTGATTACTTTTAAAACCACCACCGACGGTCCAGATTGATTTACTATTAAAACCACCACCGACGGTCCAGATTGATTTACTATTAAAACCACCATCAATGGTCCAGATTGATTTACTATTAAAACCACCACCAATGGTCCAGATTAATTTAACTTATTACACTTTAGTACCCCTAAAGTTTTCCAAGTTTGCATTATTCCCCTTTAACTTTTGTAATTCACTTATCTTCAATAAACACATTCTTAATACTTCAACAATTATTCATCATTAATATTATAACTCACAATATTTAACAACCAGATTGTTCCCAGGAAATAAGGGGCTTTCCAATAAGGATTTCTCCCTATTGGTGCGCAATTAGGTGACCAAACCTCTCCTCAACAGAACTTTCTAGACATTGTCAATATTGCAAATAATAATATAAATAACTTTGTTGTCTCAATTATTGATTTAATAATATAAAATATTATGCAGATGATAATGTGACAATAATTGAATCAAATAACGTGAGATACTATGCAACAATTACTGTAGCAATAATTGAGTATAACTAAGTGACTTCTCACGTAAGCATCAATAATCAATACCGTGTGCTACTATGCAACCATGCGTATTACTGTACTTTTACCACCGGGTAGTTCAACAGTTTAACGGTAAAACTTCCACTGTTATTTTTATAAAAAGTTATTTTTGTCATTTTTTAACTACGACAATACTTCCGCTGTGGGGTCCACCAATGATTGTGCCGTCGTACAAATATTTCCTGTTAAAACGAATATTCCTCGACCAATCGAATATTCACTAACACAACGAATATTTTATATCAACTTGCTTACTTTGAAAAAATTTCAAATATTACCCACAACTATAACATTATATCATATCCACACCATAATATTCAAAAATATATTTCGAGAAAAAAATTATTCTTTATTCAAAAAAAAAGTTGGGGTCTTACAACCTCCCCTTCTTATGAAATTTCATCCTCGAAATTAGGGTACGTACCTGATTTGTCGAAGAGGTGAGGATACCTTGATTTCATTTCAGATTCTAACTCCCAGGTCATTTCCTCCACATCATGGTTTTTCCACAAAACTTTGACTTAAGGTATAACCTTGGAGCGTAGAATATGATCCTTCTTATCCAAGATTTTAACAGCTACATCTTCATACGTTAATCTTCCTCTATCCCGTTTGGTTCTAATTCAATAATGTGGTTCGGGTCTTTCACATATTTACGTAACATAGATGTGAAAAACGTTATGAACACGAGACATACTTGGCGGTAAGGCAAGTCTATAGGCCACAGTTCCTACTAGATCAAGGATTAAAAATGGGCCAATGAATCGAGGATTGAGCTTTCCTCTCTTTCCAAATCTCGTAACTCCTTTCCATGGAGCAACACGTAACAACACATGATCTCCAATATTGAATTCCACGTCCTTTCGATGAAGATCCGCATAACTCTTTTGTTGATCTTGTGAGGTTTTTATACATTGTCGGATCGCTTGAATCTTTTCTGTAGTCATACATACGAACTCCAGTCCCAACAATGTTGCTTCACCTACCTCATCCCAACATACTGGAGAACGACACTTTCTTCCATACAACGCCTCAAATGGAGCCATGCCAATACTTGTTTGATAACTATTGTTGTAGGAAAACTCTACCAATGGTAAGAACTTGTCCCAACTTCCTTTGAAGTCAAGGGCACAGAGTCTTAATAAATCCTCAAGAGTTTGAATAGTCCTCTCTGACTGTCCGTCCGTTTAAGGATGATACACTAAACTAAATCGTAAATCTGTGTCCATAGCTTTTTGTAAACTAACCCAAAATCTTGAAGTGAATCTTGGGTCTCGATCAGAAACTATGGATACTGGTATACCATGCAATCTTACAATCTCATTTATGTACATACGAGCAAGATGTTCAAGTGTATAAGTTTCTCGAATCAGTAAGAAATGAGCAGACTTGGTTAATCTATCAACAATGACCCAAATTGCATTTATGCCTTGAGAAACCTGTAAGACCAGTAACAAAATCCATGGTAATGTGCTCCCACTTCCATTCTGGAATTTCAAGTGGTTACAATGGACCTTTTGGCACTTGATGCTCTGCCTTGACTCGTTGACAAGTTAGACACATTAAGATAAACCCCGCTATCTCTCTCTTCATATTGCTCCACCAAAATGTATGTCGAAGATCACTATACATTTTGGTACTCCTAGGATGGATTGCAAATGGTGTGTTGTGTGCCTCTATCATAATTATATACTTCAAGTCAGAATTGCTAGGAACACAAAGTCTGGAGTTGACTCAAAGTATTCCTTCTTCGTCGATTCTTGCTTCCAAAATAGCACCTTCTTGCACTTTCTTATTCATGCGCATTAGCTCCAGGTCTGTATCTTGAGCAGCTTTAACTTTATCGATTAAAGTCAATTCTACTCGTATATTCGCCATCGTTACATGGGTCCCTGGAGTCTTTAACTCTATCTCCATCCTTTGTAAGTCATATAAAATGGGCCTTTGTGTTGACAATATCACACTCGTACCCGCATATGATCTTCTACTCAATGCATAAGCTACTACGTTCGCTTTTCCAGGATGGTATTGAATGGTATGATCATAATCTTTCAACAGCTCAAGCCATCATCTTTGCCGCATGTTGAGTTCCTTTTGAGTGAAGAAATATTTGAGGCTTTTATGATCGATATAAATCTCCACCTTCTCTCCATACAGGTAATGCCTCCAAATCTTAAGTGCAAAAACGACAGCTGCCAACTCTAGATCATGAGTAGGATAATTTCTCTCATATTCTTTGAGTTGTCGTGAGGCATAGGCTATGACTTTCCCATGTTGCATGAGAACACATCCTAAACCTTTGCCTGAAGTATCATTGCAGATGACAAATCCCTCCGAACCAGATGGTATTGTTAGAACAGGTGCTGAAATGAGTCTCCTCTTGAGTTCTTGAAAACTCTTCTCACATTCCTCGCTCCAACCGAATTTTGTATCTTTTTGAGTCAGCTAAGTTAATGGAGTAGCGATTCGAGAAAATTCTTCCACGAATCTCCGATAATAACCAGCTAAGCCCAGAAAGCTACGTACTTTGGCCACTAACTTGGGTTGCTCCCAGCTTTGAATTGCTTCAATCTTTGCTTGGTCAACAGATATTCCATGATTTGATATCACGTGCCCAAGGAATGCTTCTTCCTCAAGCCAAAACTCGCACTTCTTCAACTTGGCATAAAGCTTGTTTTCACGAAGCTTTTGGAGTATCAGTCTCAAGTGTTGCTCATGATCTTTACGGCTTTTGGAGTAAATAAGGATGTCATCAATAAATATGACCATAAAGTGATCCAAATATTCCTTGAATACTCGGTTCATCATATCTATGAAGGCAGCAGGAGCATTAGTCAATCCAAAAGACATGACTAGGAATTCATAATGCCCATACCGAGTTTTCGAAAGCGATCTTTGGGATGTCATCGGTTTTAATCTTTAAGCGATGATATCCGAATCTAAGATCGATCTTTGAAAAGAATTTGGCGCCTTATGGCTTGGTCAAACAGTCATCAATGCGTGGGCAACTGGTACCTATTTTTGATGGTGACATGATTCAACTCCCGATAATCAATACAAAGTCGCATACTTCCATCTTTCTTCTTTACGAATAGAATAGGAGCACCTCAAGGAGACGTACTAGGACGAATGAAACCGATGTCTAACAATTCCTGTAGTTGGGTTTTTAACTCCTGAAGTTCAATAGGAGTCATTCGATATGGGGTTTTGGAAATGGGTTTTGTACCAGATTCAAGGTCGATACAAAATTTAATTTCACGCTCTGGGGGTAGGCCATGATGTTCTTTAGGAAATACGTCAGGAAATTTATTAACAATAGAAATATCATTCAAGACTGACTTATTTTTGTTTAAATCCGTGACATGAGCTAAGAAAGCTTGACATTCATTTTTTAATAAACGAATAGCTTTATGACTTGAGATGACAGCGATAGACTTTAATGGTTTGGTTGCTTGAATTCGCATAATAGGTTGGTTAGGAATATGAAAGCTAACAACCTTATGAAAATAATCAATTTTAGCATGATGAGTAGTTAACCAATCAATTCCTAAAATCACATCGAATGCCAGTATTTTTAAAGAGATAAGATCAACAGGTAACATGCGGTTACCGATTTGAATCAAACAAGACTTATAAACAGTTGATGTAATGAAGGTTTCTCCCAACGGAGTTTCAACAGATAAATCAAAGTCTAATTTCTCCGGAGTCAAATTTAAACGTTGAGAGCAAGTAGGAGAAATAAAAGAATGGGTAGAACCGGTATCAAATAAGGTATAAGCTTCGCAAGAGTTTATGATTAGCTTACTCGTGATCACCTCGTTTAGATTCCTCGCTTTTTGGGAGGTTACGACAAACGCTCTCCCTTGAACTACTTGTTTTTTCTTGTCTGGGACGGCCTTTGATGCCTCCATCCCAGCTGGATTTGACTTTGGTGCACAAAAAAATTGGGCTAGGTGACCTTCTCTTTCGCAATTGTAACATGCTTTGGACTGGTGCGTACAGTTTGGACTGATGTGTCCCTCTCCTCCGCATTTGTAACATACGACCGGTGGTCGTTCTCCTTCCTTAACAATAGGTGTTGGTGCTGACGTCTTTCCATTATTATTTAATCTCCTCTTCTTGAAATTTTTATTTCTATTATCTTGGCCATGTTTACCACCGGAGTGGTTACCATTTCTTGCATGTTGATTCCCTCCATGTTTGTTGTCACCGCTTCAAAGACTGCTACCACTGGTATTATCGACTTGCTGCCTGCTCTCTCTTGGTTGGGTTGACTCATTATCGCATTCTAATAATTGGGCCCTATTTACAACATCTGAATACAAACACAGTTTATGAGAAATGAGGTATTGACGTATTTTGGGTCTCAAACCTCGTAGAAACATTCGCGTCATTCTCTCCTCATTGTCAACCAAATGGGATGCGAACCGGGACAACTCGGCAAACTTAGCCTCGTACTGCGACACGGTCATATTGTTTTGCTCTAACTTGATAAACTCCACCTCCTACATGTGATGAATACTTTCGGGAAAGTACTTGTCATTGAACAGCTCTTGGAACTTCTCCCAAGACATTTTGAGTGCGGCAGGCTGGGTACGTTTTACTGATTCCCACCAGTAATCTGCTTCTCCTCTCAACATGAAGATGGCAAAGGGAACCTTTTTCATCTCGAAGCATCCCAAGACATCAAATATCTTGGTGATCTGCTTTATCCACGTCTCCGCTTTAAGTGGTTCTGGCTTTCCCAAAAACTCCGGTGGTTCAAGCTCCTTGAACTACTTAGCGGTGACCGACCGTGGGTTGCCATTATTTACACCTATATTTTGAACAGGAGTCTCTCTTACCTGATGTTACATGAATTGCATAAAGCCTCTAAACATCCCATCATTCATCATCTGATCGGTGTTGTTATTTACCTGAGGATTATTGTCTTCCTGTTGCACATTATCCTGGGTATTGGTCGTTGGTGACTCAACGATCTCATCTGCTTCATTGCTTATCTCGACATTTTCAGATGCCATTTTCAAAAACTGCCACAAAACAAGGGTTAATTGACATGCCACATATTATCCCTATACTCTAACCGACCAATTAAATACCAAATAAACTTATGTAGGTCATACTAGCGAAGAAATTCCCCGTCTCTCCCCTCCTAGTTCTTGTCTCACATCTCAGCTAGGGATCATATCTCTAAGCTTTGATACCAACTGTGACGCCCCCAAAATAGGTATACATCACCCATCTTGGGTCGCCAAATACATGGTACTGAATACAAATACAAACTTAATTATACAACATGAGCTGAGAGTTTTTACACGAATATTGTCATCTAGACAATAACCAAACTCAAATAGAGTCCTCATTATATTTATTGGCACACTATTTTATAGAATAGTGAGGACTACTATAACACCATCTCGGGCCATCACTCCGTTCCCCGACTAGTTCCGGCTACGTTATCATTTCCTGAAGAGAACAATGGAAGTAAAAGGGTGAGCTCAACTAGCCTAGTAAGAAATATTATGACTAAGATAATGCAGAATAAGTTATCATTAGTCTTCAACAATGTTAAACTGATAGAATATAATAGACAACAAGTTTAACTGCAGCGGAACAAGCAATCCATTAGAAGAGTCAAGTAGAGCATGATATCTACTATCTTCTATGATTTAAAAAGTTTATCATTAACTTTATTCATTGGGACTCGGCTTAATAAATAGATCACATCATCGAATCATCCCTGCACTACGGGCCAAGGATATTCATTAGTATCACGTCCACAAATTATTCTTGCACTACGGGCCAAGAATATTCGTGTAATCATCAATGGTCATGACTATACCAAATTATCCCTGGTTATAATCATACCAATCAATAGTCCATCTATGCACGTAAGCCAAAGATGACTTTCATCACAATATAAGCATGAGGATGATGAAAATGATATAAGAATTCAATTAAAAGAAAGCAAAGGATAAATTTTAAAGATTTATAATTTAATTTATCCAAAATTCAATAATGTCCAAATTTTCAACATGATCTTCGCCAGGAGTAAAATTCAAAAATAATATCCATGTATCAAAAATAATTTGGACAGAAAAGAAATAAATTCTTCGGTGAATAGTACCCCGTGAATAGTACCATGTGAATAGTACTTCAGGAATAGTATCCTGTGAATAGTAACCCGATATAAAAAGTGCCCCAAATACCCGAGTGAATAATATTTGAGTGAATATTAATCGGGTGAATAGTAACCCGTGAATAGTAACTCATGAATAGTATTCCGACATGAAAAGTGCCCCGAATACCCGAGTGAATAATATTATAGTGAATAGTAATCGGGTGAATAGTAACCCGTGAATAGTAACTCGTGAATAGTACTTCGGGTAAAAATATTAATATTAAATAAAAAAGTTTATATCAATATTCCAATAAAATGATACTGGATGAAGCGCAAAACTCATGGATATTCCACTAATTTTAAGGATTATAGAAGCAATACTTACCATAGTAAGTTTAGATTTAAGAATATGAAAAGAATTAACATACAAAAACTGCAAATGGATTTTCACCTGTCATACGGTACGTAATCCGCGTAGACAAGTTATTCCGACATACTAAAGGATGAATACGAAAAATAGTATTCTTTATGAATACGAAAGAAATAATACCCCTTACCTTAGTAGAAAGCTGGATACTACAAAAGTGAAGTAGCAAAATACTCTTCTTCTTGCTCTCTATAGTTTCTCTCTCTATAGTGTCTCTTGTGAGTCTCAGTGAATTGGTGAGAATGAAAGAAGAATTATGCTTCTATTTATAGGAAAATGGACTAAATAATAACTTATTCATGAACGGTCCAGATTAATTTACTATTAGAACGGACGGTCCATATTGATTACTATTAAAACCACAACCGACGGTCCCGATTGATTTACTTTTAAAACCACCACCGACGGTCCAGATTGATTACTTTTAAAACCACCATCGACAGTCCAAATTGATTTACTATTAAAACCACCATCAATAGTCCAGATTGATTTACTATTAAAACCACCATCAATGATCGAGATTGATTTACTATTAAAACCACCACCAATGGTCCAGATTAATTTAACTTATTACACTTTAGTACCCCTAAAGTTTTCCAAGTTTGCATTATTCCCCTCTAACTTTTATAATTCACTTATCTTCAATAACCACATTCTTAATACTTCAACAATTATTCATCATTAATATTATAACTCACAATATTTAACAACCAGATCATTCCCAGGAAAGAGGGGGCTTTCCAATAAGAATTTCTCCCTATTGGCGCGCAATTATGTGACCAAACCTCTCCTCGTCAGAACTTTCTAGACATTGTCAATATTGCAAATAATAATATGAATAATTTTGTTGTCTCAATTATTGATTTAATAATATAAAATATTATGCAGATGATAATGTGACAATAATTGAATCAAATAACGTGGGATACAATGCAACAATTCATCGTAGTAATAATTAAGTATAACCGAGTGACTTCTCACGTAAGCATCGATAATCAATACCTGGTGTGCTCTTTATGCGACGCCAGCAGCGTATTCAGATTTAATTTTACCACCGGGTAGTTCAACAATTTAACGATAAAACTTCCGCTGTTATTTTTATAAAAAGATATTTTTGTCGTTTTCTAACTATGACAATACTTCCATTGTGGGGTCCACCAATGATTGTGCCGTCGTACGAATATTCCCTGTTAAAACGAATATTCCACGACCAATCAAATATTCACTAACACAACGAATATTTTATATCAACTTGCTTACTTTGCAAAATTTTCAGATTATTTCCCACAACTATAACATTATATCATATCCACACCATAATATTCAAAAATATATTTCGAGAAAAAAATTACTCTTTATTCAAAAAAAAATTATAATATTTTAAGTTATAAAATATAACTTTTGATATTTTGTCATGAAAAATATTAATATTTTAATATTAATGATGTTAGATTAATTTAATAATTATATTAAATAAATTAGTTTAAAAATGATTTTAATATTATAAAAATCATTTTAAATGAAACTAAGGTGTTTAAAAATATTTTAAGTTATAAAATATAACTTTTAATATTTAAAGGTAAAATTCATTAATTATTTAATATTAAATGATATTTGATTTATTTAATAATTATATTAAATAAATAGTTTTAAAATAGTTTATTAATTTAAAAATCATTTAAAAGGATATAAATAAATTTAAAATATTTTAAGTTATAATTAATGACTTATAATATTTTGATAAATAGTGCATTAATATTTAGGTATTAATGATAATTATTTTAAATGTTTTAAAAATTATTTAAGGGTAATATTAATGTTTTAAAAGTATTTTAAGTTATTATAAATAACTTTAAGATTTTGAAATGGTTTCATTAATAATTTAATATTAATTAAATATTAATGATAATAGAATTATTTGATATTTAAATCAATTAATAATGATTCCGGTGTTTGAAAATTCATGATAAATTATAATAATTATTTAAACATTATTATATGGCTATGAAAAAATGTATGATTGATATTTACATCTATGGAATTATAGAATAGAGTTTTAGACTCTATAATTACCCGATAAAGTCGTCAGTACACCGAAATATCTCAGAAACTGATCCAGACCTAGATAGTTTAACTTGATAAGTGTTTGTTGTGATTCAATGACTGTTAAATCTATGTGACAATGTGCCTAGGTTATGTGTCGATTGCAAATAGCAGTACTGTGTGTTATGATATGTTATTCTAATCGATAGAATGATCTTATTAATGATAGGTTTCGGTATAAAAGATAAAACTAAGTTGCGTAACTGTAAGTAGCAGACCAGGCAAGTATCTTTACCCCTTGCATTTACTTTATGCAATGGACATGTATTGGCAAGTTTCCTAAACTTACTCCAATTATTATTGAGCAAGTATCCTAACCTTTGTATTTACTTTATGCAATGGACATAAGTAAAAAAGTTTCAGAATTATATTATCGTTATGCCATATTATTAACTCTATTGTTATCGATTATGTATCCAATCATTTGTATTCATACAAGTTCTTAAATTATCCGATCATTATTTAACAACACAGTATTATTGTATAATCCAGATATTTATTCTGTTCGTTAATCTCTAAATATGGTTATACAAGTGTCCCCACTTGGATAATCATTGTATTTAATCACATATTAATACATTCCTATTGATTTCTGGTATGTATATATTAATTAAAGGTCGTCTAAGCTATTTAACTCGGCTAGACACAGATTTAGAAATATCGTTGAACGTGATAGAACTTTATTATATCCAACCAAATTGTTTTGGTTCGGATTCACGACTAAGTATGAACATCCCGAATTTGGGAAACTTATATGTGCCTAAGGCGGATGTGTTGAACGAAAATATTGTTCTTGTATGTAGTATTGATTAATACAGGGCACATTGGGCAGATCACCCTCGTGCCCGTAAGTTATGACGGTTTGCGGATGGAGTTCTGCTAAACCTTAGCGAAAATGAAAAATAATGTTCATAGTCTGTCGACTGATCTTCATTTATAGTCAGTATGTAGTTTCCAAAATTTGAAATAGAATTGTTGTGTTGTTTAGTGTTGCTTCAGTTTACTTCACAACTATTGTTTCGTTGTATAAGTGTCATTCAAAAAAAACATTTAATCCTTTCAGCTAATGTTTATTGTTTACTATTACTTGTTGGGCACTCAAATGCTCATTCTTGCTTAATTTAAATGTTTTCAGTTAATTATGATCAGCCAGATGGCTCTGCCAAGAATAAAGGGAAAGGGAAGCTGACAGTATAAGTTTGTGTTATCTTATGTAATAGCTAGACTTAAATAAGATGATTATATTTATTATCTATCATGTAATGAAATGTTTTGAAGGTCGCGTACTTGGGATTTAGACAACTTTGATATGTAAATTAAGTTTGCTATTTATGATAATATTATTATTATTTCCGCTCATAGAAATAGTATCGTAAAGCACTGAGTTCGGGTTTCAAGTACCTGAATTTGGGGTCGTTACAAGTTGGTATCAAAGATTTAGGGTTAGAAACCTTAGGTGGGGGGTAGACTTTAGGCTATAACCTTAGAGCAGAGGAAAAAGTTGAAAGTAAAAATAACTCACATAGAGTTTAAAAGGAGATGAATCGAATAAATTCATCGTCAAACAAAAGTAAAAGATAACTTAAATAAAACTATTATTTGTTGTGTGTATATATTATATGCTAATCAAGATAATTTATGTGTGTAGATGTCAGATAGAAAAGGATTAGGATACCCTCAGATCGTAAAGAAGGAGTCAACCTCCATAATCGACCCAATATCAAAGCTGATAGCTGAAATAGAGGCTCACATTGAAAGCAACCCTGATAAGGTGATTATACTGGAAAAATGTAGTACCGGACCCAGAAACGATAGTATTACTGATAGGTAGAGTATAGTTAAAGAATATAAAGACAAGCTCTTAAACTCATATGTCTGTGGTGAGTTCTTAAACTCATAATGTGTGATAAGTTTGATGAACTAGGTATAGTTAGGTGTGAATGGATTATTGAGGATAATGGGAATATATAGAATACTAAGCATTTGATCCTTAGTGAAGGCGTAAGAAATAAGTAGTATTAGTATTACTTGAATATGTATGATTATATGATGCGTATATGATAGGTATGTGGGTATAATGTAATATTCTTAACTTTTGTATAAGTTGTGGCAGCGAATCCCGACTTTTGAGTCACAAGGGGATAGCGGATGTTTAAAGCAGTATGTGCTATGGTATGTCAAATGCTACGAATTAGTCAAATGAATATGAATCTATGTTGGATTAATGGAATAAGTTGGTATAAAGATAGTAATTATTTATCTAAACACTGGTTAATATAGTAAACCAAGTTTTCAAAATATAATATATGATTATTTGAGTATAAAATTTCGCGTTATAGAAGGTAAGTCGATGAAAGATAAATTATGATTAATTAGATAATGCCACCAAGACAAAAATGAACCCAAAGGGCAGAAGAATCCGTCAACAATGTTGAAGAGAAACAACCAGACCCGATGCAGAAAGTTATAAATATGGTCGCTCAAGATATGCAGAGTGGAATACCAGCCGTGGGAAATCAGCCAGATAATCGATCGGCGAACTTCAAAGACTTCAAAGCAATCGAACCGCCAAGATTTAGAGGGTCAACTGACCTTGTAGAAGTGGTTGTAATAGCTAGGGTAATGGAGGGGCAAAAGACAGCTTTGCCACCTATAGGATGAAAGGGGAGGTGAATTTTTGGTGGGAGTCAAATCAAGCTAGAGCTGGAGAAGGGAGTAGTGGTAGTAGGACTGGAAGAAGGAAAGGAGATAATTTCGGGAATACCAAAATTAGGCCAGGAGGTGGAAAGAATCAGGTTGTACAATGTGAAAATTACGGAAGGAATCACTCGCGAGAGTGTCTTAAAGGGTAAGATTGTGTGTTATAAGTGTGGGCAGAAGGGACATATCTCTCCCAACTGCCCCAATCCTAGGATGAATAGTAATTGTTTCAGGTGTGGATCAACAGAGCATAAGGTGAAGGACTGTTCAAAAAGGAGAAGGGGTGCAGGAAGTGTGACTACGGAGAAACGTAGAGGGACGCTTGCGACAACGGGACCAACTTCAACAAACGAACCAACAGAATCAACCGTAAGAGTCTTCGGCATGACTGTTCAAGATACCGTGGCAGATGGGGATGCAACTCCAGGTATTATTCGAATCAATTTTATTTTCTTATATATGATTTTCGTATATATATAGTAAATTATTTTATAAAGAAATTTTGAAAGAGGAATTTGAGTTCTATTAGAAATCAAATTTATGTTTAAGCAGATAGACAAACTTTATGTTGAATAGTTAAAGATCAGTTCGATCGAATCTGATTGAGATCTACTTGAAATGACTGTGTATGCTATTTGCCCTAGTGTCTATAGGTTTTAAAGCGGTGATTCCGGGGACGGAATCCTTATAAGGGAGGGTGGATGTAAAAACCCAATATTTTTAATAAGAAATTTTGCGAATAAATTTATATATATATATATATATATATATATATATATAAAAGGTGGGATTATGTGCAAAGTAAAGTATATGTATATATGTGATTATTTATTAGATGTAAATAATTTCTTTTTAGAATTATTGATCATTATAGATTATATTCTTATAATAAATTAATTTTGTAATAAAACATTTATTATTTATTTTCCATGAAAATATGATTATGGTATATATGATATGATCATTAGGATTATTATATGTATTTTATTATATTAGTTAAGTTAATTATTTTAACTTAATTAATAATGGTATGTATATGAAGGTTATGTCAGATATGAATTCAAAATCCTAAGTCTGGATTTTGAATAAGGAATGAGAATAATAATATAATATTATTTATATTTTAATGTTATAAACAAGCATGATATGTGTGTAATGTTAATTTGTAGAACAGTTATAGTAAACAGTATAAAACCATAGCATTACTGATTAACTAAACTATAGAAGTCAATTATGACTGTAAGAGTTGTTAAGTTGTGTTATGTAATTAATGACCATTATTATATTTACTATTAATTAGGTAAACCCTAATTAATATTTAAAAACCCTAATTGCTAAGTTATAAACCCTAATTATTACTTTAGCAAGCTTAATGGTAATTGGTATATTATAAAGCCTAATTTAATTAGGGAACCCTAATTCACTTTTTTAGAAACTAAGATTCCCATTTTAGCCCTAATTACATAATCCTAGAAATTAAGCTTATGAAACCTTAGGGTTAAACCCTAAGGGTTAAAACCTAATAGTTGTGAGAAGTTACCAAGTTGTCATTCATTTTATAAGTCAAATGACCAAACTATCCTGTTGAATATTTTAATGAGGTGGAATGTATATCTAGCTCTACTTGTGGTTGGTGACCAACTCTAGCTAGCCACATGGTATAGTATTCAACTTTAATCAGCCATTATATTAGCCTTATACATTGCATCATGGATTGAAAGCATACAAGTCTAGAAAGTAACACACTTTACTTTTCAACCTATCCAAGTCTTCTCTCCCTCTCCCATCCGAAATTATTGAGTAATAGTGAGTGAGAAACAAAGCTCAGAACACTTCATAGCTTGCCAAGGATCAGAATCAAAAGTCAGATTCAAGGATCAAAGCTAAAAAGGTATAAAAACCCTAAACTTAGAAATTTATGTGATTCATGTTAATTGTTGTTGTTTATTGTTTAAAGTTATGTTAGAAGGTGTCATTTAGTGATCTGGGTTGTTATAACTCAGATCCATAACACTTAGGTGCTCAAAATTGATGAATTTAGAAATTTGAAAAAGTTAGAAATTTTGGTCTGACAGTCAAATGTCAGGGCTCATAGATCCTTGTATGTTAGTTGTTTATTGTGTTCCATGTTATGAATCTATTATATGGTATATAGGCTTTGATCTGGAACTTGAATCAAGCCCAGATAATGTCTAGAACTCAAGATATGAGTGGTCAAAGGTCGTTGATTGACTATGATCGAAACTAACTGGGTAACCCATTACCCGGAAAAGTCCGATGACCATCTTTAGAACCTCCGATCTTGCCGCTTCTTCAACAGATTAGGTCATTTTGTTGGTTAGATCTTGTACACTGACATGTAGGCTATATATAAAAGCCTTTACTTTACCAAAATCATAAACGTAAACGAATATAATCATGGTCAAAGTAGGGTTGTCGAAACTACCTTATAAAGATTTATGGAAACCCAGATCTTCAAGGAGCAATTCTCGACCTCTACTTTCAAATTGGCCTAGATCTCCTAGATTTGTTTGTGTTATGATGATATAATGTTATAACATTGTTGTTGGTTGATTTCATTAATCAAAACAAACGTGCAAGTATACACGGTTAACAAGTGATAAAGTGAAAGTAGAATATCGTTCTCACGAGGAATTATTTAATAAAAATTACCAAGTACTAACTTTTAACCAAATCAATTTTATTTAAACAATTGCAAATTATGATTAAGACAATTAATTCAAATAAATAAAGATTAAGACTCAAATAAATAAAGATTAAGACTCAACGAATGAATTCAGATAAATAAAGATTAAGACTTCAATATCCCCAATTATGAATTATAAATCAATTATCCCAATTATTATGCCTAATGAATTGTTAACAGGAATTCTCAAATATCAAAAGTCCTTTTCCAAGTGATCATTTGACTTCTATTTAATCCAGATTAATCTTGCTATATTCCTATGCAAAACATTTGAATTAAACTCCTTCAATTCCAATTCATTATGTGTTACATGCGGTGAACAGATATTTTCATTCAATTCACGAACCTAATTATCCGTCATGCAAAGAACTATGTCACATGTTATCATGCCCAGTTCTAACCCTAGAATTCCTCTTTCAATTCCTTCTAGAGTAACAAGGTAATTACTGATCAAATAATTAATCAATAGGCTCAAAACAAGATAAACAATTCAATTTGACACAAATAATTGGAATACATTGAATAACTAATTTATAGACATAAAAGGTTCAAGTGAAATCTTAATAAAAGAGTTAGTTCATAATTAATGAATTAAAACCAAGAATCCACAATTGAATAGACATTAAAAGATAAAAGTATGATAAGAGAAGATAATAGAATCTGTTGTCAAATAAATCGATGCTCCCTCTTGCTTCGCTCTCGATCTTCGTTGTTCTTCAATTTGCTTCAATCTTCAATGGCTAATTAAGAACTAGGGTTTATATTCTAATCTAATGGAGTATTTTATCTAGTCTAATCTATGTAATCTCTCTTTATTTTATGCCTTCAAGGCCATGTATTTATAGGTTATAAGTCCAATTTTAGCTTAGAACAAACACAATCCAATTTGAGTCAAAAAGTGTCAAAATTACCCCAAAACGCTGGGGCCCAAGCCTTACCAGACACTTCCTCCCCAATAATAAGCACTAAACCGCAACACTACTCCCTAGCATCAAGGCCTGCAAATACCCTTGGTTTGGGCGCCCCGGCGCTGACCCCATTTTTGGAAATTTTTTGCTCCGATGTCCTTTGGGAAAATGGCCATAACTTCTTCGTCCGAACTCCGATTTCGATGATTCAATATGTTCTGGAAAGAGGAGACATAGATCTACAACTTTCATTCTTTAAGTTTTTCGAAATAAGGTTCGGAGAAATACTCAAATTGGCTCTGAAGTGACTACTGTGTAAATGGCAAGCCGAAAACGCGAATCTAGCCACCCCGAACGTCGATCCAAGTAACTTTTGTCTCAATTCCTACAAAACAACATAAAACATGCATGAATAGACACAAACACTTAAAATCAACCAAAAGATTAAGCTCAGACGCACTCAATTATGAGTATAAAACTCACTCATCGATTGTATACTGACATCAATAGTACATGACTGAACCAATGAAACACATTATGTAAGCTCGGAATATATTGATTCGAAGCTTCAAAGTAGCAACCTCGTTACTGCTTGAGTTTCTGGGCAACCCAGATACTCAAGAACACGTCTGACAAGATCTTTGGTGGCTGAGATCTTTCTGTGGTGTTATGTATTAACCATGAAACTTGATTCTAGTTGAAGTGTTACACTTATACTACATTATTGATATCATTAGTTGCCCAAGAAACATTAGGATCATAAATTAAATCGTGGTCAAACTAGGTACCTTAAGAATCGGTCATGAATGTTCGACAAAGCTCAAGAACGATTCAAGAACACCTATATGATGACAGTTTACGCCAGCTATAGGGCCTTTAAATAGCGACAGATTAATTTCAAAATTAATTATTTAATTTAAATAATTAGAGAAAATTAGTTTAAAATTATTAAAAAAACATAATAAATTACTAAAAATTATTTTAAAGCCTAAAAATTAGTTTTTAATATTTTGAATATATTTCATAAATATTTAATATTTTTAGAATATTAAAGGTATTTAATTTATTTAATTGTTATAATAAATAAATTATTTAAAATGATTTTAATACTTAAAAAATCATTTAAAATTATATTATGGTATAAGAAAATATTTTAAGTTATTTTTAATGACTTTTAATATTTTGTGATAAATTTTATTAATAAATTAATATTAATGATAATTAAGTTATTTAATAAATGTATTAAATAAATTATGAAAAATAGAATTAATGATTTAAAATTATATAAAAATGATTTAAAGGTTATAAAATATTTTTAAGTTATATAATATAACTTTTTATATTCTCATCATGAAAAATATTAATATTTTAATATTAAAGATATTAGATTTATTTAATAATTATATTAAATAAATTAGTTTAAAATGATTTTAATATTATAAAATTATTTTAAATGAAACTAAGGTGTTTAAAAATATTTGAAGTTATAAAATATAACTTTTAATATTTAAAGGAAAAATTCATTAATTATTTAATATTAAATGATATTTGATTTATTTAATAATTATATTAAATTAATAGTTTAAAATGGTTTATTAATTTAAAATCATTTAAAAGGATATAAATAAATTAAAAATATTTAAGTTATAATTAATGACTTATAATATTTTGATAAATAGTGCATTAATATTTAAGTATTAATGATAATTATTTTAAATGTTTTAAAAATCATTTAAGGGTAATATTAATGTTTTAAAAGTATTTTAAGTTATTATAAATAACTTTAAGATTTTGGCAATGGCTTCATTAATAATTTAATATTAATTAAATATTAATGATAATAGAATTATTTGATATTTAAATTAATTAATAATGATTTCGGTGTTTGAAAATTTATGATAAATTATAATAATTATTTAAAAATTATTATATGACTATGAAAAATCGTATGACTGATATTTATATCTATGGAATTATAGAATAGAGTTTTAGACTCTATAATTACCTGGTAAAGTCGTCGGTACACCAAAATGTCTCAGAAACTGATCAATGACTGTTAAATCTATGTGACAATGTGTCTAGGTTATGTGCTGACTGTAAATAGCAGTACTGTGTGTTATGATATGTTATTCTAATCAATAGAATGATCTTATTAATGATAGATTTCGGTATAAAAGATAAAACTAAGTTGCGTAACTGTAAGCAGCAGACCAAGCAAGTATCTTTACCCCTTGCATTTATGCAATGGACATGTATAGGAAAGTTTCGTAAACTTACTCCAATTATTATTGAGCAAGTATCCTAACCTTTGCATTTACTTTATGCAATGGACATGAGTAAAAAAGTTTCAGAATTATATTATCGTTATGCCATATTATTAACTCTATTGTTATCGATTATGTATCCAATCATTTGTATTCATACAAGTTATTAAATTATCCAATCATTGTTTAACAACACAGTATTATTGTATAATCCAGATATTTATTATGTTCGTTAATCTCTAAATATGGTTATACAAGTGTCTCCACTTGGATAATCATTATATTTAATCACATGTTAATACATACCTATTGATTTTCGGTATGTATATATTAATTAAAGGTCGTCTAAGCTCTTTGACTCGGCTAGACACAAATTTAGAAATATCGTTGAACGAGATAGAACTTTATTGTATCCAACCGAATTATTTTGGTTCGGATTCACGACTAAGTATGAACATCCCGAATTCAGTTTACTTCACAACTATTGTTTCGTTGTATAAGTGTCATTCTAAAAAATATTTAATCATTTCAGCTAATGTTTATTGTTTACTATTACTTGCTGGGCACTCAAATGCTCATTCTTGCTTAATTTAAATGTTTTCGATTATATGATCAATGAGAGGCTCTACCAAGAATAAAGGGAAAGGGAAGCTGACAGTATAAGTTTGTGTTATCTTATGTAATAGCTAGACTTAAATAAGATGATTATATTTATTATCTATCATGTAATGAAATGTTTTGAAGGTCGCGTACCTGGGATTTTGACAAATCTTATATGTAAATTAAGTTTGCTATTTATGACAATATTATTATTATTTCCCCTCATAGAAATGGTATCGTAAAGCACTGAGTTTGGGTTTCAAGTACTTGAATTTGGGGGAGTTACAATACCAGATTTAGAACTTTTAGATGATGAATGGATTGACTAGTTTGCAGATATGTTCTAAGTTTAAGGGTTTTTGTTTTGGGAATTTTTACTTCAAAAAGTGAAGCAAGAGGAATATGAGGAAGCGTGGCTTTATTTTGATTTGTTTATATGTTTAGTTATTTAATACTTTTTGTGTTGAAGAATGAAGGTTTAATTTGATTTAAGTTTAATTAATTTATTATCAACTAAATGTATAAGAACCTGCTTTGATTTTATAATTTTTGTTATGCTTTATTATGTTTTTTCCCTTTGAAAACATTAAAATTGTAAAAATAAATAATTTTTAAAACACATCAACACTGATATCCTACGTGTCCTATCCTCGTCATCAATTTATGACATGTTGGTTCTACATGTCATAACCACATCAGCAATTGCTAACGTGGCGGTTCAATTTGTTACAATTGGAAAAAATTAATAGTTCAATCATCTAATTGACAAAATTGAAAGGTGGATCACCGAAGTGGAATATGACCTATAATTTAGGGTACTAATTCATATTTAAGCCTTGTAATATCCTCTAAATTATTTTAAAAAAAAAAGAAAAAAATATAAATAAAGTGTTAAAATGTTTTAATTAGACTTTTTTTATATTTGGGTCAATTTTACTAATTATGTGGGCTATTAGTAACTAATGAACAAGCTTAAATAAAGTTTGGACCTTAAAATTAATTAAGTATATTTTACTATCACATTCTATTAAAATTAGGAAAGATAATAAAATATATTAATAAATATATAAATAAACATAACCTAATTATAGTCCTATTACTGCTAAAACAACCAAAGAAAAGAATTGGGCATGGCGGCATAAGAACCGAAGAGGGGGATTCATCAAACTCGGTATTCGGCAACATTAATTTAGTAAGTTATTATTGTTGGGCCATAATATTTTTTACACCTTGGGCCGAACCATTGTGCTATTTCTATTGGGTCCTGAAAGTATTGGGCCGGATCATTGGGCCTGACCATTAGGTAAATAATGGTTTGAATTGGGCTTTGACCGGTGATGATGACAAAGATAATGGTTGACTATTATTCTGCATTGCATTAATGAGGATTGGACAAAATCGACTGGCGGTGGAAAAAGGTGATGGGATTAGTGGCACGCAAAACTGGAGATGGAGTATATGAGGACTGTATGCAATAAAATTTGAGGTAACTGACATTTTCTTTTATCAAAACATTAGAGATATTATCCTCCATTGTTATCCTTGTATCTGCCTGTACTGACTCTCACGCCAGAGTTATCCCCCGACGGTCCAAGCCATTAAGCTTCTGGAATTGACCTGTTGAACTGTGAAGGATTAGACGCACTCTTACATGATTAAGGCATGTGGAAAGATCTAGTATATGAGGACTGGATGCAATACAATTTGAGGTAACTGATATTTTCTTTTATCAAAACACTAGAGCTATTATCCTCTATTGTTATCCTTGTATCTGCCTGTACTGACTCTCACGCCGGAGCTATCCCCCGACGGTCCAAGCCGTCAAACTTCTAGTATTGACCTGTTAAACTGTGCAGGATTGGATGCACTCTTACGTGATTGAGGCGCGTAAAAAGATCTTGGCGTTAACATTGGCGCTAGAAGGAGGGCTCTGATTTTCTAGTGTTCTTAAATTTTAATCACAAAGATCAACTATTTTACGTCGGAAGTTATGATAAGGAGTAAGACAGCTACTGTTGAAGGACAACCGATGGCTGCAAGTTCGCCTGTACAACGAGTCTTTGTTAAGGATCGGTTAGGTCCTTCAAAAAGTGCTTATGATAGCACCGCCTCCAAAGATGTTTCAGAAGGGTCTCATGAAAGAATTCATGGCGATGCTAAAAGAAGACTAGTTTTCACTACTGATAAAGGACCTGACCATGGTCGGAGAAGGGTAGAAGGCACACCGCCTAGAACCCAACACCGAGGTGGTCAGACCGACAGAGCATCCAAGTTGGCCAAGATGGCCAGAAGAGTTGCTCAGTGTGTTATGGACTTATCGGACTACTACGAGGACTACAACGGGAGATTCACCTTTTAGGTTGGCTTATGGTATTGATGCCTTAGTCCCTATGGAGATTGGGTCTACAAGTCTTCGGGTTAGTTAGTTGAAGGAGATATACAACGATGAAGGGCTGAAGGTTAACATGGACTTACTGGAAGAAGTCAGAGAGACAGCTTTGATCAAGTTGGCAGCTTATCAGCGTCGTGTAGCTAAGCACTATAACAAAGGGGTAAAGCTTTGAAGGTTTGAAGTGGGATTTCATTCTCATAGAATTCGAAGCTTCTATGCCTCAAAATTTGGGAAAGTTAATGCCGAACTTGGAAGGGCCTTACGAAGTTATTGAAGTACCGAAGCCAGGGACCTATCGGTTGAAAGCATTAGATGGGTCAGAGATAAAGAATACTTGGCATGCTGGAAGGCTTCGGAAGTATTTTCAGTAGAGACGGTATCAATGTACAGAAGCTTGTAATCATGTTAATCTTCATCAATAAAAGATTTCTTTTCTCCAATTTGTGTTCTGTTTAATGATGTTCTATTCAAAGGTGTAAGGAGGATCGGGTGGACTTGCCTCGTCATTCAATGGTGAATTAATTATTATGGAATCTTTGAGGTGTAAGGAGGTTCGGGTGGACTTGTCTCACCATTCAGTGGTGAATTCGACCATTCAATGGTGAATTAATTATTATGGAGTCTTTAAGGTGTAAGGAGATTTGGGTGGACTTGCCTCACCATTCAATGGTGAATTCGACCATTCAATGGTGAATTAATTATTATGAAGCTTTTATGGCGTAAGGAGGTTCGAGTGGACTTGCCTCGCCATTCAATGGTGAATTAATTAATTATGAAAATTAATGTTTAGAGGTTCGGGTGGAACAATTCATTTTAAAAATGGCAAACTAATTTATTGCAGACTTGTCTCACACTTCGGTAACGAATAAGTATTGCATTACTTTATTACCTGATTTTCTTTAAGTGTTGAGTTCAGATTGTGTTATTGCTTAATCTTATCTGTTATATATAGTTCACTTGATTATTGACTAACAGTTTAAGTTAAGTTTAAAAAGTAGCTTGTACATTTTTCAAGTTGATTGATGGTGAATTATTGACAAGAAATGATCACAAAGGAGTAATAAGGAACGAAGTTGATATTTCATTAATATTAAATTGTTTACAAGTAGATGGAAATTTTTACAGAAATGTCTAAAGCTAAAAAGAAAAGAAGAGACATCTTCAAGCATTGTCTTCGCCTTCCGAGGAGTCGAGGAGAGATGGATCTACCTTGGCTACGACAAGCTTTGCCTTGCCTTTGCTTCGGCATTCTTCTTACCCTTCAGAGAACATCTGAATGATTTCCTCATTCAGCTGAGCTAATTTTTGGTAATCTTTCTAGATATCCTTGCAAAGATCTTCAGTCAAAGGTGGACCCAGATCTCTAAGGGCTCGAAGCTCTCGAAGCCCCTCTTTCAGCTTTTGACATTCTTTTAAGTGTCGTAACTCCTTAACTTCAACCTCGTTGACTTGTAACGCCAGGCTTCGATTGGCTTTTGCGAGAGACTCACTTTTCTGAATGAGGACTTCATTTCTCTGAATCAAGTCTACATTCATATTGACAGTGATCCGGTGAGTATCCTCGGCTATCTCCAATTTTTCTTTAATTTTATTAAGGTCTTTGCGGAGGCACTCGTTATTGAAGAGAGCAGTACTGTGTTCACTTCTCTCCTTATTTAAGGACGACTTCAGAATGGCATTTTTTCATCGGGCAGTGTCCTCTTCAGCTTCAGCTTCTTTATACTTCTGACGGAGGTGCCCGAAGAAAGCATTTTCCTACACATATTCAGATTTAATCAATTAATATCAGATGGATATACATAAGTTCAAATAAACAGGTTATCAAGAACTTACCTTGGCCTGGTACTTCATTCCTTCGTCAATTAGATCCATGATTGAACTGTTGCCAAAACAATGATCATCAGTGTCACAAAAAAAATGAATCATAGAGTTGGAAAGGGAAATGTTCGTTGAGTTCAGGCCATACAGAAGGGGATGCCACAGCTTCAGGCCTGATCTCTGGAGAGGATGGTCGGGGGGAGAAGGCATAGGTCATTCAGTTGAAGGTGGAGGTTGAGTAGTTGCCTGATTAGTTGGAGGCGGATCGATGGATGTTATAGATTTTGGAGTTGGTATATTAGCTTTCAGAAGGTTATTTTCTCTTGCGAGTGAGTGAAGGAGTGGGTTCGGGCTTCTCCTCAGAAACAACAATCTCAACAGGAATGACTGGAGGAAGATTGGCTTCGGAAGAGAGCACTTGGAGGTCTTCAGCAGAAAGGGGGGTTATTTTAATTTTCCTCTTTTTAGTACGAAGGACTCGGGTCCGTTCGTCTAGAGGCATATCCAGCAGACTCTCATTGAATGCTAGAGGAGGAGGCGGTTTGGCTTTTCGAGCAACTTGCTTCTTCCAACGAGGTTGAGTAGATTCTGTTATTGGCGGGGATTCGGTAGTTTGGGGATCAATTGTGTGAGCTTCAGCAGTTTGGGTTTCAGGAGAATATTCGGAAGGGTTTGTAGACAGGAAAGCCTCAAGATCTCTTCGGTCTAAAGAGGTCAGCTTAATCAAAAATACTGCAAAGGTGAAGAACCATTATTCAGAATTGTTTATCAAAAGAAATTCAACAAGTCATGCAATGAACAGAGTTCGGGACTTATACTTGTGGTCGTATAACCACGCTTGCTTGGTAAGGAGTCCGTAGCTCCACTCCTTCTTCGGGAAGTTCTCCAAGAACATTATCATTTCACTTATACGTTCTTCGAAAATGTCCCCAGCGTTTGCAAAAAGCCTTTTAGCAGTGGTCTAGTTCGGGAGAGAAGAGATTTTTGGTCCTTTGACGAAGAACCACTCCTTATGACATCCTTTGTTGCTTGAAGGAGTGCTTATCAAGGAACGTCTCTCGAAGTTCTCGTCGGCCTTTGGAGATTTCTTACTTAGGGCTTTGAACCCTTTTTCGCAGGATTTTCCGGCGTAATAGATAGAGAAGAAGAAGTCAGGGGTAGGTGTAACCCCTACCTCGTGATAGAAGGCGATGAAGGCGAGAATGTGGATATAAGAGTTAGGGACGAGTTGGGCGAATTCGACCCCAATAAACCCTAGGAGGGTAACAAGGAAGGCGTTGAGGGGGGAAACGAACCCCTTTCTCCAGGAGGGTGAGAGGAATGGCAGTCCAACCATTCGGTCTTTGATACATCTTTTCAGTAGGAGAAGGTTGTCTCAGGTGATGGGTCTTCGGAATTTAATATCGCTTTCGGATGATACAGATATCTTTTTCAGAGAAGGTGGAAGGGGTATTGGCATGGGGAAACTATTCTTCATTTTTGAAGAACTCAGTAGGGTTTGGAACGGGCTTCAAAGGTGGAGATTTCTTGTTAGGAGTGGCAGTAGAGGTGGGGTTGGAGCCCAAAGACACCTTAGTAGGGCTTGGGCTAGGAGGAATGGAGGTGAGGGGGGTCACGACAAGAGGAACATCTTAGCCAGATTCTTGAGACGCCATTGATGGAGAGTTGCAGAAGGAGAAAACGAGAGGAAGAAGGAAGCTCAAAGAGTCTAAATTTCGAATTAGCTGGTAAAGCTTTCAAATTTGGTGAAAAAGGACTTTTATAGGGGCGGTCTTTTCAGCTATTCATAAAACTCGAGGGCGGCTCATATAATGCTAGCAATGATGGCAAATTTGGAAAGTTACAATCTGGATTCAAATTTTCTACCAATTAGGCCTCGGTTAGTCTTATGTTGGGCTTCTTTTGGTCTTATTTTATTTCCTTATATCTTGGGCCATTTATACTCTTCTATTAAATAGTCTGTTTAATAAAAGACTAGGGGGTAATGTTGGGCCATGATATTTTATACACCTTGGGCTGAACCATTGGGTTATTTCTATTAGGTCCTTAAAGTATTGGGCCGGATCATTGGGCCTGATTATTAGGTGAATAATGGTTTGAATTGGGCTTTGACCGGTGATGATGACAAAGATAATGGTTGACTATTATCCTTCATTGCATTAATGAGGATTGGACAAAATCGGCCAGCGGTGGAAAAGGGTGATGGGATCAGCAGGTAAGCTACCTGTAGTGGGATAGTGTCAGGCGGGTCGGTGGCACGCAAATTTGGAGATGGAGTATATGAGGACTGGATGCAATACAATTTGAGGTAACTGATATTTTCTTTTTTCAAAATACTAGAGCTATTATCCTTCATTATTATCCTTGTATCTGCCTATACTGACTCTCACGCCGGAACTATCCCTCGATGGTCCAAGCCGTCAAGCTTCTGGTATTGACCTGTTGAACTATGCAGGATTGGACGCGCTCTTACGTGATTTAGGCACGTGAAAAGATCTTGGCGTTAACAATTACTATTTTTAAATTGTTAGATCTATTATGTAAAAAGTTCAGTGAAAGATGAAAAGATTAAAAATATTCATAATGCTTATGTAAGTTTGATACCTTAATTATTGGCTTGTTGCAAAGTATCTGTATAAATTAGTTAATGTGGATAGCAACAAAAAGTGGGTAATATATATTGATTAAAAAAATAACTATTGAATACTAATGTATCCAGGTTAGTTGTTAGAAGTAAATATAAACATACATATTAGTTTAAATTGTATTAACTAACATGATTATGTATTTAGTAGTATTAAAGAATGTATATTATATTCATATGTATAAATAAGGTACTAATTTGTAAAAATGAAAAGTGATATCATGCTTTACACGTGATCCGAAATCAATTTGAAATTTTTTCAGGCTTTTTTTGTGAATCTAATGCAATTGGGAATTAAACTTATATTACTATATATTATAATTGTTAAGTAATTTATATCCTTATTATTATTTTGTTTAATTAGATCAAATAAAGGTAGTCTAAACAAGTCAAATTTAAAATATAAATTTTTTGGTATTTCATTTCTTACTCTAGGTACGAATTTCATGCTCTTTTAGCGATATTCTTTAATTTAGTTGTTCATTTTTCTTCTCGTTTAGAATTTGGATATTATTTCGATACTTTGATCATAGTTGAATTCGTAATAATTTATTTTGATCTTCAGAATTTCATAATTTATACTCTTTGAACTAGTTAATCATATCTAATATCTATTTTGATATTTGTAGAAATATACATGTCAATATATTTTGGAGACTTTGTGTTGATGATTCGTTTCGGTTTGACATGTGCATATTAGAACCGCTTGTTTTCGTATTTTGGCACACATGTTGTGACAATGTATCTTTGTTAGAATATATCGTGGGGTATACCTGAGTTATAACCGTCTGTGGGTGTAAGGATCGAGAATTTTATATGATTATATATGTAACTTTTTATGAATAATTTTTTTTTAGAAAGTACTTGGACCATATAAGTGAATATGTGAATTAAGCAAGATAGTTAATTTATTTATTGTAAATTAACTAAGGTGAATACTTAATCAATTTGATTAAGGAAGAGTAAGATAAGTTATGTTAAAAATTAACATAGCTTGAATGTTAACCTTGAATGGTAAATTAAAAATGAGTTACCATCTTTAAGTGATTAATTATTGATATGAATTATATAAAGTGATTATATGAATGTGTAATAACTTATCAAGTCAATTAGGGCTAATTAAGTTAATGAACTAATGGAATAAAAAGGAAAGCCAAGAAATAAGAATATTATATTATTTATCAAGGTATTAATCTTTTGTGACATATAGTGAATGATTATGTGAATATTTAAATATAGTAAATATTTATCAATGATGATAAATATGTTATGGATTATGTGGATTATGTAATCGAGTAAATAAATATATATTATTTAATGTGTATATATTTGTTTAGCATATAAAGAGAGATAAGAATAAAGTTTTGTAATCTAATATATATTTTAGGAATGCTGAATTAAATAACCTAAGGGTTATAATATGGAATAATGTTAGTATTTAAAATATATACTAACCCTAAGAGATTTATTTTATACATCTCAATTAGTTAATTTTATAACTTAATTAAAGCAAGTCTAATTGGGTTATAAAATTTAATGTACAAGAGTAATGATTTAAATTATAAATGAGTGAATGGAAATCATAATTAAATTATTAGTGTAGGATAATATTAAGAGTGTTGGACCTTATTAGTTCCCAATAGGCACACAATAGATCTAGAAGGGGGGGGGTTGAATAGATCCTTTTGAATTAGCATATGACAAACATAAGAATCTTTTCAAGCACAACAGAATAAGTAAAAGATCCCCTTCATTGATATATTCATAATTATATATACATTGTTCTTAGAGTTAGTTAAGTTGTAAGCAGTTAATACATACATAGCAGTTATAGCAGTTAGGTACACAAAGTAAATGACATAAAGTAAATGACACAAGGGATTTTAAGTGGTTTAGAGACTCAAGCTCCTAATCCACTCTTCTGCTTTCAACTAGCAGGATTTCCACTAAGGAAAGGCAGCACCCTGAATCACTAAGATTCCTTTAAGGCCAGCAGCCTTGGAACTTTATCTCACTAAGAACTCTTCAAGGCTAGTAGCCTTGGAACTCCTCTAGTTCCCTAGGAACTCTTCAAACCCAGCAGGCTTGGAACTTCATTTAGTCCCTCCGAACAAGGACCCCTCAGGCCCTGGCTACTTGTTGTAGTTGTTGTTGTTGTTGTTGTTGTTGTTGTTTGTGCTGAGATGCTAAGATGTCTTTAATCTTGAACATCTTTTGTACTTAGCAGCTTGGTGTGGTCCTCTTTGCATTCTGCTTCGAGTCTGGACCACATCTTCTTTGGTGCAGCTGATCTTCATTCTTTTCTGCCCATCTTCATCCGATATCAGCTGTGCACCATCACCATCCGATGTCTTTAATTCTTTTCTGGGAGTGCTCATTTGTTGAGAGTCGTGTTTGCTCTACAATTCTACCTTGGCATTGTTAGCACATCTGTTGAAGCCTTAGTTCTGCATTCTATGATTCTACCTTGGGTTGTGCAGACACTACGACTCCGAGATCAGATCTTAACACTCTATGATTTCTGTCTTTATGCTCGTTGTCTTCTTCTGATCTTGCTTGACTATGATCTCTGCCTCCAAATTGATCAGTAGACTCTACGACTCCGAGTGTAGTCTACGATTCTTGACTTAGCTTTGGCAGATGCTCGGTCGGCTCTTAGACAGGCTATCTCTATGATTTTGAACATGACATCCTCAGCAGACTATGGCTCCGAGGATGTTCTTCTCGACACACTACGATCTTTCCTCGTCTCTCCTGGAAGTCTACGAACTCCGAGATCTACTATCTTGCAAACTACGATTCTGCCTTAATAGCTCTCGAGTTTTTCTTGACTCTCCTGGCAGACTACGATTTCTGGTGCAGTGCTCGACGATCAGACAAGCATATCTATTACATTTTAAGATCAACCTAACAAGCTTGATCTTTCTATATTTATAGTCCTTGTACATCATTTCTTTTTAAGGACTTTACAAAGCTATTTTGCTTATGTAGGATCAACCTAACATATTTGATCAATTCATTCTAAGTCCTTGTACATATGTTCCTATTATCTATCAAAGGACTTTACAGCTTTTCTTAATGCAAGCATACTTGCATATTCATTCATTTATATCATAATCAAATCATACATAAATAGGAATATCATTCACATGCTTATTCCTAACAGACCTAATCTAATTTACATGGCCCAAACAATTATTTAGGAAGCCCAAAAGAATTACATTTAAATCCCAAGTTTTAGCCCAATTGTTAAGGGACTTTTTGGACATTTGAGTAAGTAAAATATTACATTAAAATTAAACCAAATTAGGAGAATAAAGGGCCCAAAATTTTGGCCCACAAGGAAGAAGAAAAGAGAGGTGCATGTATGTAATAATTGAATTTACCAACTCTTTCATGTGTCAACCTTTTATTTACACAACACTTATAACAAAAGTTTCAAGTAACCTCAAGTGTGCAAGCAACCTAGAAATGATTAAGGAAGAGAAAGAGAGAGTTAATGGGAGATGTATCTTAGAGATACAAAACATATCTATACATTTACCAAACAAGCAAAATCATTTCATTTCTCTTTCATCTCTTATTTCCCATTTCGCTAAGCAAAAAAAACAAGAGAGAGAGAGAGAGAGAGAGAATTCGGCTGCCACATAGAGGAGAGAAAGGAGACATTTTGTAAGTCATCAAAGTTCCATAATCAACTATAGAAAGAAGAGAGAAGAAATCAAGCAAAGGTATACCCTAAACTTGATTATGTAATTTATTTTTGATTTTTCTAAATCAAAAATTGGATCTATAATTCTAAACTTCAAAACTCTAGATTTACAAGTTAATAAGTATATTATATTTAGATCTAACCCTTTTGAGTGCTAAAAGTTAGATCAAAACCAAGAAAAGTGAAACTAGTTACTTAAGGGTTAGAAAATCTTAACTTTTTACTACTTTAAAGAGTTATAACTTGAGATCTACACATCTTTTTTGTGATCCGTCAAAGAGGGGTGATAGATATGTAAGTTAAATAGTAAACTCAAGTGGTAGAACTCAAAAATATTGAGTTTACAAGTTATGGTGACTGTTTTGGCAAAAACAGTCCAGATTTTCCAAAAGGGGAAAAAGTTGGGAAGTACAAATTCGCTGACCAGGCACTTTTAAGGGATGTTTCGTCCAATTATTTTACTTAAAAAATTTTGGGAAACATTTGAGTGATAATATGATAAGTTATTTTAGTCCTGTAAAAAGATGGAAATTTTTGGCCATGTAGAATGAGAGATATGGATTTTACGGTAAATGACTACTTTAAAAAATAAACTTGAATAACTCTGTGTGTAACTCCGAAAATTATAAAAATTTTACTGGAAGTACATATATATAACAGAAACATCCTCTAAAAATTTTAGAATTGTTGGACAAAGTTTCAATTTGTAATAAATGTAGCAAGATCCTGCTGATTTGGACTATTTAAATATAGTAAATAAAATTAAAAAATTCTAGAAAAATATATGTTCATAAGGGACCTATATTCTGTCAAATCCCAGAAAAGAAATATTTTTGGTGATATTTTGGTATTTTTTATATAAATGATTGTGTTATGAATAAATGGAAAAAATTAATTATGTGATGTTGAAAATTAGGAAAATAGGATTTTATGACTTGAAAGCCTTAAATATGGTATATGCAAATTTTTAGAGTATATTTTGTTCAATGTTGATGAGATATTATGTTTATGATATTTTAGAATGATTAAATAATTAATTAGTAAAGGAAAATAATTAAAATAAATTATTTATAAGTTTAATAAATGATTAAAATATTATTAAAAGATTAATAATATTAAATTAAGATATTATTAATTAATTAATAATATTTATATTAAAGTTAAATTAAAATATTATTAATTAAAATATTATTAAATGATTAATAATATTAAAGATTAAAATATTATTAAATGATTAATAATATTATGGGATGAGTAAGATATTATTAAATGATTAATAATATTATGTAGTGAGTAAGACATTATTAAATGATTAATAATACTTGTGAATGAATAAAATATTATTAAATAATTAATAATATTAAATGAGAGTTTAAAATAAATAATAAAGAGAAGTTAAGTATTTTAAGAATATAGTATGATTGGGCATTCAATATGCTACAATTGCGTATATAGTATGTTGAAAAGGATAATCTAGTTAGCTGGATTGGTCAATCTAGGTTGCTGGATTGGTCTATCTAGGTTGCTGGATTGGATAATCCAGATTGCTGGATTGGTCTGTTTTGTATAATTCAGATTACTTGTATTAGTGTTTGGCTTACTGGATTATAAATAAGAACTTATAAAATAAAATAGTAAGTGTTAAATCTTAATGTATATGTTTTAGTGATTGAAATATTATCAAAGGAAAATAATATTACTAAAGATTTAAGGTGTTTGATTATGTGATTACATGTTAGATATATTATTATGGAATAATGGTATAATAAGTGAGATATGTGATGCTAATTGATATATCAATCTTATTAATGATAGGTCTTTTAAAAGAAGTCAAATTAAATTATGTAGCAATAAGCAGCAATCAATGCAAGTTTCTATACTCTTTTATTGTGCAAGTATTTAAACCTTACGCACTACTTTTATTTTGTGCAAACATGTATATGTTATGTAAGTATCCTTACTTTATCGGATTTCATTCGATTCGTTCGTTGTTTACAAGTATCTCATTACTGTCTTCATATATGATTCCTATATAATCAAAATTATTTGGTTCTTTGTAAGCTAAGTTTGGTTATGCAAGTGTCCTCACTTGTATAAATTGTTGTATTTGAACAAGTTTTAATACATACTATTGAATTTCGATACGTTTACATGGTTTAAAAGTTGTCTAAGCTATTTGACTCGGCTAGACATAGTTGTAAATGTATCATTGAATATTATTGTTTATGATAAAGTTGTCCAACTGAATTGTTTTGGTTCGGACTCTATACTGAGTATGAACATCCCATAATTGAGAAATTTTTATTCGCCAAAGGCGGTTATGATGAACGTGAATATCGTTCTGGCATGTAGTGTTAATCAATACAGAGCATAACGGGCTGATCACCCAACGTGCTCATAAGTCAGTCAGTTTGCAGATGAAGTTCTGTACAAACCTTTTAAAACTTGAAAATAATGGTTCATGGTCTATTGACCACTCAGCATTGCATAGGCGCTATGTTGTTTCAAAAATGAAATGTCTTGATATGTTGTTTAGAATTGTTTCAAATGGTTTCACAACTATTGATTCGTTGTAAAAGTATAGCTTAAAGAAAACATTTATTTCTTTCAGCTGATGTTTAATAATTGTTAATACTTGCCGAGCAATTAAATGCTCATTCTTGCTTTAAATTAAATTTTTTCAGCTAAGCAAGATCGACCATAAGGTTCTGGCAAGGATAAGGGAAAGAAGAAGCTGAAGGAATAGTTATAAGAATTTATTTGTAATAACTAGACTTTTGTATGATGATAATATAATATTTATCATGTAATAATGTACTTAAAGGTCATCGTACCTGTGGATTAGACAACTCTGATATAATCTTTTTAAATACGTAATATATTTAGCAGTTTGATGAAGGTATCGTGTAGCACCAAGTACGGGTTACAAGTACCTGGATTTGGGGGCGTCGCAGTTGGGGTACCCCAAACATGTTTTCTTGGCACCAGGGCATGACACCTTTTGTGGTGATGTGATTAGTCCACGACATCTCCTTTTGTGCTCCGATGGGAGTTGGCACCAAGGTGATTTTGTTGTAGGAGGTGTATGGGTCGACCTTAGTATTTCGTTCAGTTATGTTCTGCGGATTGGTGATATTTGTACCAAACACACCTTTCAATTCTGCTGTCATCTGAATTGTGCAGTCCAATGTGTGATTGCATGTGTGGCATTATTTTGATGACATGTGTAACATTATTTGACTTGCCTATTTTTATTTTGTTCTGAGCTCGGCATGAAATAACACCTAGTCATTTGATTCAGCATACTATTTTGTTGTGATAGTTTTGTTCGTTTCAGCAGTTTATTGAGTTAGTTATTTCAGTTCATTATTTATACACTATATTTGTACTGTACATTTGACTCATGCTATGTTTTTCCTTCCGACGAGTAATCAGAGAGATCAAGACCAAGTGTGATAAGAGCTTCCTTTTGTCTATATGGTTTAGATATTCTGTTTAGGTTATGATTTGGTTTAAGTAATAGAGTTATTTAATTTTTGGAGTTGTAATAAATAACCCGGTTTGAGCTATGTTTGTGAAAATTCAAATCTAAATCGTAAGATCTCGATCCCACTAGAGGAAAACGATTTACATCGAAATAGAATCGCAAATATGCATAAGATTACATAGAATCGCGTATGATCATATAGAATCGTAGGATCGATACGAGATCATGTGATCCTATCAAAGTGAACTAAAATGATGTATTTTGGCTTTTTTGACTTATACAAATGGTTGAACTAAATCAAAAACTTTTAAATTCCTAATTTCTAAATCTTTAAAGCTCAAATACAACTCTAAACTTTTAATTTAATATATATAAACTATGGATAAAAATCATTTGATCCTTGAATATTGCTACTAGGTACTTCTTTCATTAGTTCAATAAATTTATAACATATAATTGGTGTTCAAGTCAAGTATTAATTGACGATATATGTATGTAAATGTAATAAAAACTCTATTTTATGTGAAGATTATTTGAAATTCTACTAAAAATGTAGAAAGTAATGTAAAAATTTATAGTTTAACCTTCTCTAACAAATTTCGCTAAAAATGTAGCAAATAATGTGAGATATTACACTTTAACCTTCTCTAACAATTGAAAAATGAGATGATACAGATATAAAATAAAATAATACTACTGTCACATAAAAAAAGCTCACATAATACTCACACACACACATGCATATTTGTGAGCCCCACATGTCAGGCGATATGCATGTGTATATGTGAGCATTATATGAACTTTTTTTATGTACAGTAGCATTGTTGGATACAGAAGAAAATAGCTCCACATCTCCATTTCCACATAAGATGTACAAAATTAAGCTCAATAAGTATTATTATGAAAATCCTTTGGAAACCTTTCTAAAAACAAATTAACAGGAATATACAGCAATTACCATGTCCATAAATAAGAAATAAATGGAACTTGTAAATATATTTTTCCAGATAAATATTTTAATGAAGATATTTCCAATATTTCACGTGGGTGAAAAGAAAAAGAAAAGTAAAAATTAACTAAATATCAAAAATCCGAGTCCATTTGCAATCTCAGGGTGGACTCTGGATCAATCATTTTCCTAGATTCTTCCCATAATTGTGTTTCAATTCCCAACTTTCTGAGTTCCACAAGACCACGCTCAGCTGTAACATGGGAGCAAAACATTCATAATAGAAAGATACAGCCTATTTCGTTAGGAGATGAAACTAACTAGCAAAATTGAATAGAAAATAAGAGATAAAAATAGAAAATGGGAATGATTTGTAGAAAACAAACTACAGCATAGAGGAAATTAATTTAACAAAGTATGAAATTAAATTTATGTTGTCCCTTCAGTTTTTTACTATTAAAGGATCATTAATATATTGAGAGAAGTAGAAACAACATAGTGTACTACACAGCAGGTATTAATCTATAAGCATGGGAGGGAGTATAGAGATAGTACCATCAACTGCATCATGTGATGTTGGTGGTTGAGTGCCTTGGTTGATCCAAAATTGCACACGCTCCTCCACAATGTCCAGTTCTAACCCATGATTTTTTGCTCTTCTCCAAAAATATGCAAGCCAAGCCTGCAAAGCATTACAATCAAGCACCTAAAGAGGGCTGATTGAATCTTTAATGCAGTGTTTGGTTGTTCCACTGGAATGGAATGACTAATCGGAAAAATATATTGGTAAACGTGTTCCGATTAGTTGAAAACAAGATAAATTTTCTATAACTGAGGTCAATATGGCTTCTCCTATATTTCTAATAATGTTTTGTGACTTATCTTTAGTAAATAGCTCTTCCCTATAGTTACGTAACATGGGAAATTTTAAAATTTTCTGGAAAGCTTCTTCAACTAGGCTATTTCATCACCTTATACTTCAACGACTTAATAAGGGTACCTGTTTTCAAATTTATATCGTTCACATACTTTTTTTACTGTTCTCCTTTGAGAGTTTTCTGGTTTTACTCCACTTCTTTTTTTCTTTTTCTTTTTTGTGTTTTTTCTTTTGGTAGACTTCATGATCACCGCTACTCTGTTATCTATTTAGTTCTCTCATATAAAATCTTCTTCCATCTAAAAAAATATAATAAACTTGAAGTCCTTTATTGTTAAATAGTGTCCTTAAAAAATTAGAATTGTATTGTTAAAACAATTGCTTATATGAAACAAGAAATTTATAAAATCAAGTACATTGTTGAGGATTAACTAGGTATGAGAAACCGAAATGAAACCCTTTCCTTTTTAATATATGCATGTTGTTAAGTAATCAACTCATCTAAACGCTTACTTAAGTTGTTAGAAAGAGGCACCAACATTGTATATCATGCTAATAATACTCCCCCTCCAATGCAACTTTATGTTTTGCAAAAAAATTAAAAACAAAAATGCACCTTTATGGAGAAGTGACAAATTAAAGTGCATTTGCACTAATTAATAGGCAACGTGCTGTCGGAAAGAGCTCTAATACCATGTTAAGTAACCAACTCATCTAAAAGCTTAAACTATTAGAAAGAGCTATGTTGCCTAACGGCTTTTCCACCCAATTTTTTTTTAATTTTAAAATATATATTTTTTCTTTTTTTTTCTTCTGAAACTAATTAACTAAAAGTTACTTGATCGTTCCCAGTTCTCTAAATTTTTTTTATCTAATACCTAAGTTTATCATCATCAAATATTCATAATCTATCAATATCCTAAATTACATCATGGCCCATATCTAGTAAATAAACACATCAAGCTCTCTAACTCAAAATTTTCGATTATTCGATTATTTTTTACAATTCGGTTATAACCATTTTACTATCCGGTTTTCGGGTTTGGATACGGTTACTAATATTTTGATATTCGGTTACCCGAATAACCGAAATAGACATTTAAAAAAAACAAAAAAAACTTGAACTCTTTTAACTCTTAAGCCTTACCGGTTACCACTCACTCTCTGCTCTCGCCTCTGTCACTATTTAGCCAGTTAGCCTCTGCCAACTATCCAACCCTAACCCACATCCCTAAATCCCAAATTCTCAAATCCGCCTCTCCATAGCCACATAATCTTCAAGTCTCGTGTCAGTCGTGTGTGAAGGAGCTGCTGATGGAGAGCTAGCAAGCCACCTACTTCAGTGTGGACAAGAACAAATTGAGGAATCTGCATACTAAAATCCCCAATCTCAAAGGAGCACCGAGAAGAAGGGGAAATGTTAGTAAAATTGTTGGTGTTGCTATTACAGTGTAGATATTAGTATTCCGTTTGTTTTTTGGTTAAAGGGACAATGATAAGTCTTAACCAATTCCGAAAAATAAAAACAGAGAAATTTGACTTGTTTCTCTTTTAAGTGTTATTTGTGGTGATTCAATTTGATACTTAAACATTTATTTAATTTTTATCACTTCTGGGAATTGGTTAAGAGTTTATCACTTTCTTTTGTTCAGAGGAATAGGGTAATTAGTAAAGATTTTTTTTTATTTTTGCCAAAGTTTGTCATAGCAGATAGGGTAGTAGATTTTATGAACTTAATTTCGGTTATTAACCGGAATAACCGAATTGTATATTCGGTTTTCGGTTATTTGGTTATTTCTAAATTTGGTTAGTTGTTCGAATAGTAAAATCAAGAATAATTCGGTTTTTGGTTATAACCGAATTGCTCACCCCTACTCACGTGTAACCCAATCTATTTAGGGTTGCAAGTGGACCTAACGAATATGAGACTCACACAAGATAAGCAATGCCGAAAGAAGTTAGTAAACCAAGGGAAACTATTGACTATGTAAGAATGGACTGCAAGTGGGTAAGAATGTAGGCTGAGAAGAGTGTTTAATTAGGCCCAACTATAGCCTGCTCAGACACCATATTAAGTAACTAACTAATTTAAAAGTTTAAGCTGTTAGAAAGAGGCACCAACAACGTACATCACGCTAATACTATTTAAGTATATTTATCCAAAGCAAAAGCAAGATTTCAATGATAAGCAAAAGATATCCAAGTTACAAGGTCTCGCCATACCTGCTTAAAAAGCACATCATCAGACTCTTCCTCGCTCAATTCTGGTAGAAAATACAGTATTATGTTTAGAACTTAAACAAACTCTAATCATAACTCCATAAAGGAAATTGTTGTTTATAGAAACTTGTTTGTATAAAAAAATCACAAGAAAGAATGCATACGATAATTCTAAAACTTGAGGGGTGCATTGAAAGTCATTTATTATGGGATCAACTCCCTTGTGTAGTGTGCATTTGTAACTAATGAATGTAGACTGTTTATCAACAAGTTCAAGAAGTTAGGATAGATACAATAGCAGATTAGTATCGCAAAGTTAATGTATATAGTCTTATCTACATAGTTTTAAAATGTAACCGAGTCGATGAAATGTAAACTAGGATAGTCAGTTCTACTTAACAATCTACTTTCTGATTAATGACATCAATTAATGTGTGAAAACACCTTAAAATCACCTTGTATGTGTGTGTGATATTGTACCATACATCAGATTCACCCCATGTAGAGTTCATATGTTACTCTAAAATGTGGAGTTCTCTGAATCTGAACCATAAATCCCAATTTAAGGGTTGAGATGAATGATAACACATGAGCCCAATTTAATTTTTACTTGCCACATAATTGCTTAGTCAGCTTCCAACTCATTATTTATCTCTACTCAATTACTTCTCTCTATAGTCTTCTCCAATTTTTTTCCGTATTAGAACTTCAATAAATAGGCACGCTTTCATGGCGACAATTAATAGCATGTGCTGTAGGAATTCTTCAAACTTTCATTCTCTAAGTCATATGCATAGCAAAACTGCTAATTAACAGGACCACCTTAAGCTTCAAAGACAAACCCAAGAGCTAATGAGTTAGATGATTGTTTGCCAAAAGCCCAAATGTCTAACCTACAATTTACAAGCAGGAGACGGAGGTATTATGAAAGTAATTTCAGGTAATTACATCCTAATCTATTAAAGAAAGTTGAAAGCAATCCCTTTGTATATGGTGTTGAACAACCCAAATATGCATAAGCACGATATCTATGTCGATCATTGTAGTTGATTAAATAAAATAGCCATGATTTGACATTTATGAATAAGAAATTTCAATTTGCGTGGAGATGAGAGGTAGTGGTGAGCTGTGGAGGAATTTTATTGAACTGGGAAGGTGGCGGCAATTTTTTGGGAGAGAGAAAGTAACTAAGGAGAGAAAAATAAGGAAGAGAAGGAAGTAATGAGTTGGAATCAGACTAGGTAATTACGTGGCAAACAAAATTAAGTTGGGCTTATTGTTGTCATCTCAACTCTTCAAGTGAGATGAATGGTTCAGATTTAGAGAACTTCATATTTTAGAGTATCCTAGGAACTCCAGAGAAGCCGAAAATACGTACATCACAATATCCTAGAAATCACCAGTCTAAACCATCTATATGACATAAGACGTGAGCCTCATTTATCAGAAATGATTACTTAACCTTTTTTTCACAGGAAAATAAGAAATTTATAAAGAAACGTTTTACACAATCAAATAAAAGCAACAAGTGACATATCTAAACATAATCTTCTAGTTGTGAAATTCTTAAACATTCTACGTATAAAAAAATAAAAAACCTTACCAAATGTTTCTGTGAAATCCTGGCCCTCAATTGGTAGCTTTACTTCATCTGAATTCACATAAAAAAGAGGATTTTAGTATGAAAACCGATATAATTATCGTGACTTTTGAATTTCAGGATCAGAATATAGTTAGATCATAACTCAGTATCATCTCTAGGTCCCCTAGTAAAGAAAACATATATATTTCAGCACAATGATTTAGAAAAGTAATTTGATTCTTGTGAGAGAAGATTGTAAATAGAAATAGAATGAGCAATAAATTTAAATAATTCTACATGTTAAATCTTCCAATCAATTCTATAGTTAAAAGCACAAAAACTAGGTTTCACAATCAACTCTAATTAAAAGCACAAATTTGGTTTCACAAATTTTTGGTTCAACCCTTTGCTTTCCTATCCAAATTAGTATCATGTACTAATTAATGCAAATTTGAAAAAATTAAATACTAACCAAATTTGTAAAGTATTCAAAATGAACCATTTAGTGTTAGTAATGTATTTTTTTTGTTATTTTTAATTTAATATTCAATTCTTATATAGTTTTTAAATTTAATATTTAATTTTTATTTTCAATCTTTCAAATATATATATATATACACACACACACGTTTAGAGTTTAAAAATGATTAGAACCTAAAAGTCTAAATGTGGTGTTTAAGAATTTCTATAGAGATAAAATTATTGTAGAATAATAAGTTAGCATCATGGTTTTCAATTTTAAAAGGTAACAAATTTTGAATAATTAATATACAAGTGAGTGATTTTTTTAATAATTATGGACTAAAGATCTCCTATCTAAAATAAAATCGGTAAATTTAATCATTAATATATTTTATAATATAACGCTTTTAAATATTAGTTATTATTTTCTCATAATATTTTCCTATATTTTTAATATAAGGTTCTTTAGGAATAAATTTTTTTGTAGAATAATAAGATATTATTATTACTTTTAGTTTTAAAATTAACTAAATTTTATTCACTAATATATAAGTCATAATTGCTTTTACATTAATTCACTTGGTGTCTCTTATATTAAATAAAATTGGTAGTTAAAGTTTAATCTTTAATCATTATTATATTTTATAATATAATATTTTTTTAATAGTAATTATTATGAATGATTATGTAAAAACATTATATATATCTCACATTCAATTGGATATATATATATATATATATATAGAAAACTAATCCTGTCCGGTCTCCCGGACAAGCTTAAAATACGGACCAAAATTTTTTTTTTTTTTTTTAAAAACTAAAAAATAAAAAAATAAAATTATGGAACTTGAATTTGTACATAATACAGTGTTTTGGGTGTGTTTACAGTCTGTACAGACATGTTTTGTTATATGTATCCAAAACACACCCAAAACATTGTATTATGTAAAAATTCAAGTTCCATAATTTATTTATTTTTTGTTTTAAAAAAAAGCAAAAAAAAAAAAAGGTCCGGATTTTGGACAGGTCTGAGAGTCCGGACCTGATCCGGCCTGTGTATATATATATATATATATATATATATATATATATGAAAGTGCGTCAACTCCAAAGTGATCCAAAGTTTCTATTTGACCAAGAGATCACACGAAAAATTGCAGTAATATAATCCTAAACTTAAATGATAGTGTTTACAAAAATCGATATGTAATAAGTACTTTTCTCCTTTTTTTGTATAATTGTAGTTAACTTCTAGGTCTATTTACAATTTAAAAAAAAAATAGGAATACTTTAAATAGTGTTTTAATAGTAGTTAAATTCTAGGCTTATACCAAAAAATCAAACACGAAGACCAAAAAGCTAAGTTTTGTATTATTATATAGGTATATATACATATATATAGATTATAAGACATGTTTATAATGAGACTCATTAATGTTAATACAAGAGCTACATACTAAGGTGGTTTCATGGTGATGAAAATACTATTTAGTCAAATTCATAAAATAAGGAGAGAAAAAAAAGATAGAAACTTCTTTCAAATAATTTTTGGAGATGGAAAAGATGTAAATAACAAAACGAGACAATGAATGATTCCACATCCATCTCTCTTGGATCAATACTTGCACTAGTGTTAACTTAAAGATATTGCATGAAAGTATTAAGTTAAATTCAAGTTGCAGCTGTGGAATTGATTTTCAGTTAAAAGAGAAAACGAAACACTGCAGCTTGTCAGATGAATGTAAGTATTTGACAAATAAACAAACAATTTATGCACACCTGTTAAACTAGATTTTAGTGGACTTGGGCGTCTCTGTTGAGCCATTGCAACTGCTAGGGCGTTCTCTACCTTTGGAGAAAGAATTGAAAAGAAATAGGTATATACATTTTTATACAGATATGGATACTATGAATACATAGGGAAAATAGTACATCAAAAAAGGATAAGAAGTCCATCACCACGAAAAAAGTTTAAATACACTGACCAACTTGTTAAGGTTGAACGAAGATGAAGGAAGAATATATGAACTACACTGAGAAACTAAAATAAAAAAGTCTAGCTAAAATCCAACAGACCAACTTCTTAATGAGAAAGATTTGTTTTCATATACTCCTGTTCCACAAAAAGAGTCCAATTTTTTAAAAAAGAAAATTTCCCACAAAAAAAGTCCTTTTTTATTGATGATATACTGGCAGTAATAAATATATATCATAACGTCCTCAAATTTAACAACACAATTTCAATATCAAGCAACCACTACTAAACTAAACACTCCCTACATTAGGGACAAACATGAAAGAAAATATATCCTTGCAGCTTGCAAATTTTGTAACGGGCTCGTTTCTTGGTACAGAGGGAGTTCTATGTTCTAGATACGCCACAATACTGTTAATACACTAAGTTGCAGATAAGTATGCCTTTTTCACTAAAATAGTTCCATTTGATTTCCAAAACAAAGAGAACAAACAAAAAAGTATGACGAAAATTACAAGTTGTTCAATGCATCATGGAAGTTATTATTTCATATTTTCTTGTAAGAAAGTCTCAAAGAAGAAAACACCTATGAGGCCAAACTCACTCAGTAAGAGCCAGAAGCAGGGGCAGAGACGAGACTTCTCTTCTACAGTTAAAGTTCAATAGTAGGAAAATTATAGAGACCTAAGTTGGGAAATATATTATGATATTATTAACCATTTTTTGCTAATGTAATTAACCTTTAAAATTAGTAATTTCTAAGATTTTCAAAAGTCGGGGGAAGTATGAATAATTGAATACCCTTTGCGATCCCAACAACCTCCACTACGACCAGATGTTTCTTTCCTGAAATTAGGCCGTTAAGCAGCAGCCAGTCGAAGCATACTTGCAGTCACTTAAATATGGAAAATATGACGATTGAATTTCAAATTTTAGACAATAGTTGGTTCCAGACTTTCTGTAACATCCCACGTCTGTGGCTACAAGAAGAGAATAGGTCCTTATAAGGCCAAACTAAGTACTCATTTGTCAATGTGTACCTAAAATTCATGACTTTTACATCAGGCTTGTGGTAGGCTGTAGGATCTGTCAGAGCCGGTCCTGGGTTTTTTAAGGTCCAGGGCAAATTTTCAAGTGTGCCCCTTTATACAAATTAAACAAAAAAATAAATAAATTATCAACTAATTAATTTTATTAAAATTATAAGAATTTAGGAGGGTGTATTCAATTAAGATTTTTAAAAACTTTTAAAGACATTAAATGTTTGGCTGTATTCAATCAAGACATTTAAAGAGTTTATAAAAGTTTACTGGTATTCAATTATAACTTTTATAATGTCTTTAAAAGTTAAGTGGTATTGAATTGAGACTTTTACGAAGTCTATAAAAATATTTTGGTATTCAAAAAGTCATAGATTTTTCAGATTTCTATCAAATGGTAGAGTTTGACAGACTTTAGAAGAAGAGATACTCATATCCAAAGTCTGACCTCATCTCTAAAGATTTTCAAAGACTTCCAAATATTTGAAAAATGGGAAAGATGAACAAAAGAGAAAGAGAAATAGATAGAGGAGATCAAACAAAGAAGATAATAGAAAACAATATATATATATATATATATATATATATATCTTTCTCACTTTCTCTCTCTTTACCTCAGTCCTCTCAAAATAAAAACTTGTCTAGGAAAGAGAGTTATTATATATACCAAGTGAAATATAAACTTGTCAAGCTCTCTCAATGATTTGATTTACCTCAGTCTCTCTCTTTACCTCAGTCCTCTCAAGCTCTCTGTCATCCTTTTGAAATATAAACATGTCACTATTCATATATCCTAAAGGCTTCTGGACACTTCCGGATGCCGAAAGTAGTAAAGTAGAATGTTTTGTCCAAGAATCAGTGACGCCATACTCGCTCATCAACCATACAGTATGAAAGCGTTCAATTGCGTTCTTCGCATAAGCAAAATATACAACCAGAGAAAGTGATTCCTTGTAATTCATCAGAAACGGGTACACATGATATCCATCAAGACAGTTCTCAAGTAGTTTAATCTTTCGGAAAGACTCATCAACAATGTTAAATGAAATTATGTACTTATATTCATTGCCAATATTAGAATCTCTCAAAGTACCAAAACCATTGTACTCTTTAGCCATCCAGTGAACAGCACCACTAACAAATGCCACCGAATCACGAACCGCAAAGAAATCAACTGCTGCATCAATCCGTCTCCAAGAATCCACACAAACTATAAACCTCAACTTCTGCTGGCAAAACAGCAACACCCAAATCCTTTCTAAAATAATAAATTCTTACTACCTCATAATCATTATTCTGCTGGACACAACCGAAACCCACAACGAGTTCATGAACACTAAAACTCATAGCATCAAATTTAGGAAAAATTACAGAACTTGGAAGCGATTTCCCTCTCCTAATTGAAGGATTCACAATATCAACAAAAGGGTACGGATAATAAGCCAAACAGAGTAACCCATTGCAATAACCCACTAAATTTTTAGACATATACTGAGTATCAATATCTACATGACGGTACACCAGCCTATCATAATGCTCATCAAATGAAGAATTTGAATCCCACCAAACATATCCATTTCTCGAGGCATAATTGCAGGAATACAATTAGATTTATGAGAAATGGAGAAATTAAGGTGTGTGGTGATGAAATTAGGGCTTTTGATGAGGAAATACCAAGATTTACAGACTGAAGTGGACCAGAGAAGGTTTTTCACCGGTAGCCTTGAGAGAATATCGATCACGATCTCAACTGGGAGGTCCTTAGTTGAAGAAGACAGCATTTTTCGATCATGAATGTCACTCACTTATTTTCCCCAATTTGTAAGGTCAACTGGTCAAGTTAAAGTTAAGGAAGTGGTACACAAATTTTTTTCCCACACATAAGAGGAGGGGTTTCGTTGCCACGCTCAGATGTCAGATATATGAGATAGGGGAGATAGGGGAGACAGGGGAGTGGTTAGCATGAACTTCATGGTAAGTTCACTTCATGCCCAATCAGAATGTTAACGTCAGGATCTTTCCACGCGCCTCAATCACCTAAAAGCGCGTTCAACCCTGCACAGAGAACGAATCAGCACCGAAAGCTTGACAACTTGGGCCGTCGAGGGATAGCTCCGGTGTGAGAATTAGTACATGCCGACTTAAGGTTAACAATGGAGGTGTGTGTTTTAGTGTCCGGTATGAAATTTGCATGTTACCTTCCTTGTGTAGTGCTCTGTCCTCTTATACTAATCTCACCGCCTAGCATGCATTATCTTGTGTGACATCAGCTAATTGCATGCAATTTTTCTGCTCATCACATCACTGTTCCCCACTAACTAGGATTAAGCCAAATCCTTATCAATTAAGGTGTTGGATCCTTATCAATTAAGGTGTTGGATCCATAATCCAACACCTGTCAACCACAATAAATTCCAGTCCTAGCCCACATATAACTTTATTTAAATAATAGCACAAAACTTCAAAGGCCCAAATAAGTGTGGCCCAATACGTCCAAATAATTGTGGCCCAACATTGCCCCCAGTCTTTCATCAAACAGAATGTTTGGTGAAAGAGTATACAAAAAAATTGGCCTAAATGGTAAAGGAGTCCAACCAAGGCCCAACATTCAGGCAACCCAAAATCAGACGTCAACTCTTCAAATCCATCATTGCTAATTTTCTAAGGTCCTAGGTTTTCTAAGGTCCAGGACAAATTTTCTCAAGTGTGCCCTTTTATACAAATTAAACAAAAAAATAAATAAATTATCAACTAATTAATTTTATTAAAATTATAAGAATTTGGGTGAATTCAATTAAGATTTTTAAAAACTTTTAAAGACATTAAATGTTTGGTTGTATTCAATCAAGACATTTAAAGAGTTTATAAAAGTTTACTGGTATTCAATTATAACTTTTATAATGTCTTTAAAAGTTAAGTGGTATTGAATTGAGAATTTTATAAAGTCTATAAAAGTATTTTGGTATTCAAAAAGTCATAGATTTTTCAGATTTCTATCAAATGATAGAGTTTTACAGACTTTAGAAGAAGAGATACTCATATCCAAAGTCTGACCTCATCTTTCAAAGACTTCCAAATATTTGAAAAAGGGGGAAGATCAACAAAAGAGAGAAAGAAATAGATAGAGGGGATCAAACAAAGAAGATAATAGAAAACAATATATATATATATATATATATATATATATCTTTCTCACTCTCTCTCTTTACCTCAGTCCTCTCAAAATAAAAACCCCAAAAGGAAAGAGAGTTATTATATATATCACGTGAAAAGAGAGAAAAAGGAGGAATGATTAAAAAGAGGAAGTATCGTTAAGGGTTTCAAATAGAACCAAGGGTATAAATGGAGATAACAAATATTTTAATATCTTTTTATATTTTTTCTCTTCCATAAAAAAAATCTCATTTATTATATTTGTAATTATTTAAGAAGATATTTTGTTTTATGTTTATTTTAAAAGTAATAAATTTGTTAATTTTGTTATTTGTTGAAAATTACAAATTGTTAGTTTAGTAATAATGACTTGATAGGAAAACGACAATGAATAATTTTAAAATCGAAATTGTTATTTTATATTATTGTTAGTAGAATATTACTTTTTTTATGAAACATAAAAATTATGAAATATGACATTTTCTTATAATAGACTGGGTATGATTTAATAATTCAAATTCAACAATGACTTTTATTTCAAATTAGGTTGTGACATGGTCAAAATATTTTAATATTATTTAATATCGCACTCATTTCATCTAAAATATAAGATTGACTTTTTAACAATTAATATAAGGTGCAAGAAATATTAGAAGTGTACAAAAGTCTATCAAACTCTTGGTAAAAAATCTATAAAGTCTGTAACTTATTTCATGGAGTCTTTAAAAGTAATTTTAAAAGTCTTTAAAAATCATTAAAATTCACAAACTCTACAAAAGTTTGTAACTTAAAAAAGTATTTAAAAGTCTATTGAATACACCCTCCTTACAAAAGATAAGGAAAAACACTTTAAAATGTCATCGAAGCAAAGAATCATCACATGTACCTACAAAATAAAAATAACAATGAAATCTGAACCACAAAACATCATTTAAAATGTCTTCTTATTGCACTTTTAGATGCAAAATCATCAATTATACTATCATATTTAATGTTTTCTAACATATCATTTTCAATACATAATTTCGCTAATCTTTTTATTATTTTATTTTTTTTTATACACATAAATACATAAGCTTATAAAAAATTTTGGACCCTCCTCAATTTGTGGGCCTGGTAGTAGCCCTTGCGCCAGTAAGCCTGGGATCTGTGGTACACATGGGAAAAAAAATTTGGGCTTGTGGTGTTACAAATGATATTAGAGCTATGACCCCGATAGGAAGTGTGGGACGTAAAGTCTACACCAAAGAGGACGATGGAGTCACCTCGATCTAAAACCCGTAGGAGCCACCTTTAGACTCCTAACACTACTCGGATTGAATCTAACATCCCACCACAATGGCTAAAGAAGAGTATAGGTTTTTATAAGGCCAAACTCACTACTCATGTGTACCTAAAATTCATGACTTTTGGATGGGCCTGGTGGTGGGTAGAGAATCTATGATACACACATGGGCAAGTGGAATTTGGGTTAGGGGCATGATGCGCATGACAAATGATATCAGAACCATGACTCGGCCAGAAGTGTGGGACCTAAGTGCTATACAGGACTAAGTGCTACACCAAAGAGGACGGTGGGAGCCACCTCAATCTAGAACCCGTAGGAGCCACCTCTAGACTCCTAACACTACCCAATATTGTTTGGGACTTGATGAGGACATCAAGTCTTAAGGTGGGGTGATTGTAACATCCCACATTGGTGGCTATAAGATGAGTATAGGTTCTTATAAGGACAAACTCACTCACTCCTCATGCGTACTTAAAATTCATGACTTTTGGATCAGACCTTTGGGGGGTTGTAGGATCCGTGATACAGATGGGCAAGTGGAATTTTGGCTTGGGACGTTACAATTAACGTATAATATATTAAAATTCAACCCTTACTATGAAATTAATTTGTTGAAGCATTATTTTTTTCGTCATTTTTTTGTTGATCCATAAAAAGAAGCGTCATCAAGATAGATGACGGCTGCTTTTCAATAAAACAAAGAGAACTTTGGTTTTTTTCATCATTTTTTTGTTGATCCTAAAAAGAAGCATCATCAAGATAGATGATGGTTGCTTTTCAATAAAACAAAGATAACTTCAGGAGCATTTGTGTGTATACAAAACAAAATCTTTTTTAGTGAATAAAAGAGGAAAGTGACAGAAAGACCTAAAACTATTATACCCTTTACAACTCTATCATAAGGTTCTTGAACTCCAAATTTGATATATTCATTCAGATTTTACCAGTTAGTGGTAGACGGGGAAAACCAGGGTATAACTAGAATCCATTTGTTTTGAAACTCAAACTTTACCCAAATAGTTCAGCATCCCCATCCTCAACCGCCTATAGTCAAATACATACGGAGAAAATTTACAAATCAAATAGATATGTATTTTGTAAGTCATGTATATGCAGCTCATCACGTAATAATATAATTTATTTTAATTGGTATACATTAATTTGTGCAACATGTTGAATATAAAAGTATGACAAAAGAACCTTGAGTGAAGTCAATTCCCGAAGCCCTTTCTCCACAAAAAGCATGTTCTCAACATTTCCTTCACCAGAAAATTCATTCAAGTCCCGTGGAACTTTTCCCCTTTCTTTTAAATCATTGTTCACTGTTAGGTACGTAGAAGGGGGAGAGAGAGAGGGAGAGAGAGTAAATCACTGTTCACTATGAAGTACGTTGAAGGGAGGAAGAGAGGGTTCGTAAACTGAGAAATACATAAAAAAATCTTTCAAGCTACACAGATGACTCCAAAAATAATTTACCTAGTGAATTTTCATCTTTTGCTTTCTGCCCAGCAGCTAATACAACTTCAACAGGTAGAGGGGCAAATGATGACCAGTATTCATTTCTTGCTGCAGCTATTTCTGAATGAACACCTGCAAAACATTCCAATGCCAATCATCAAACATATCTTCATGCAAAACATAATTTCTGAGGTCAATAATTGTTGGGTCTCCATTTTTAGTGACTTTAAGATAAGAAAATATTAAACTATTAAGATTTTATAACTGTAAATATATTATTTTACTTATCTTTATCACTTTGGCCAAAATATTTTCCTACTGCTGCATTAAAGTTTTCAAATTAACCTTGATAATTAAATATCAAGTGCTAGAAAAATTAATTCGTAAAGTAACGTTTACTAAGGCAAGGAAACTCCTATTCACCAAATGATTTTTCAAAATATATCAAATCTTTTGAAAATACTAAAAGTAGAAAATGAAGCAATTTTGTCAAATTATCCACATGTTTAAAAGCCATTTTTTGGCTAATATCCTTCAAACAATACCTTTGCCCGAAGTCCGAACTTTAAATAGACAATTTGAAAATCCAAGGGACAAAGAAAGTTCATTTAATTGTCAATTGGAAAGTAAAGCAAAATTGGAAGATGACTTCCTTTTCCCATCACTTGACTGAACAATTCAAATTGCTACTTCATTGGCTATTTGGCTTTAAACATTGGATAAAGTCCTTTGAACCAAAGATCATTTTTTAAAACCAGAGGACTTGGAGAAGTCACTTTTTAAGTAGGCATTCTCATTGGTCTAAAGCTTCAAGTCCAAGGAATAAAATTAAGAACCAAGGGACCAAAGCAACTTTGTTGCTTTTTATCCCCCATGGCCAAATATCACTAATTGGTGATTTAAATTGATCTTGGACCTTAAATTCAGATTAAGAGATCTTGACCCTAGACTTTTGATTGGACCTTTTTGCCCCAACTCTTGAAATTGCTATAATTAGGAGACTTGTCTAAACATTTCAATTTGCCAATTTACTAGGCTTGAAAAGCTATTCTCTCCTTCCCTACATTCTCTCTAGCTTTTAAAAAGCTCTCTTCTACGCAAACTTTTAACTCTTTCGATTAAAGAGAAATTGATCACAGTTGATGAGATAAGTTTTTAATTTGAATCTTGTAGAGATGTACTCAATGCACCAATATCTATAGCTGAGATATTTCCTTAAGAGGTAAATTTAAACCCTTAGCTCAGGTGGATAAGTTTGTTACAGCAGCGGTGATGAGACTGTGAAGAAGGTGAGGATCCAGAGGGTGGGGCTTTGATGGACTGTAAATACAGCAAAGCAGTTGAAGAAGATGAAGATGGCGTGTTTTATTTTCCTAACAAACCAAAAACGATGCCGTGTTTTTTCAGAGCGGTGTACGCTTGTGCTTCAGCAGGAGTGCAGGAGTGCAGGAGTGCAGGAGTGCAGGAGTGCAGGAGTGTAGTGTATCCCAAGAGCCATCATGAAAACTTTGTAAATACAGAGATCATAAATACCTTGACTTACTTAGGTTTTAGTATATACACCTCCCCATACGCTTTTATATGATGGTAACTTATTTACCAAAACTCGAAAGGAACAGTATTGGCTTAAAAGAGTGCATTTCTCCACTGCTTTACCTTCATGCTAACATATGCACCAGAGCAAGATATGACTATAAGTTCATTTTTCTTCTTCCTTTAACATCACTGACCTTCCTTACCATGATAACACAAAATCCCCCAGCAAAAAAAGAAATAAATAAAAGAATTAAGAAATAGACCGTAAAGAGAAATAAATTTACCATATTTAACACACAAACTCCAGTATCGAGCAAGCCAGCACCTCTTAAGAACAACCTCTTCCTAAAAAATAAAAACTGTGACCCATGTAAGTATAGCATAAATAAGCCCAATAGATAATATGACACAGCCCATATTGACACATACCATCTCTTCCTGAGTGAGCATCATTCTCTGTGTCATAGATCGCAATAATTTAACTTCGCACGTGGCATTATGAAGCTCCTCCAAAGCAGATGTTGCTTCATCCCTAGCAGACTATTGAGAAAATAACAGCATTAAATTAGATGACATTTCCCATTGTCATAACTTACAAATTATAGGATAACGAACGTATAGCAGGAAAAGGAAAACATACAAGATAGAAGTTCGGAATACCTCAGCTTCCATCCTAAGGGATTCAATCTCATCACCTTTACCACCATAAGTTTGTTGAACAGCTTTGAGAGCAGCCTACAAGTAGAATTTTCTTTAAATACAATTCCTCAGTTATTCATTTCATATACTGGCCAAAGGCACAATCATCCCAAGTGTCGATGATCATAAACCTAGATTAAGTTATATTGCATTAGAATGAAAATGTGCACATACTACTTTTTATTGAGAGCTAGATAGAAATGTTTGATCAAGGTAACTAATAAAAAGGTTTAGTATAGGAGTTCTTATCTAAAACTGTACCCGTTTCTTCCTACAAAGATAGACCTTTTGTTTTCAGATTTTTGTGGACAATTTTTTCAATGCATTCCAGAAACATAGTTATACATTATACTTTAAAATATCTTGGTCTGTTTTATTTTAAACCATATTAAAGTGGGAAATGATTATTACCAAAAATGTTGGATAAGAGACATTAATCTTCCAACGGATCTCCATCGAGCCGTCCAAATTCCAATCTTATAGACCAAATGGTTTTGATAGCTATCACTCCACACAATAGTTTGGGTGACGATGCAAATTATTATACAGATGAGGACCCCTAATTGATTGACTAAGTCGTTCCATTTTTAAAACAAGATTCATAACCCATTCAAGGCACGAGTTTGTTTTAGAAATGGCTCCTCAGTCTACACACTAGTCTCAATCTCTTTCTTCTCAAGCTTAACAATTTTCACCTCATCAGACTTCTTGATTGTTTCCGCGTTCATGTCTTATCGGCTCTTTCCGTGATGTAATCGCCGTTCGAGTAGAGGCATAACTTCTTCCTCAACAACAGCTTTTCCTCTCAATTTTTTATTTTTCTTCTCCAAATAAACTTGTTGATCGATAGGATCAATGTGTTTTAAGGATGGAGCAAAATAGAGCTATTTATATAAGCATAATTAGACTAATGGCATTTTTCATCTACATGGATATGGACATCTCTTGTTAAACGAATGTATTCAAACAATTAAAGACTCGCCTTTTGATTTTAAATAAGAGTATGTATCTAATACGATCAGAAATTAGGTCCCTCCCTCCATCTCTCTAGATCTATCTATATATATAACAACAATTATGAATTCATATATAGCAAAATTAAATCAATGTAGTGAAAATTAACCAACATGCATACCTCATCAAAGCTTTGCCTAAATGGAACAAAGCTGTAATATTCATGAGCTTTGAGCTGCTGAATATTCATGGGATCATAACTAGATATTGGAGCACCAACACAAAACAACAGCCATTTGGTCATATCTATGAGAATTGTTTTCACAGTACCAATGACATAATAAAATCTAGATACAAAATATTAAATATGTTTCACCTTTTTTTGCTTTGTGCTACAGCCAAAAGGTTTTGAAATTTGCTTTTTGGGAATTTTTTAGGATACTTGGGTGTCCCCTTAACCCTTTCGAGAGTTTGCATTGGGTAAGGATTTGGGGTATAAACGGATGCCAAGATTCATGCCTTCTTGGGAACTGTATTTGATTTATTGTTTTATGGGATATATATGGATAGAAAGAAATGAATGAAATTTCAATAATATATCTCTCTTTCTCTTCGTTGGGATGGGGTTTCATTTCTAGTATCGCAGTGGACGCAGTCTTTTAGAGGAGTTGTTATTTCAGATGTCCATAGAGATTGGCTATAATGTTTCATTAATTTTTCTTTGTTTTTGTAGACCTGTAGAAATAGACAAGACACATAGAAACAAGGTATCACACCACTAAACACTCGCCGAAGGAAATATATAACTAAGACTCAATACAAAGCAAGAGAAACCCAAAATAGCAATAATGATAACTTGGGTCTGAGGAGGTGATTTCTCACCTCAGGGCGAGGATACTTATACCATCATTTATCGTGTTTCACCACTTTGGGAAACTAGCAATAAAGGATTGTGGTCCAATCCCCAATAATTTGGAAAACTGCTAAATGTCATGGTTTGGTGGCTGGGGAGGAGAGTCCGCTAAGGGCGTTGCTTGTTTATGAGGACACACCCCAGGTCTGACCAAGATAATAGGTTTTTTATTATGCCCATTAGGACATGCCACCCAGGTAATGACTCTATACTGAAAGAAAATCACTTGATGACTTCGGAAAAAGAACAAATCATTCTGCATATAAAGAATGCTGCCTTCATCTTCCAAATTCTCAGCTTATCTTCTCTTCCCTCGTACACTTCTGCTCTTACTCATAGCAATTTTCTTTCATAACCTCTTGGAGATTCCTAACCTCATCAACATAACTGTAATTTTTAATTCTTGCTCGTACAGTTTTCGCACTTGTATTTCCTTGGAGGACTCATTGTACTTTTTTGTACTACCTTTTCTATATGATAAAAACAACTTTTATCCCAAAATAAAAAAGGGTAAATTTTACTTCACTACCTGAGGTTTGACTATTTTCTCACATGACCACATATCGTTTAAAAAGCTATACTTAAACACCTGAGGTTTTGAGATAAAGTGAAAAAGTTACATTTTCCATCCAATTTAATAGTATGTGTGCACCACTCGCTACAAACGCGTGAAGAAACAAAACAATTATCAAACACTAAAAAAATATCTCCAAAATACCCTTTTTGGACTTTATATTTTCCAAACCCTAACCCTTATAATACTCAATTGAACATTTGTACCGCATCACCACCTCTCTCCTCCTCCTCCTTCCACCTCTGTCTTCTTCAATTAGGAAATAAAATTCTATGAGTATTATCCTTTAACCAAAATTCAAGCATAATCAACTATAAACAACACTAAACAACCTAAAATTTCATCAAAAACACCCTTCACATGTTCTGTTCTCGAAAATGACCAGAGGAAGAAAAGCAAGCTAAGGATCCATCTTATTCATCCATTAGAGATCGAGAATCCGAGCGATATAGGCTGAGATTTGCTCTCAAACAACACCAAAAAGTAACCCTGGGTCGCAAACTCTATTTTTGCAACATTAAAATTGTAATTTTTGACAAATTCTCCGTCATTTGAGGTATTCATGCATTTTACAAGCTTCGGTTTAGTGCAATATAACAAGTTCTTTGTTACGCTGTTAATTATATATATAAATGACATAAATGTCTTAATCTTAGGGAAAATATATGTCTTTAGCCATTAAAGTCACGGTGCTAACATGAAAAACAATTTTTCACTTCACCTCAAGTTTAAATGATAGGTGGTCATGTGAGAAAATGGTCAAACCTCAGGTGGTGAAGTAAAATTTACCCTTCTTTTTTAGAGGGGAGTATTTGTTAGCATACTAATTTGCTATAGCAAGTACTCTTCACCGCTATACGGCTATAGGCTAACTGACTTTATGATCTTAACATATCAAGACCGCTCCAGAAGTTTACAACCAATTCTTTTTTGTTAATGAAAAGGTCAAGCTCTAGCTAGAATTAATTGTTAATTCATAGATTCAGATTGATGTTCAAAAGTGTCAATAGGTTGCTATATTTAGAAAGATGAAGTTTATTTTGATGGACCAAAGAACAAATGACAAAAACACAGAAGACGGGTTGTCAAGAATGTGTTCTTATGCATACAAAAATGTGTTGGTGCAGGCATGCATGTTTTTTTTTATGTATCAATTTTCGAACAAAGATATGATGCTCAATGAGAAAAATGCATGCAGCACCTAGCGTGTATAGTACTGACCTCCCTTTGTTGGAGGGCTGCCTCCTTCCTGCAGAGTATAATAAGCATAAGAAAGTAATTTATAAAAAATGGCACCATAAGCTCCATAATAGATACATATCAGAACTGTTAATGCTTGCCTGCTCAAAAGTCGTGCTTCCATAGATACACCTTCTCCAAGACTTGCAACCTAACAACAAGAAACCATGTTTATAGTCAACGAACATTACAAATTTAAAGTAACACTAATTTTCAAAATTTTAAAAATAGATGTTCTCACAAAAAGAAAAGAATAGGAACTTGTGGACCACACAAGGACATCTAGTAAGCAGATTTAAAAAATAATAATAAACAAAAATAAAATTGATTGAATAAAATAGTTAAGCTGCGTACTTTATATACTACGTAGTTTTTAAATGGACAGAGATTCTTAAATTCTTTCTGCAGTAAAACTAGAGGATAATCCTTCTGTCTAATTTCTCTATGCAGGGCATAATATGACCATTACAAGACATTGTTCAAATGTTCATTTTCTGAGTAGTTTTTTCAACATTAACTCTTGTATATCGTAGATTTTGCAGTCAAATTCATGGGTGGAAATGAATCTATTACTCTGCATATTCCCGTCCTAGAATAGCCCAAAAAAAAACTGCACCTTTCATGTTGATCAACATGTTAAGCAGCAGTAAATACTTAAAAAGAAAACTAAATTCATGATGTTTAAAATAGTCATTAAGCAATAGCTCGTAAGTGAGCAAGTTCATTTGAACAGTAGATCAACAAGACAGTCCTGTGGCAGCGTCCCCTCTTCGTTAACAACAGTACATCCATTACAATCAAAAGTTACATCCGTAACGGATGTATTTAGCCCCAAATTATAGGGAGCCATAAATTCATCATTTTATAAAATACAAAATCCTCTACAAGTGACCAAGTTGCTAGCTATAGCTGCCAAATTACAATCAAAAGTGTTACATCCACTACTGATGCATAGTTTCATAAAATAATGGTTCTTAAACATATTACTCTTCTGTTAACCTCTTTACTGTAATAAGTTACCTGTTTCTCAAGCTGCCTAGTCCTCACTTCTGATTCCTCAAACCTCTCTTCTGCAAGTCGAAGCTGAAAAGCACAATATTATAACAGGATGCCATAAAGTACATGATAACAATTCCCTAAAACTATGTACCGGATGAGATTAAAGAAAATCAACAATAATTTGTGCTGTAACAGTCTGATAAATGGTGAGTTAACAGCACTATTAATGTGTTAATACTACATATGATACCACACCATAAAATCAGTTGGATATTGCCATTTCATCACCTTTCCAGACATTACACAAGGTGAGCCGTATTTCAAAGATTAATATGCATGATTCTAAATCAGACCTCTCCAGACAAACAAAACAAAAACAAAAATACAATTCATGTAATCCACGGCTTATTAAAGAAGTAAAAGTTTTAATGGCATCACCTTTTCAAGTAAACTTTCATTTTCTTCTTGTAGCATGTCGACCTGCAACACAGATTCACTACTCAATAATGATAACATCTAAGAAGCAGATGCATCATCATCTTGATATTTTTCATACCTCATCTTGTAAAACAGAAGCTGAACACTGCTTGCCAGATTCTCTAAAGTTCATACTACCCATGTCTAGAGATAATCTGTTTAACAAGATGGACAAAAAGGATTAAATATAAAATAAAAGTCAAATAATTATCGCAAAAAACAATATGAAAAACACAAGTTAATTCAAAATAACTGTTCAGCTGTTCTGGTTTATAAATCTAGATGATTTTCAAAATTTTAAAATTTTAGATAATTTACTCAGCTGGCAGTCATGCATATGAACAAACAGGTTGAGGAAAAGGAATATGGTTTTATTTAAACATCATGCTTCCAGAAAATAAAACAGAGAGATCACCTAGGGACCAGAAAATTGGAGGACCAGAACTTGTAATAACATAAACCGATAACATATTTAAGACAATAAATCAAAGTTAAGAAGTAGAATAATACCAAGTTCTATTCAGGTGCATTTGGACCAACAAATCTTACTGAAATTGTATTTCATTCCTGACGGAAAAAAGATAATCTAAAATGGACAACAAGTTTACTAAATTTCTGTTAACTGTTCATGCAGATTATCTATCTTGTTGGGGGAATGTGAAATCATCATTAGGTAGAATCTGTACATGTAATTTATTTGATATTAACTGGAATTCAAGGGAAGCTTGTTTATACATGAAAGACAAATTGGAAACTATATATATATATATATTAATTTTCAATCATGCAAATATAAAGATGTAAAAGGATGATACTAAAAGAAGTGAACGTATTCATTGAAAGTGAAGCCAAACAAAGTTCAAAGCTACAGCATACCTTTTGTCTCTACGAGTTTCATTGTGAGCCTCTCCAGGAATCCCGGAAAGGGTTGGCCCAAGTGACAAAGCTACGCTTGGAGGTATAATAGGAACTGCCTTGACTCCTAAATTGGGACGGCCAGCTGCATTAGAACGGGCAGACAGAGGTTGTTCTAAGGAGCCGGTAGAATGAGATGTTCGGACACCTGAACCAGAACGAGCAGAAGGAGGTTGAACTTGTTCCGGTGAGTTGGGGATTTGAGATGAACGTGCAGAAAATGAAGAACGAACAGATTGAGATTGTTCCGTGGTATTTGGCTGAGATGACTTTGCAGATGAGTTTGAACGAGCGGATGAAGGTTGTTGATCAGCATAGTTGACAGCTTGAGGTACTCGGTTGCTTGCCAAGGGTGAAGTTTGTTGTTCGACATAATTGACAGATTGTGGTGCTCGGCTGCATACGGATGAACGAACAAATGGAAGTTTTCGTTCTACATAGTTGACAGATTGAGATGCCCGATTGCCAGCTAAGGATGGAGGTGGTTGTTCAAAATCGTTGACAGATTGTGGTGTTCGGTTGCCTACTAATGAAGGAGCTGACGGAGATTTTTGGTCAACATAATTGACTGGTTGAGATGCTCGGCTGCCTGCTGATGATCTTGTAGGTGGAGGATGTTCTACCACAGAGGTATGAACTGACTAAAAGAAACAACACAGAAGTTTCAAGTCTTATTAACAAAGTTACTATTTAAATTATAACCAAGAAAAAAAATGGAATTTAACACAATGAATAAATCTAAGGATATTTAAGTCTTCAATATCCATACTCTTCAGACAACATTTTCACAGCACCAATGAATCCACAACTGCCCATAACTTCAGCTAGCTACGAATTTTCATATTGAGAATAAAAAATCTTTCAAGTACAGTGTTGCAATCCTAAATATAACCTAATGGCATACACTCATTGTCGATTGGGTTTGAGTTCGATGCTTCAACATGGTATCAAAGCAACCAATTTCATTCACATGTTTGACCAACAACTTACATGCTCAACGTCACCCAAAATAAAATGGACCAAGTGTTTTGGCTCAAAATCACGCCACATGTAGGGGGATTTTGAGAATATAAAGTCCTAAATAAAGCACGATGAGCTACTAAACTCATTGCCAACTAATGCCAACTTGGATGAACCGATATTTCCATCAAACAAAAGTTACAAATAGGATCATAATGTAGTATAAATTCAATAGTTTTGTGACGAGAATATGAGATCATATGAGCAAGAATCAATTAATGATTAGGATTCCCATTCTAGACTAAATTGTGTGATAATCGACACTCGGTTCAAATATCTTTGCAACATCATGTCCAAGTAATTACTAGCAGTTAACTTATCAGTCTACCAGATTATAAACCATATCTCCATAAAACAACTATTCAATTTAAATAAATTAACAGACAAAGTCTCTCAAAGTGTAAAATGTCCAAAACAAAAATAGAAATTTTGAACAACAGGCATTCACTTTGTAATACAAAATTAACAATAGGCATTCACTATGTAATGCAAAATGAACAATAGGCATTCACTACTCCTAAAAAACCAATGTTAGGAAATACTGACGTTTCTACAAATAAGTATCTTACAACTCCATTCCAAAATTAGATGGATATTTCTAGACCAACAACTTTTGGGGAAGGGTAATGCTAGGGTCTTAAATCTTTTGAGTCAAATGTGTCCAAATGATTTGATACTGAATACAAAAATCTATGGTAATTTATGACACAACCAATCACATGAGGTGTACTCGACCAATGTAATTATACTTCATAGACAAAAAATTTAGACCCTAGCATTACCATTTAAGGAGAATGTTTTATTTTTCCAAACATATCTCTACAATTAACAAGAAACGTATAGTGGTGCATGATATTACCCAATCTCTATATATATAAGTATGATATAACTGCATGTCTTCTATAGTCTAAAACCTAAGTTACCTAAGTACTCCATCTGACACGAGTACTTAAATTTGAAGAGCACGAATACTTTGAAGAGTCCGACACACGTACACCTCAATTTTGCCAATTTTAAGACTAAAATGAAGTATCCAAAACTCATACCCTTCTCCAAATAAGTGGCTGACACTGGTATTTCTGGGTACATAGTTTATAACTAGAACTAATATCTTTAATTTTGGGATTGGCAAAAAAAACGTATCTCGTAGGTCAAAACCCATCACACCAAATACTTCAGTTTACAAAAGAAAGGGGAAAAAGAACTTGTTTAATTTCAAAAATTGCTCTATACAATTTATTGGAAAAGTTTGAACAAATATTTAGGGAAATCATTAGTTACCCCAGGTGTACGAGGTCTGGCTGCCCTTCCTCCAGCAGAAAGCCCAATGCTGGAGGCATTAGCCTCATACAAAAAGTCATCCTCCTCATCGCTGTCGTCGCCGGCTGACTGATGAGCCATGACCTGCGCCAGCCGCTGAGCCGCGGCTTTCGTATTCGGCTTCTTCAGATTGGCTGACATGCCGGCCGAGCCGGAACGTGCATGGCGATGCATCGGTGACGTCATTGCTGACGCCGATGCTCCTCTACTCGAGCTTGATTTACTCTGCGTCACAGACACACACACACACACACACACACATATATATATATATATATATATATATATATATATATATATATATATATACTTGTAGGAGGATTGATTGAAACCCCGTCATTTAAAATCACATAAAATATATAAATATGATATATAGATATAGATATACAGTGATTCAGAAAAGATGGTTACATTTCTATGATTTATTTCACTTGTAATTAGTTTTGATTGGAAAAGAAAGATAAAATGGAGATGAAAACTAACCTGGAATAGATCAGCAATTTGAGCGTTGTTGATGAGATTCCAATTCACATTCTAATAGACTCTGTTTTGCCATTGATGAAATTCGAGTAATTTTTGTAGAATAAAATATTGAGGGAGTTGATTTATTAGTGGCATCTCCATATGTTTCTTCATTTAGTCTTTTCAAATTAAACCCTCCAACAATTAAGATATCACTAAATTGGAATAACCCCAACCCACAAAATAAGTTTGTGCAACTTAAAATTTAAAAATGTGTGATGCCATGAGGCACACATTTATTAAGGGTAACAGAGAATTTTAACAAGCTGTGTGATTAATAATATAATAACTTATTTACCTTCTTTATATCTTCTTTATTTTCAGTTTTCACCTTCCCATTAGCTAATTTGTTATATGTTTTGTACCTAACTTTAATTTTGAAATTTTATTATATCAAAAAATATTTAGACGTGTAGGTGTGTGGAGTATATATACTAGTTACAAGATAATCTTACAATTAAGTATACCTTACAGACTTTGGCTGATAACACAACTCACAATAAAGATAAAATAAAGTCCGACGATAAAGGAAAATAAAGTTTCACAACAAAAAAAAGGGTACATAAATAGAATCAAATATGCAATGTATAAATATAAAATTCCAAAAAACCTTGTAACAATTTTGTGATTATAAATGCAATTATTATTAAAGTCTAAATTATAATTCTTGATTATTGTAAAATATATGTTTAGAATGTATATAAATACATATATTAAGTAAGTTTAATAAAAGAAAAATTAATTGTTGTTTTTCAAAGGCACTTGGAGATCTAGAAGGGGTTGAATAGATCCTTTAAAAAATTTAAGGGAGTATTACTAGATAATAAATTAATCTTATTAATTTAATTATACACAGTGGAATATTAGTTTGGAAAACCCCTTTAAAGATTTAATGAAATCAGCTCTAAATTTAGTTCACTTGTGGAATTAAGTCACAAACAGATAAAAGAAAATGTAAAAATACAAGTGTAAGAAAAGTAAATGATGTTAGGTTTGTATATAGCGCGATCATGTAACTTCTTGTATTTTACATAAAAGGTGTGAAAGAGCAATAAAACGAAATTTAAAATCTTCCATACAAACCATTACCATGATCATACTTTGTGCATAATTATCAATCAATAGAAAAGAGATGGAGATCAGATTCATACCCTTGAAAAAATTAACTTCCTCTGGTACGAGTTCACCTCTAATTTCTTTTCACGTTCAACTTGAATCCACCGGGTTTGATTCCTTCATTTGATCAACGTTAGTCACTCAAATGTTTGGCCTCTATTGGTGGTCCACAAAGGAAGAACAAGTATTTAAAAAGATAGATATTTGGCAAAACCCTAATTCTATCTCTATAGAATATTATGTACTCTCCCAACCCTTGGAATGAAGTGTGTAACCTGAATCCATAATAAGTCTCCTCTTATTTATAGATGTAGGGAACCCTCCTAAACTATTCAGGAATATGGTTTTATTTTAATAAATTAAACTCCTTTAATTAATTAGGCTTCCTAATCGTATTAGGAATAATTAATTAAACTTTTTTAATTAATTAGCCTCTAATCTTATTAAGAATATATGAGAGTACCTTTTATTAATTAATTCTCAAATTCCTTTAGGAATTAAATAATAATAATAATAATAATAATAATAATAATAAAACTCCTCTTATTAATTTATATTTAATATTTCTAAAATATTAAATAATAAATATTAAGTTATTTAATTTATTCTATCACCATAGATTAAATTAAATACACTTAACTTATTATTACGATTATGCTATTTACTTCTTAAATAAATATTCTTCCTTTTATGGTGTGATCTTTTAGGTTCTCCATGTAGACACTCGAAATTTTACATTTCTGTTACTAACCTGGCAGGAGGGCAAAATTGTCTTCCAGAGATAACCCTGGAAGACAAATCAACTAAAATCCGAAGACAACCCCGGAATTCTCAGTTTTCCTTCTCGGAGATGATCCCGAGATATCCAGTTCCAGTCCCGGAAACCACACCGGGAGTTTTAGTTTCAACCTCAGAGATAACCCCGAGGAATACAGTTCCGATTTCGGAAATAACACCGGAGAAGGCAGTTCCATCTCGGAGACAACCCCGAGATACTCAATTCCAATCCCGGAAACAACACCGGGAGTTTCAACCTTAACCTCAGAAACAACACCGAGGAGTACAGTTGCAGTTCCGGAGATGACCCCGGAAAAACTCGTTTCAACCCCCAACAATCAGTTTCAACCTCGGAGATAACCCCGAGGCACTCAGTCTCAAACCCAGAGATAACCCCGAGAGGTCAGGCACACCTCAGAGACAACCCTGATGACATCCTGTACTTGCAGCTGTCTAATCTCAGAGGTAACCCTGATCAACGACTGCTTTATCAGCCCAAACCGGAGATAACCCCAGTGAGGGGCAAAATCATCATTTAGCCACCTTGATACCACATGTGCGCCGTCTCAACACATTTCTACACACATTCTACACAGCAGTTTCCTACAAGAACCAATGACTCCAATTCCGAGTGACTACTACACAGGACAACACACCGGATAGAATTTGAAGCTTGAAGACCAAGGGCATGGTCATATCTTCCTGACTTCGCACAACCTCTAATCCCATGTCATTTATGTAGCTCTCGACAAAAGCACTCTGAAATAGGGCTTATACACCTCAATTGGATGCCCAGATTGAAGTTCTGAAAGTTCGAGCAGACAACACGTTGCAGGCGTACACGTACTTCGAGACGACAGGACCCACGAAACCCGGGGCACCTCGGGCAGCCGCAGGTACACCTTCGACTCCCCCCCTCTATAAATAGAGGGCTTGGGGTGGCCATTTTGTAATAGAAAACAGCGAGGAACAGAGTATAAACTGAGTGCTTTCTCATTTTAAACACTTGTGAGCTCATATATTGCTACTTTTATCGGTGGGAACCGAGTATTCATCCATTTAAAGCTATTGGAGTCTTCTTTGGCAGTCCACTGTAAGCCTTCATAACTTTCTTAAAGTCTTTTCTCCACATTTTGCACATACCGTTTTTCACGTTGAGAGTCGTGTTGAGTGTGTATGCCCAGACTTCAGTCCGTTGCTTTTATTTCGTTATATATATATAGACTAACATTATTGAGTTATGCCTCAATTGAGTCTGGACTCACGTTCGGAGCGTTATTGCTTTTATATATATACTTATAAATAAACTGTTGTCGAACTTTGTTCGATGAGTCTGGATTTACATCCGGAGCGTTTATTGCTTATATATATATATATATATATATAAGCTTCTGTTCATTCTTCTTCCTCTCAGAGTGATTCAGTCAGCCAGTTTGCAGCTGATGATGGTGATTATGATCCATATGGCACCATCAATCTACAGGATGCTCAGGACCCATTTGCACGACTTTCCGATCACGTCGCACCGCCCTGCTGACCATTCATCAAAGAATCTGCTTTTTCCACCAAAAGCGGCTCCATTCATGTTCACCGCCCCAATGATTTTTTAAAGTCAAAAGATGCTCTTTCTTTTCACCAAAGCATCTCTTTGAGTCAAAAAGTTGTCGGCCTCTTCGTCAAAAGTTGTCGAAAGCGTCCATGAATAGTAAAAAAAGTCAGCACTGTAGCACTGTTCATCAATAGTAAAAGTTGTCTGTAATCATTTACTTTGTAATAGTTCTTTCCTTATTCTATAAAAGGAATCTGAACTTAGTTAGTCAGACAGACTTCGAAACTTAGTAAGACTCTGAGTTCCTTCTCAGACAAATCTTAGGTTTCTACCACAGTTTAGCCTACTTAACCCCTCTTCTCTTCTTCTTAAATGTTCTAAATTGTAAGTCAACTTAATTTTTTGGTTTTCAATCTGTTTGTAAATAGTTTCAGGTATCAATAAAATTTATTTTTATTTAGTAATACATTGTGTTGTTTATATATGCACTACTCTGTTCTTCATACTTCTCTGTTTATATACATATCTTGCTTCCGCCCCCAAATGGTATCAGAGCCAAGTTGTTTTGTTCTAGTTGCCAGTAAGATCTAGTGATTTGTTCATCCATTTACTATTTTCAAAATTTCTCTTTTATTCCTGTTCCGAAGTCACCTAACTTACTTCATTCCACCTTGTTCGTCGCGGTCTCCCTTTTGTAAGTCTCTTGGGTGAGCAAAGGTTTGCAAAAGAACATAGGTATGAGTTTGTCTAAGGTAAGAGGGTATGAATGGAAGAATAATGAATAAAAATTTATTTTGAAAATCTGTAAATGATGAGTAGATTATTCAGGTCTAACTCCTCAACTAGTAACCAAATCGACTTTTGCCTCCGTTCCTATATAGTTAACCAAGAAACACACAGTTATAAAAATATCAGCCAAGCTTTACACAATTGGAACATACTTAGGGTTTCCTAAAGAAATTTTACTACCAACATTTTTGATAACTTCAAAACTGATTATAATGTTAAAATCTGTTGAAAAGGTTTATGCAATTAATAAAGAATATGAAAATTGTAGTCTTTTATCTCTTGATGTCATTAAAAAAACATAGGAAGAAAGGTTACAATTTTATTCACATCGGCCTAGTACAAGTCGATTAAACCATTGAACATTAAAGGAATTAATTCAAGCATCTACCTCCGCCTCGTAGATGCTAGATTCTCAATTACTATCCCAAGTATGATAGGTGCTATGGAATCAAGTCTCCGCATAATGGACCTATCCATTTTAATTGCTTTCCGATTTCACATTAAGTCTAAGTGATCAACATTTATTAAAAGCTTTAACATTAAACATTAAAAATCTCGGTGAGATCACTCATATGATCGAGGGTTCTCAACCCATAGCTTTGATTTACGTGATTTATTATAAGACCATGAAAACGAATTTAAACGCTCATGCTCTCAATAAAAGTCCTAAAGATCAAACCATTTTAATTCAAAGTTCAACTAGTGATGCTAATATTCGGATCCCGAGAACCATCCTCTGGAAAGATATTAAATTACCTAGTTAATGGACTTTACCCAATGAAATACCATAACAGCCTGTAGTTAATAATCTGTTAAATATTGAAAATGTTAAACAATTTTCTGATGGAACGGTCAAAATAAGTTTTGAGCGTACTAGGAGACCAATTATTATAGAAGATTTTACTAGTTCTCTTCACTCCTTCAATTCACATCAAGAGATATCAAGTACTCAGTAATCCTTCAGTTAGGGATATTAAATTAAAGGGAATCCTTAATCAAGGTCAAACTAGTCACCCTTGTTATGCACGTAATGACCCTGTAGAAGAAGAATCCTCTTCTCCTACTTCTTCTGAATTTCCAACTCAGTCAGATTTCGAAATTCCTATTAATAATCAATTAAGAGTCATTAAAAAGGAATTCATATTAGATTGGGACAATCTTATAAAAGATTTTAATTCCAAATCTAATAAAGAAAAAAGACATTTGTTTCGTTCCAATCACCCTTCTGAAAAAGAACGTGATAAAGTAGTTAATAAATGGAAACGTTTTATTAACAATGAAAAAATAAACATTAACTTTTACGATTGGTATGATCAATATCAAGGTAAATGTAGTGTTATTACTAAAACTCAATGGACAAGAGAAGATAGGTCAAAAATTTCTTCTAGTCACCCACCATTAGAAACTGTGCTAATTCCAGTTAAAAATACATCTGTTGTTGCTAGTCCCTTTAAGATTTCAGATGGTAACAAAGATGATAAAAAAATTATTGAACAATTAAATTTTAGTAATCAATATCTAGCAACCGTAGGAAGACAGCTGGATAGAATTGAAGAAAAATTTGAAGAAACCACTATTAAAAAACCCGATTCAAAAATTGAACATCCTTTAATAAAATTACCAGAAAGTAGAAGTAAATTAGGTCTGCCTAATGATGATAGCGAACTTGTCCGTTCAATTGATAAGTTATTTAAAAATTAAAAATCGAACCCAGCTCAAGTGGGCACTATTACTACTATCGATCAAGTTGAAACTAATATTGAAACAAGTAGAATAATCGATCGTTCTCGACATCGATTCAATACTGAGATTTTAATGATCGCTTAAATAAATTAACAAATAAGAACACTAGTATAACTAAAAACCGGTATTCTAGACCTACTCCTCCGGATCTATAGCTCAAGAGAGAAATCTAGATATAGTTTTCTCAGGTCATCTAATAAGATTTATGAATGGAATATTGATGGATTTAGTGAGCAAGAGATATTAAACAAGTTAAATCACATGTCTATGGTAGCAAATAGCTATATAACTAAATTCAACAACCTATCTCAGCCATATATTGTTGAGTTATTAGCTAGTGGATTCACTGGTATTCTCAGATCTTGGTGGGAAAAGCATCTCACTGAAGATACTACTAGATTATCAATAATTCATGTTGTCCAGTTAGACGATGATGGAAATCACATCTTTGATGAAGATGTTGGTATTGGTCCGCCAGATGGTGTTAATACTCTAATTTTTACCATTATTAAATATTTTGTTGGTACTCCCAAATAATATTATCGAGAGAATTCACGACCGCTAATAACCTCACTTGTCCCACCCTAAGTGATTTTAGGTGGTATAAAGATGTGTTTACTCTCAGAGAGTTATGATGCGAATCGATAAGAATAAACCATTCGAAAGAAAAATTCGTCAATGGTTTACCTTCATTATTCGCACATAAAGTTCGTGAAGAGTTAAGCAAAAATTTAGGATATATCGATTATGATAACCTAACTTATGGTGACATAATCAGTTATATCCAAAAAATTGGATTAAAAATGTGTATTGATTTTAAATTAGCCAAACAAGCTAGTAAAGATAAGAAAAAGCTAAATACGAAGTTAGGCATCGCTCGTGGAACAATATGAGTTTATCACCATTGCTCCTCTAGAAGGAAGCACCGCGATAAACATATTGATCATCATAGAAGTAACAAACGTCATAAACAAAGACGCAAAATATATAGAAAAGATAAAAATCAAGAAGATTATTATAGTAAACCCAAACCCACAAATAAAAAATACAATAAAAAATCATCAAAGAAATTTGATAAAAGTAAAATTGTTTGCCACAATTGTGGGCAGAAGGGACACTACAAAAATGAGTGTAAAATTAAAAAGAAATTATCTCAATTAAATATTTCAAGTGAAGATACTGAGCAATTATTAGAATTAATGAGGATAGAGAACGACGTCAGTAATGATGAAGGTTCTGATATTCCTTATTCTTCTAATAGCAGAAGATTTAGTAACCACTTAAATGAGAAGTGAGAATGACGAAGTCACTATTCAGCCGACAATTGCAATGAGAAGTGTTGCAATAAAAGAGTTAGTGTAATTACCAAAGAAGATGAAGAAAGTTCTTTGTTAATCGAGTTAATTAGTAAAATTTTCGACCCGCAGTTAAAATCTCAATACACTAAGCAGTTAAAAGATTTATTAACCAAAGATAACAGAGTTAAAGATAAGATTATTAAAGCTAAAGAAAAACCAGTATTTAGTCTTAATAAAACTCTAGAGCGATTTAAAACTCCGGTAAAAGAAGTTACCCTTCCAGAACTAAATCAAGAAGTCAATAAACTGAAAAAAGAAATTTCTAACCTAAAATTAGAAGTCTCTAATTTAAGAAAAGATTTTGAAGACAAAAAATCCAATCTTCATGTCCAAGATTCCTCCTCTAGTGATGAAGATCACGATGAGCCTGAGTCATCCGGTACTAAGGAAGAACCTGATCTTTTTGTTCAAGGTCTTTCACTTAAAAGAATTAAAGATATTACCATTCAGAAATGGTATATCTCTATCAACTTGGTTGTTGATAAAACCTTTTCAATACAGCTTCCTTCCTTCTAGTCGACACACCCACCATGCAGCATTTAAATCAGATCCAAGAAGGCCTAATCCCAACCAAATATTATAAGAAAACTAATGAAAAATTAAATTCAGCCAACGGTAGTCAAATGGAAATAAAATATAAATTGCCTAAAGTTCATATCTGTCAAGATAATATGTGTTTTAAAACATCATTTGTTTTAATCCGCAATCTTACTGATAAGATCATCTTAGGGTTACCATTTATATATTTACTTTACCCTTTTACTACCAAAGAATGAAGGATTGTTGTAAACATTTAGGAAAGAAAATAACATTTAGATTTCTTATTAAACCAAAAGAAAGAGATTTAAAATTTATTCAAGAAGAGTCTATTTCTAAATCACTAAATCTATTGAATTGTAAATCCACCCATTTGAATTTCTTAAAGGAAGAAATTAAGTACAAACGTGTCGAAGAACAACTTCAGATTAAGGAAGTTCAAGAAAAAATTGATGAGTTAAAAACTTATTTAAAGGACAACCTTTGTTCTGATTCTCCTAATGCCTTTTGGCATCGGAAGAAACATGTTGTAAGGCTCCCTTATGCTAAGGAATTCAAAGAGCACCGATTCCTACTAAGGCCAAAGCCAATACAAATGAATCATGAACAAATGGAGTTATGTAAAAGGAGATTAATGATCCGCTTAGTAAAGGATTAATCAAACATAGTAAATCCCCTCGGTCATGTCCCGCCTTTTATGTTAATAATGAAGCGTAAAAGGAGAGAGGTGTTCTGCTCAGTGATCAATTACAAGCCATTAAACAAAGTCTTAGAATGGATTAGGTACCCTTTACCTAATAAAGACGACCTCATTAACCGCTTAAGTAACTCCACTATCTTCAAGAATTCGACCTTAAACTGTTTTCGCAAGTTGCAATCCACCCAGATGATAGGTACAAAACCGCATTCACTACCCCATTTGGTCATTATGAATGGAATGTCCAGCCTTGGCCTAAAAAAAATGCTCCCCAAAGTGAATTTCGTAATATTCTCAATGATATTTTGAACCCTTTTCACCATTTTATTGTCGTCTACATCGATAATATTCTCATTTTTTCCAATTCCGTTGAAGAACACATTAAACACTTGAAATCATTCTTCAAAACAGTTAAGGATAACGGACTTGTTCTTTCACCTTCCAAATGCAGCTTGTTTCAAGCTAAAGTTTGGTTTCTTGGTCTAATTATTTATCGCGGACTCATACAGCCTATTGATCGAGCTATTCAATTTGCTGACAGATTCCCAGATAAAATTACCAATAAAACCCAACTGCAGAGATTTCTGGGCTCGCTCAATTATATTGGCAAGTTCTATAAAAATCTCAGGAAGATTTGCAAACCTCTCTTTCAGCGTTTGCAGGACAATCCTCCTCCATGGACTGACATTCATACTTCTGTCGTCCAACAAGTTAAAAGATATGTCAAGACTTTGCCTTGCCTTTGGCATCTCCAACGATTCTGCTTTCAAAATCGTTGAGACTGATGCCTCGACATCGCTTTCAGAGGTATTCTAAAGCAAAAGTTAACTCTCAACTCCCCAGAGCAAATTGTCCATTTTCATTTCGGTGCATGGAATAATACACAATTAAATTACAAGATTATTAAAAAGGAAATACTTTCTTTAGTATTATGTATTAATAAATTTCAAAGTGATCTATTAAATCAAAAATTTTTAGTTCAGATTGATTGCAAATCAAAGAAAATATGTTTTAGAGAAAGATGTTGAAAACCTTGCCTCCAAACATTTTTTTTGCTAGATGGCAAGCCCTATTAAGCATCTTTGATTTTGAGATTGAATACATCAAAGGCAAGAATAATTCAATTCTCGATTTTCTCACTCGAGAATTTATCAATACAGTACTATTAACCAAAGATGAGTTTTAGAGGAGCATCTTCCTCAAGACGGACCGGGTCGCCCTACACAGCCCAAAGTATCAACCCAGAGGAACCTTGGTTCCTCATCCAAGAAACCCAATTTATCAAACCACCAACAAGTTTACCGCCTTGGTACGATTCCCAAGCCTTATAGCTCCTACGGCCTTAGCCAAGAATCCAATCCCCGATTGACCTTTTACCACCAAATTAAAAGCCTCCAGCTCAAACCCCTACCATCCTCCCCGCCGAGTATATGCTCAAATGGACCACTCACCGTTTCATATTGAACCCCATATGAAACCGTTGAAGACCCAAACAAATTAGTAACCCGCTTCTTTTCCTCCGGATGGCATTTCCAAATTTTGCTTCTTTATAAGTCCCTTGTGTATTATAAGGATATCTTACTCGAAACTGAGTCAATCTTCATTAAACCTATTTATGCCAATAATGACAAAACCAAAGTTCTTTATCATTCTTTGTATATTAAATAATTCATTCCGATTGCAGATTGGGGAAAACATCCTTCAGATCTTATGCAACTATCTAATCAGGATAACTCTTATTGTTATTATGATTATATAGAAGCATGGTATAAATTTTTCCTCTTTCAAAATGAGTCTCACAATACCATTCATGGTTCTTTCAATTCACCATAAATTCAAGAGTCAATTCCCTCATCGGTTTTTTCTTTGGTGGATAAGGTTTGGATCCACTTATGACCTCCTTCCCGAAACACTAAAAGTTCAACTTAACCATTTCTGCATTCACAGTAAACACAATCCTAAAAACGATGGTGTCCCTATCGTTCTTCAATTTGTTAGTAAGTATAAGATTCCCTGGATTCTTAAATGGCAGTATAACATTGTACCCCCAACTAAAGTAAAAGATCCTCAGTTCTTAGTAACTTCTACATTAGAGCCATTTCCCCTTCTCTCCCGCCGTTCTTTTGTTAAATGGTGGGATAAATTTGATGTTAATAGAATTGTTAGTCAAGTCCAGTTAGAGTTTCCCACCACTCCTCTCAAGGTTCTTCCAGTTTCATCCAAAGAACCTTCCAATCAGTTAAAAGAGTCAAAACCCAAAAAGTCTAAGTTAAAGAAATCCAATGTCAGTCCTACTGGTTCAACATATTCCGATAGCATTTCAGATTTCAAAGACTGCTCCAGTAAAGAGTTGATAATAATTGCCCAGGCACTTAAAAAAAGAATTGACGAAGCCTTACATGAGGAAGCTTCTGTTCATTCTTCTTCCTCTCAGAGTGATTCAGTCAGCCAGTTTGCAGCTGATGATGGTGATTATGATCCATATGGCACCATCAATCTACAGGATTCTCAGGACCCATTTGCTCGACTTTTTCATCACATGCTACCGCCCGCCCGCAGCCCATTCACCAAAGAATTTGCTTTTCCAATCGAAAAGCTCCATTCATGTTCACCGCCCCAAACAAATTTTTAAAGTCAAAAAAAGATGCTCTTTCTTTTCCACCAAAGCATCTCATTGAGTCAAAAGTTGTTCGGCCTTCTTCACAAAAGTTGTCGAAAGCGTCCATGAATAGTAAAAAAGTCAAGATCAGAAGACTGCTCATCAATAGTAAAAGTTGTCTGTAATCATTTACTTTTAATAGAACTTTGTAATAGTTCTTTCCTTATTCTATAAAAGGAATCAACTTAGTTAGTCAATGCACTTCAAACTTAGTAAGACTCGAAGTTCCTTCTCGCATTTAATCTTAGGTTTCTACCACGGCTTAGCCTACTTAACCCCTCTTCTCTTCTTCTTAAATGTTCTAAATTGTATTAAGACTCTGACTTCCCCTTTTATTGCTTTATTTATATTTCGTCCTGCCTGGAGTTTACTTCGTAGCGGTTGATCATCTTTACTGCTTTATTTACATTTTCGATCCCCCATGGAGGTGCTTCGTGGTGGTTGATCGTGTCTATATATATATATTTATCGCTTTTATATATTTACATTTCTAGTCCCCCATGGATAGGTGCTTCGTGGTGGTCAGAGTATATATATATATATATATATATATATATATATATTTGACTTTTATATATATATCGCCATTGACTTTTATATAAATTGCTATATCATGTGAGCCTAGGAATCATGTGATCACAGATTCAGTCTCCTGAATCTAGATTCGGTTCCCTTGATGGACATTTTTGGCTGTAATCAGCTTGTACATTATTTACAGTGTTCGGATTTTCTTAGATGGCTCTCATGCCCACAAGAAATTCGATATTGTTGTGTATATTATTTCCTCGAAGATGCTTCGCATCTCAAAAATAAAAGAAATCAAGCCAAACACTTAATAAAATGGAAGTATCAAAGGCCTCAATTACTATTAAGCATAAGGGTTTGAAAAATCTCTTTTATAAAACATCATTGCCATATCTTGTTAAAACTAAATTTGTATACAAATTCAAACCCTTTGTATATAGGTGCAAACGAGGCATAACACTACTTCCAAATAACTTCACATTGATCCACACACACACACACACACATATTCATATAACAGTTTAATTGAAAAGTTGCGGTCACTGTGGTAACACGGATGTCGGGGGGTGCCTAACACCTTCCCTTCGCATAATCAAGCCCCCGGACCCTAACGAATCTCGGTTTCATAGACTAGTTTAGCAGTGTCACATCACTTGGTCAATGTGCAAACCTTTTCTCGGTTGAGTTGGTATAACCATTTAAAAATACCAACTGGCGACTCTTGTAGTCCAATCGTCGACATATACATGTCGGACCTTTTCATAACTTATTTTTTCAAACAAATCTCACCAAACATGAGAACACCAAAAGACAAGAACAGAAAAGGGACAATAAAAATCCCGACGTCGACAGGTGGCGACTCCGCTGGGGAGTCCAGTAAGAGGGCTTAAGCCGCTATTACAAGCTTTTCAAAACTATTATATGCTTGTGTGTGGATGTTGCATTTACATTTATATAGATGTGTATGAATGCATTTACTTACTGCACTTAGTGCTTCGCACTATATCTACTTATGATATTGCAGTGCTTCACACATGTCATCATTTTCATACGGTGAGACACGTTGAATGTGAATGTATGTTGTGTGGTTCCTCCAGAAGGCTATCTTGTCGGTGTTTGATTACTGGACTCATAGGGAGTCTAATTCCAATGAGGCTCAGGAAAGGCACCACCCAAATTCGCTCCAGTTGAAAGACCGGATTAACTTCCTGTCAAGTAAATTGCGATGATCTGGGAACCTTCATGCCAAAAAGCTGCGATAGTAACCTAAAATAGGTCAGCCTCTGATAATCCAAATGCAGAGGAAAGTCTCTTCAAGCTTTTCCATTTCAATTACTTGTAAAATCAATTACTTGTAATTTCATTCCATGTCAATCTCTCTGTAATGGAAAATATGAAAGAATATATGTACATGCATATTAAAACCTAACATGCTGACATCCGTTTTGCAGGATAACACTCCTATAACGGACATATTACATAGCATGTAAATCATTTATACATTCCCTAAAACTAAACTACATAAGTCTTTTTGTAGGGAAACAATTGGACCTACTACCCGTTCAAAGGACAAAAAGGCAAAAAGCCTACAACCAACCATGGCTACATCTGGCCAGTCTAGTCCTACTCCTGTCACTCGTGAGGAGTTAGAAGTACTAAGAAACCAAATTAAAAAGTTGGTTGTTCTGCTTAAAGAATTACATCAGTCTACTCAGGGTCCACGAATACCCATACATACAGAATCCTCTACACAGGGAGGAACTCAAGGTCCAGATAAAGAAGCTCACAAACCTGAGTCTTAGTTGGACAAAACCAATAAAATCCCTGCAATCACCCATCTCAAAGAAGATCCAGACTATTAGTTCCCGGAGGCACAATAGTTATCTAGAACCGGGGGGGGGGGTTGAATAGATATTAAAAACTTTTCTTTATTTAAAGACTGTTTTGATAAAGCTTTTAAGCACATCAGAATTATTGTTTCTTTGAAATCCCTTTTAGATAACAAGTTAAAGAGAGAAGGGCAGTTATAGCAGTTATAAATAGACACAATTGTTTTTAAGTGGTTCGGAGTACTCAAAGCTCCTAGTCCACTCTTCTACTCCTTGAGTAGGAAATCCACTAAGGATGTCTTTTACACTTTCTGAATCTCATAAATTCCTTCTAGACCGGCAGTTTAGGCACTTCTAAGTTCACTCTTGAACTCTTCAAGTCCAGCAGACTTGGCTCTTCACAGTTCACTTAGAACTCTTCAAGTCCTTCTGACTTGAAACTTCTTACTTCAGTAGATTGATAGTTGTTGAGTTGTGATTGAGGCTACTCAGTTGCAGTTAAGCACTTGTTCGAAAGAACTGAGTAGCTGAGCAAGCTTCCTCTTTTTCTCAGATCGTAAAGTTGAGCTTTGAGTGTTCTTGTGCATCTTTGTTCAGTGCTTGCTTACTTCTCTCATATGTCTGTATTCCATATATATGTGATCTTTGAAATCTATCCGTTGAAGTCATCTGATGAAGCATTAAATGCGTTTGACATTTTTGAGCTTTGATGGAGACATTTCTGCACATCTTCTGAATTGCATTCTAGCCTACTGACACGGCAGACTGCTTTCTCACCTAACTCCTAAAAAGGTTTTTTCCTCTGCCCAATGGTCCTTTTCTTATCTTCTTGAACACGTTCCTTTTGATGAATACTAAGGATATCTTTTGTACCGTTGGGACTGGTGAGCGCTTCAATGTTTGAAACTCATTCCTCATTTGTTTGAATTTATCTCCAAACAGAAGATAGAGCTCGATGCTTCTGACACTAGAGAGATGAGACTCTACGATCCATGTCGTGGTGTCTTGTCATATTTGTGCTTGGTCTAAACACTACGATTCCTTTCAAGAATTTGCACACTATGATCTTTGAATACTACGTTCTTTGCTTGCTCGTCTTGCCGACTCTACGTTTCCGAAAGCACACTATGATCTCTGATTTGGCTTCGGCAAATGTCTGGACCACTCTACAATTTCTGAAGAGGTCCTTCAAGGCAGATACATTACGATCTGTTAAGCTCTACGATCCTGGCTTAGCTTCTGTAATTTGTTGATTAGATTGATAGACTACGATTCTTGATGAAGCCTATCTATACTCTTCAAGTCATGGATCATCCTAACATCTTTGATCTCTTTATCTATACATTCATTTATGGAATGATGAACATTCAAAGCAAAGATCAACCTAACAAATTTGATCTATCACTAAGCCCTTGTACATACATTCCTTGAAGGGCTTTACATATAATCATGAGTATTTACTTTAAACATCAAATCAAAATATGCATTCTTCCAACAATCTCCCCCTATTTGATGTTGACATAACTAAGGAAATTTGTTGTCATGATTATCAAATCCTACATGCAGTTGCAGCAAAGTAAATATGACTTAGTATTTCAGTGAGCAGCTGAAATATCTTAGAGAATAAGCATGAATTTATTGATGTATGAGAATAGATATTTTGACTACATCAATTAGAATTGAAATTCAACTTATATCTATTTCTTCGGCCTTTTGCTCCTTGGAGGATTTGCATATTCCTCAGCTCTCCTTTTCCTGCTTGCTTCGTCTCTCCTGGCTAGATCTTCCAGCTCACTTGGGCTTAGCCTTGGATTGTGATCATGCCTATTCATGAATGCAGGATCTCCAATTGGCATTCTTAGGCCTGTTGTTGTCACTGTATAAGAGCTGGTGGCTTGTCCTAGACTCCTTAAAGGTTGAGCCAAAAACTTCCCGCTGATCAGACCGTTGAGTCTGATGGCTAGATCGTGGAGGCTGCTGGTGGATTTGCCTTGCAGGAGGATTCCTTGAGGAGTGAGGTTGGAATTGACCTCTGCCTTTGCCTTTGCCTCCCTGATCTCCTCCTTTACCTTTATTCTCCCCCTTTATGTTAGCATCAAGGGTTCGAATATCATCTGAAAGACGATTCAGTCCTTGAATAAGCTCATTGAGTTGACTTTTGGTCTGAGCAATGTCCTCTCTATTTTCTTCGATCAGAGCTTCAGACCTAGCTTCCCGTTGCTGAAGGATGGATATAATGTTGTCAGTTTGCTGGCCATTGCTGACAGAAAATTGTTGAAATTCTTTGACAGTAGTCTGTAGATTGAGGAAGCTTTCAATCATGCGTTGATTTTGAGTCTCTTGGTTGGCCTGTAGGATTAGGATAGCTTCTTTGTGGTTCTTGGTTGCCTGAAAGTGAATATCATCCCTATCTTTTATGCTCTGAAGCATTTCTTTGAGGATCTCTTTGAGTGTTTTAGAGAGCTCAGAGCTTAGAGAGCTTGGGAAATTATTTGCAGCATTGATCATGGGCAGTGTGATCCTTAAGACTTTCGTCAAGTTCCTTGACCACTTTCTTAGATATTTCTGATAAATCAATTTTGGTGGGCAGCTCTGACAGAATTTCGTCCAGTGTGGAAAATTTTGAGAAGGGAGGAGGTTTTCTTTTGAATTTATCTTGCAATGAGGAGAGGACAAGATCAAGATTGAAACATTCATTTCTAGAGGAAGAGGGAATATCTGATGGAGGGGCCTGGGTTTGGATGTTGAAGCTTGGTGACTCTACGATTTGAGGTGGATACTCTACCGAGGGGCTAAAGTCAATGATCGTAGAGTTGGTAGGCTGTGGGAGCATTAGGGAGTCGATCTTATTTGATTCCTCAGTTACAGAATTTTGGGATTCTACAACTGGAAATTGATTCAGTGGATGAAGAATCACTTTCAACCATTGTGGGAAATCATAAAATTGATTAAATGAGGATGATGGCAAGTGATTAACTCTGAAGAGAGTTGGGATAGATAGTACCTCAAGTTTGTTCTTTGAGGAAGAACTGTTGGTGAGAAGCTTCTTGGCAAAATTGAATCTCCCTGGGAATCCATTGGCTAGTACTGAGATAGTCGAATACTCTTTGAAACTCCAGAACATGTGATCCCAAGAGTTCATAATTTGATCTCGGTGGAAAGGCATCATAGGAAGATATGCAAATAATTGTTCATAGTTGGCTCTTCTGTGCCCATCCGGCTATGATCTCTACCTCATCGTCTTCCTCCGCTTCTCTATTCTCGTTTGAGGATTCCATTATATCAATGGCCTCATGATGTTCTTGTACTGGTTCTCCTTCTTTGTCTACTGAAACCTCTTCTTCTATCATGGGGATATTATGAGCCTCCCCCTCAGTGTGATCATCCACTTGGTCGATTAACATCTCCCCCTCAGTTGGAGCACTTTCTATCATCTCCCCTTCAATAGGTGTATCTTCTATCATCACATCCTCAGGTATCTCCCCCTCAGTTGGAGCTTTGACTGTTTGGCTTTCATTTGCTGGTTCCTTTTCAGTAGGCAATTCATTTTCTTCCTTCTGTAGTGCTTTCTCATTGACAAGAATATATTTCTGAACCGGTTTTCTTCTTGGCTTTTTAGGCTGAGCCACAGCCTCAGGACTTTCTTCAGTTTTATACTTCTGATTAGCCAAAATGTTTGTTGCAGCTACTTCTTTGTTTGGTGTGGTCTCTACGATCGACAGAGACTCTACGATTGAAGAGATTGATGGCCTTTTGGTCTTGTGACTGATTTTATTCTTTTTGAAGAAATTTGAGATATGGTTGCTCTCTTCTTCTTCGCCTCATTGTTTTGTTGCTTCCTTCTTAGGATCGGCAGAGTCTTAATGTCTGAGGACTCTATGGGCTTATTGGTAGTGGATCCTTGAGGTTCTTCTGTAGTTCTAGTTTTTAGCTTCCTTTTCCCTTTGCTTTTTCTGATTAAAGCAATGGGTTCTTCCTGGTTAGCTTCTTCTTCTTCTTCTTCTTCTTCTTCTTCGTTTCTTTGACAACTGACGTGTTCCCTGGCACTCCTGATTCCTTTATTTCACCAGTTCTTCCACTGGATTCATACATCATCTTCACATTTTCAGATGGATTCCTTTTCCAGTTTTCAAATAATTGCTGGGTCATTTGTCGATTTGGATTGATGGCTTCTCCTTCATCATCCTCGATTAAGTCACCAAGAGCAACCTATAGGATAATGCTTATAAATCGTCCGTAGAGCATCTTCTGTGAGCTCTTTGTTTTCTTTGGGCTGATCAACCACTTCCCAATCCATTCAAGTAACAGAGCCCTATAGTTAAGTTGTATTTTATAACATATGGCAGTCATGAGTTTGAGTTGTACCTCATTCATAGAGTCATGACCTGAGCTCTTACAACATATACATTTTCCAACAATATCAGCTAGAAACTCATACCTCTGTGGAAACTCCTTTTTGTATCCTTTGACAGAGGGTGATTTCTTGTGATGCATCTTCTTGAGACCTTTATGGAAGTCTATGCCATCTAAGGACGGATACCCTTCAGATTTGAGGCCTAGGGCTAAATTGATGTCCTCAGCCTTTAGTCTGATTTGGACGCTCCTCGACTTTTTGATGATGATGGTGTTGTTTTCAAATACTCTGTTATTGTAGAATTCTTTTACCAGCTTTGGGTAGATCAATGTGTCCATACCCAGGGCTTCTTCAAGGCCTGCCTTCTTTAGTAGCGACAACGTCTTGTGAAATTGAGGTTCAGCTGATTTAAACTTGTCAAAATAGAGTCTGTAGCTGGAGATAACACTGGAAGCTACTATTGATTTCTTTGCAGGAAATGAGACTGACTTAGCTTGCTACTAATTTAGGGTTTCTGCTTAAGAGAGGAAGAGAGAGATGATCTTTTGAACTTCAGATTTCAAAAAGATGATTTTAATTTGTACTTGTAATTTCCCTCTCTCTATTTTGCTTAGTGGGACAGGTGTCGAATTTTGCTTAGCTCTATGAATTTTGACAGAGAAGGATTGTACTGAATTGCCCTTAACTCCTTCTGAGCTAATGTATTCTTCAGTGGGACTACGATCGTTGAGATGGTCCTTGCAATCGTCGAGTCTCTTCTACCATCATTGAGTCTGTGTAGCATTCGTCGTGTCTGAGCTGTAAACATAGAGTCTGAACTGCGATCATTGAGTTCTGACTAACAATCGTAGAGTCTGATCAAGTCTTTGTGATGAACCTTTTTGACTTATCATTCTTCCTAGATTAAGATAGCTCAGGAAGGGCCAACCTCATTGATTGGATCAAGGGTTAGGTTTGTCCCTGAGGTACTTATCAAAGAGATTGCTTTGATTTATGCTTGATCATCATAGGGTGCTCCTTTGGTTTTGTTGATGTAACTCTGCTATCGTTGAGTCTGTACAGTGTTCGTTGAGTTTTATGACACTTTTGTTCTACGATCGTGGACTTCCGTTGATCATGTCTTTGATTTCGAACATATACCTTAAATCTGTATGGTTAGCACAAACTAGAACACAATATTTCATGTTTGCAAGTTAAGCATGCCTAGCTCACTTATCAATTTGTTGAATCTGGATTCATCTAGAGGTTTTGTAAAAATATCAGCAAGTTGATTTTCAGTAGGGATATATTGTAACGATATATTTCCATTTTGTACATGATCCCTAATAAAGTGATACTTTATTTCTATATGCTTAGTCCTAGAATGCATGACAGGATTATGAGTTATAGCAATTTCACTTGTGTTATCACAATGAATAAGTATGGATTTGAATTCAAACCCATAATCTGCTAGCTGATTTTTCATCCATAGGATTTGAGCACAAAGAATCGCCCAAGTAAAGAATGTATTAAATTTTCCGCAGGTTGAGGTAGATACTGAGTTTTGCTTTTTGCTAAACCAGTACACAAGTCTGTTACTTAGTAGTTGACAAGTGCCACTGGTACTTTTTCTATCTATTTTACAGCCTGCAAAATCAGCATCTGTGTATCCTGTTAGCTCAAACGAGGATTCCTTGGGATACCAAAGCCCCAAGTGGGGTGTACCCTTGAGGTATCTGAAAATCCTCTTTACAGCAGTTAAATGAGATTCTTTAGGACAAGCCTGAAATCTAGCACAAATGCATGTTGCAAACATTATATCTGGTCTACTGGCAGTAAGATATAAAAGAGAGCCTATCATACCTTTGTATTGAGTTATATTAATACTTTTTCCTTTTTCATCTTTGTCAAGCTTGGTTGTAGGAGCAATTGGGGTTTTCATGGGAGAGGCTGATTCTATGCCATACTTTTTGACTAAGTCTTTAATGTACGTGGCTTGGTTTATGAAAATTCCTTCATTGGTTTGCTTTACTTGCAGTCCAAGAAAGAAGTTCAGCTCACCCATCATGCTCATTTTGAATTTGCTCTGTATAAGTTTAGAGAATCTCTTGCATAACTTTTCATCAGTAGAACCAAAGATAATATCATCAACATAGATTTGAACTAATAGGACCTTATCTTTATGCTTTCTAAGAAACAGTGTGGTATCTACTCTACCTCTAGTAAATCTATTTTCAATAAGAAAGTTAGTGAGTGTTTCATACCATGTTCTAGGTGCTTATTTAAGACCATATAAGGTTTTGTCTAATCTAAAGACATAATTAGAAAGAGATGGATTGATGAAACCTGGAGGCTGCTCTACATAGACTTCTTCTTGAAGTTCACCATTCAAGAATGCACTTTTAACATCCATCCGAAAGACTTTAAACTTCATGTGAGCAGCAAAGGCAATGAATATTCTGATGGCTTCTAGTCTGGCAACATGTGCAAATGTCTCATTATAGTCAATGCCTTCTTCCTGAGAGTAACCCTTGGCCACTAGTCTAGCCTTATTCCTGGTTATCACCCCATCTTCATCCATCTTATTTCTGAAGACCCACTTGGTTCCAATTACAGGATGATTCTTTGGTATTGGAACCAATCTCCATACTTTGCTTCTCTCGAACTGATTAAGTTCTTCCTACATGGACTCTATCTAGTTGGAGTCTTCCATAACATCCTCTATCTTCTTTGGTTCTATTTGATATAGGAAGCTTAAATAGAAGCATTCATTTTGAGTAGCCGCTCTTGTTTTGAATCTTGCATTCGGATCTCCAATGATTAGATCTTGAGTGTGATCTCTTGCCCATCTGCTTCCTGTTGGGACATCAGTTCTTATGCCTTCTTATCTTAGATCTTCAAGATCTATTTCTTCTTCTTGATGTGGAGGTTCGTTGTCTGGTGTAAGCCTCTCTACGATCTCATTTTCTTGCTCAACGATTTCACTGTCTGGTACTGCGATCGTAGTGTTGAGCTTGACGACCTCGTTCGTAGTGTCTGAATTGTTAGTCGCAGCATCTCGAGACATTATTTTGTCCAAGTCTGTTTCATCAAAGATGATGTGAATCGAGACTTCTACACTCAGTGTCTTCTTGTTAAACACTCTGTAGGCCTTGTTGTCTGTGGCATACCCAAGAAAGATTCCTTCGTCTGATTTTGGTTGAAACTTTGTCAAGTACTGTTTTCCATTGTTTAGTATGTAGCATGCACAGCCGAACACATGAAAGTAGCTGACACTTGGCTTTCTTCCTTTCCAAAGTTCATAAGGAGTCTTCTTAATCGTAGACTGTATGAGTGATCTGTTCTGAGTATAGCATGCAGTGTTGACCACTTCTGCCCAGAAGTACTCCGGTAGATGAGCTGCAGCTAGTAGAGTCCTTCCAGCCTCTATTAATGTCATGTTCTTTCTTTCAGCAACTCCATTTTGTTGGAGAGTTCGTGGAGCTGAGAAGTTGTGACTAATCCCATTGTCTGTGCAGAACTGATCCATTTCTGAGAAATCGAATTCTCTGCCATGATCACTTCTTATGGCCTTAATTTTTTCTCCTTTTTCGTTCATCACCAGCTTGAACATCTTGATCAGTTGGGATCTTGTTTCATCTTTTGAGGTCAGAAAGAATACCCATGTAAATCTGGTGTAGTCGTCGACTACGACCAGTGAGTATCTCTTTCCCCCAAGGCTCGTCGTTGGAATTGGTCCAAAAAGATCCATATGTAGTAATTGCAGAGGCTTGTCAATTGAGTTGATGGTTTTGCTCTTGAATGAGCTTCTGGTCTGTTTCCCAAGTTGATAGGCATTGCGCAGGCCTTTCTTTCTTTAAAGTTGAATTTGGGTAGGCCTCGCAACTAGATCTTTTGAAGCTAATTTGGACATGCTTTTGAAGTTGAGATGAGATAATCTTGATTGCCATAACCAAACTCATTTCTTGAGATGCTTTAGCCAAAAAGCATATTGTCTCGTCCGAGCTTAGTTTTCCAAGATTTCTTTGTGTAGACATTTCCTTCTCTTGTTCCAGATTAGCTTTTTGCGCAGATGTCTTGTGTCTCGGACTTGACATTGATTGTTGAGGAATGTTACTTGATGACCCTTGTCGCAGAGTTGGCTAATGCTTAAAAGGTTGTGTTGTAGTCCTTCCACATAGGCCACTTTGCTAAAGGATACTGCACCATTTCCAGCTGAGCCATAGCCTCTTGTCTTGCCAGAGCCATTATCTCCAAAGATGACCGAGGGACCCTCCTTCTCTATGTAGTTAGATAGAAGGGCTTTGTTCCCAGTCATATGTCTTGAACATCCACTATCCAGATACCAGGTTGAGTTCGTGGAGCTCTTTTCCTGAGGCAACATAAAACCTTCATTTTGGTACCCATACTTGCATGGGTCCTACTATGTTAGTACCCTTGGGGACCTAAATCTGATTGATTTTGGGTCTCATATGCATGGAATTATTATAATAACACTTTGTAGCCTTGTGGCCAACTCTGTAGCATACAAAACATTTGATATGAAGCATGTGTGTGTGTGTGTGTGAAAGTTCTTCCTCCATTTAGACTTTTGTGGGTTATTGGTCATCCTCCTGCTAGGCAGATATTCCCTTTTCCATGTGTTCTCTTGTTTCATTATTTGTGAGGAGTGTATCTTACTTTTACTGTATCTTCCTAGTTGGTTCGTAGAGTTGATTTTATTGGACTCTATGATCCTTCGAGGTTGATGAGTAGTAGCTAGATTACTCTTCTCTTTTCTGAAACCTAGACCAACATGAGATCCCTTACTTCTGGGAATATGAATTGAATCAGCTAGGCAGGGTTTGACAGGCTCATCCTTCTGTGAGAATTTCATAAATATAATGCCTCCACTGAAACCTGAAGCATTACCAATGCTAGTTTCTTTTGCTTTTTCCACAAATGACTCTGAGGTAGATTCCCCAAAGCCTAACCCTGTTCTATCAGAGACATTTCTCTGGTTAGAGATTAAGGAGTCCATGGATGAAGAGGATTTATTCCATGTAGAGACAGTCTTTTCTAGATCCTCAATTTTAGAGGTTAGACTAGACTCTCGTTGTGTAATCGAGCTCATTTATGCATCTCATGAGCTTATTCTCGACTTCAAACTTGAGAGAGAGTCGAGATTGAGAAGAGTCATGCTTCTAGTTCCTCTTGAACTTTTTCTTTCTCCTTTTGAAGAAGTGAATAGTCTTTAGACGTAACTCTAAACCAATTCATGTATTGATGATGGATCGAGATGTTATTGCGCGTGTAATGCAGTTCTAAGGTCATCAATATCTATATCAGGAGAGTTGAAGTCAAATACCTCATCGATACTTACTTCATGTATGTTGGAGTTCTGTTTGTCCCTTGCATTTTTGGCCATCAGGCAGAGATTAGCCATTTGAGGATCTTCATCGTCTCCAGATTCTGGAGTTGAGTCATTTTCAGAGTCACTCCACGATCCTCCAGCTACAAGGCCTTTGTCTTTCTTCTGTGGCCTTTTGTTGCCTTTGTATTCCTTCTTTGCATGTGATTTCTTCTTGAGTTCTTCTCTGAGAGGTTTGTTGCAGTTGGCAATGAAGTAACCAGGTTTCTTGCAGTTGTAGCATAGGTCATTCATTTGCCCCTGACTGTTGTAGTTGCTAACTTTCTTTGGCTTGCTGGTTTTGCCTTGTCGCATGAATCTTCGTAGTCTTTTAACCAGCATTGAAAAGTCCTCATCATCATCTTCATCATAGTCAGAATCAACATCAGTGTTGACTTTGGAGATATTTTCGGTTACTTTGAGAGCAACACCTTTATCCTTCTTTCTTCCTTCGGATAACGTTTCTACTCGTTGTGTCAGCTCCAGTTCATACGTGAGGAGGTTTCCATATAACTGTTGAACAGTCGTTTCATGTAGATTCTTTGATTCTCTTATGGCAGTGGTTTTGGCATCCCACTTGCTTGGTAAGGCTCTCATGAACTTTATGATCAGATCTTTGTTTGGATAGATCTTTCCATAGGCTCGTAGAGAGTTGAGCAAAATATTGAATCTCTCGTATGTGGCAGTGACGTTCTCTCCTTGAACGTGAGAAAACATCTCATATTGTTGAGTCAGGAGAGATTGTTTATTTTCTCTGACTTCTTCTGTTCCTTCATGCATAATGAGTAGTGCTTCCCAAACCTTCTTTGTTGTTTTGTTGTTGACCACGTTTTCAAATAGATCATCTTCTAAGGATTGGAATAAAATGTTTTGGCCTTTTTATTGAGTTGGATAGCTCTCTTCTCGTTCTCTGTCCATTCTCCTTTGACCTTAATCTGTACTCTATTTGGATCATCTGTAGTTGGTGCAAGATTTGTTGGAACATAGGGCCCATTCTGAACAGTTTCAAATAGATCTTCATCTATTGAATCCATGTAAGCTTTCATCCTAACCTTCCAGTTAGCAAATTTATCTTTGTTGCACATAGGTGGCTTGCTGCCTCCTCTAGTCTTTGATTCGCTTGGTAAGTGTGCCATTGGATCTACTCAAGCTTTGTAGGCTGTATTATAGAACCTGCTTTGATACCAATTGTTAGTTCCCGGAGGCACAATAGTTATCTAGAAGGGGGGTTGAATAGATATTAAAAACTTTTCTTTGTTTAAAGACTGTTTTGATAAAGCTTTTAAGCACAACGGAATTATTGTTTCTTTGAAATCCCTTTTAGATAGCAAGTTAAAGAGAGAGGCGATTATAGCAGATTATAGCAGCTTATAAATAGACACGATTGTTTTAAGTGATTGAGCACTCAAAGCTCCTAGTCCACTCTTCTACTCCTTGAGTAGAAATCCACTAAGGATGTCTTTTACACTTCTCGAATCTCACAGATTCCTTCTGACCAGTGAGCTCAGGCACTTCTAAGTTCACTCTTGAACTCTTCAAGTCCAGCAGACTTGGCTCTTCACAGTTCACTTAGAACTCTTCAAGTCCTTCTGACTTGGAATTTCTTACTTTAGTAGATTGATAGTTGTTGAGTTGTGATTGAGGTTACTCAGTTGTAGTTAAGCACTTGTTCGAAAGAACTGAGTAGCTGAGCAAGCTTCCTCTTTTTCTCAGATCATAAAGTTGAGCTTTGAGTGTTCTTGTGAGTCTTTGTTCAGTGCTTGCTTACTTCTCTCATATGTCTGTATTCCGTATATATGTGATCTTTGAAATTTATCCGTTGAAGTCATCTGATGAAGCATTAAATGCGTTTGACATTTCTGAGCTTTGATGGAGACATTTCTGCACATCTTCTGAATTGCATTCTGGCCCACTGACACGGCAGACTGCTTTCTCACCTAACTCCTAAAAAGGTGTTTTCCTCTGCCCAATGGTCCTTTTCTTATCTTCTTGAACACGTTCCTTTTGATGAATACTAAGGATATCTTTTGTACCATTGGAACTGGTGAGCGCTTCAACGTTTGAAACTCATTCCTCATTTGTTTGAATTTATCTCCAAACAGAAGATAAAGCTCGATGCTTCTGACACTAGAGAGATGAGACTCTACGATCCATGTCATGGTGTCTTGTCATATTTGTGCTTGGTCTGAACACTACGATTCCTTTCAAGAATTTGCACACTACAATCTTTGAATACTACGTTCTTTGTTTGCTCGTCTTGCCGACTCTATGTTTCCGAAAGCACACTGCGATCTCTGAGTTGGCTTAGGCAAACGTCTGGACCACTCTACAATTTTTGAAGAGGTCCTTCAAGGCAGATACATTACGATCTGTTAAGCTCTACGATCCTACCTTAGCTTCTGCAATTTGTTTACGATTCTTGATGAAGCCTATCTATACTCTTCAAGTCATGGATCATCCTAACATCTTTGATCTCTTTATCTATACATTCATTTATGGAATGATGAACATTCAAAGCAAAGATCAACCTAACAAATTTGATCTATCACTAAGCCATTGTACATATATTCCTTGAAGTGCTTTACATATAATCATGAGTATTTACTTTAAACATCAAATCAAAATATGCATTCTTCCAACACAGACACCAGTGCTTTGCATATTCCATGGTGTTCATTATCTAGAGAAGTTTAAAACTCTTAAATTTGAAAATTATGATGGATTGGGAGATCCTTACACACATTTGAAGGTATTCATTGGAGAACTCAGATCTTATGCCGAGAATGAGAATCTTAGAATGCAGCTGTTCCAGAAAATTCTGACTAGAGAAGCCCGATCGTGGTGCACCAGATTAGACAATTCTAAAATCCGTAGCTGGGAAAAGCTAGCTCATTCCTTTCTCAGTCATTACAGTTTCCAATCTCAGATGGCTCCAGACCGGTACCAAATTACCAAGGTCAAGAAGCATGCCAATGAGTCTTTCTGAGAGTATGCTCAAAGGTGGGGGCACCTTGCTGCTCAAGTTACTCCCTCTATGACTGAGTCAGAATTGTTTTGACCTTCATAGACATACAAGAGGCTCCTTTCTATGAGAGAGTCTTAGCTGGCATTGGCAAGCTATTTTCTGAAATGATTAAACATGGAGAGATGGCTGAGATGGGGTTAAAGTCAGGAAAAATTCAAGACCTTGCCGCTCTTAAAGCTGTTTCTGAGCACATCAAGTCTGAAAATTATGGAAACATCCCCTAGAGGGTCCATAAAAAGAAAGAGGAAGATGTTTCCTTGATACTACAAAGTCAGAAAGGCCGTCAAAATATGCCTATCTAGAAGAGAAATTACTCCCCCTTTTAAGCACAGTCTTCAAACCCTCCATTGCCAAAGAGTGGAGAAGTCAGACACAATTGAGTGTTCACACCCTTAGGGGAGTCACTTGAGAACATTCTCAATCTTTTGACTACACAGAAGAAAATTACACATCTTCTTCCACTAGCCAACCCTAATGGGAAGGGTTTCAATGCTACCCGAAAGTGTGCCTATCATGCTGGAGCTCCAGGCCATGATACTCAAGATTGCTGGGCCTTGAAACACAAGATCCAGGACCTAATTGACAACGGTGACATCGTGGTGACTAAACCCGACCAACCTCATGTGCAAGACAACCCTCTTCCTCAACACAAAGAAGATGAGGTTAATATGATTAATTGGAGCAGTGGACAGAGTTCCAATTACGTTGTTGAATCCTCCCAAACTAGCAAGGATAACATTGGTAAATGGGACTTTGCTCAGTTCCAGTTTATGATGGAACGGAAAATAATGACTCTTTGTGAGCAAGTCAAACAATTGGCAGAACTGGTGATCCATCAGCACCAAGGCACACACCAATTAATCAGCCAGGAGCATGCTAGTCTCCTTCCTTTTGTTATGAATATTCCATCCTCCCCTCCAGAAAGTGAATCACTAGAGAACAAAATTGCAATAAGAGCAAATGCCAAAGCTCGTCGGGATTTTTCCAACAAGAGGGAATTTACATACCTTGGCCAACTGATGGAGGAAATATTTCAGATGCTGGTTAATGAAGGAAGAATTATAGCTTTGCTACCTCCAATCAATCCTCGTTCAAGACGGTTCAATTCTAATGGAGTATGTCAGTATCACTCCCATTCTTGGGGTCTATTGACTTATGTCATACTCCATCCTAAATGTTTTAATGATGACCATATTATTCCTCTAATCATGCTCTATGAAATTTCAGGAAAAGAAATGGCATTACAAGAATATTGAGGAGGAAACTATAAAGACTTGAGATCTTTGAAGGATGAAGGGCCTTTTTGAGTCCTAGGAAATATATGTAAGATCTTAGCATTAATTACTTTCCAATACAAGGCTTTAGGGCATGTGCATTTCATATATACATAATATATATATATACATATATATATATCCGAAATTTAACAAATATACTAAATTTTGTTAAAATGATTTGTTAGGTAGATTTGCTGAGATCATGGGTTAACAGTTTAAAAGTAATTGATTTACCTCGTGGTTCATAAATCAAGGAATCTATCTCTGGTTAATCAAATAAGGTAACTTAATGTAAATAGTTGGTTAAATAAAATACCAAGAATCGTGCTTCTTATAAATGCTTAGTGACGCCCCCAAAACAGGTATACATCACCCATCTTGAGTCGCCAAATACATGGTACATAAATCAAATACAAACTTAATTATACAACTGTCGTGTAAAATGCGACAAAACATAGCCGAGAGTTTAAACACGAATATTGCCTTCTAGACAATATCCACACTCAATGGAGTCCTCATTACAATTATTATCACACTATTTTATAAAAATAGTGAGGACTACTATAGCCACCATCTCGGACCATCACTCCATTCCCCGACTCGTCCCAACTATATTATCATTTCCTGAAAGAACAGTGAAAGAAAAGGGTGAGCTCAACTAGTCTAGTAAGAAATATTATGACAAAGATAATGCAGAATAAATTATCCTTAGCCTTCAACAGTATAACAACTGATAGAATACAATAGACAACAAGTTTAACAGCAGCAGAATAAGCAATCCATTAGAAGAGTCAAGTAGAACATAATGTCTACTATCTCCTCTAGATTAAAAGTCCATCTTTAATATTTCATTCCTGTAATACTCATCAACAGTTCATTGTTATACCCAAGACAAAAAGAACTATCATCACCTGTCTTTGCCTGAACCACCAAAGATTATAGTTAAATCCATAATTCATATTTATAATCATGTAAATCAACAGTTTCTCCTTGCCACAAAGGCTTAATAGAACATTTACTCAATATCCTTACCCCCAAAGGCTAAAGATATTCAAATGTAATAAAAATGATCATACCAATCAGTTGTCTACCTTTGCACTACGGGCCAAAGATATTCAACTATAAAACCAATGGTCATGATCATACCAATCAATTGTAATACGTAGTGCACTACGGCCAAAGACATTTGTTAACTAATGGTCATGATCCCGCTTAATCACATCATCGAATTATCCATGCACTACGGGCCAAGGATATTCGTTATTATCACCAGTGGTTATGATCAAGTAATACACCTATCCATCTTTGCACGTAAGACAAAGATATACAACTGTAAAACCAATAATCAACAGTCCATCTTTGCACGTAAGCCAAAAATATACAACTGTAAAACCAATAATCAACAGTCCATCTTTGCACGTAAGCCAAAGATATACAACTGTAAAACCAATAATCAACAGTCCATCTATGCACGTAAGCCAAAGATGACTTTCATCATAATATAAGAATGAGGATGATGACAATGATATAAGCATTAATCAAACGAAATAAAGGATAAATATTAAAGACTTTAACTTTATTCAGAGTTCAAAAATATCCAAATTGTCAACATGATACTGCTTTGTGGAGTAAAATTCAAGAATAATATTCATGTACCAAAAATAATTTGGAAAGAAAAGAAATATATTTTTTTTGGGTAAATAGTACCCTATGAATAGTACTTCGGGAATAATACCTCGTGAATAGTACTCCGGCATGAAAAGTACCCCAAATACCCGAGTGAATAATATTCGGGTGAATAGTAATTTGGGTGAATAGTAACTCATGAATAGTAACTCGTGAATAGTACTCCGACACAAAAAGTGCCTCGAATACCCGAGTGAATAATACTAGAGTGAATAGTAACCTGGTGAATAGTAACCTGTGAATAGTAACTCATAAAAAAAATACCAAAGAAAATGATATTCTATGACGAGTACAAAAGAAATGATATCTTATACGAGTATAATAGAACGAAACTGCAAATGGATTTTCACCCGCCATGCGGTAATCCACGTAGACAGATCATTTCCATAATTTAATAAAGAATGAATACGAAGGATCATTCACCATGCATGTGGTAATCCACATAGGCGAGTTATTCCAATGTAATAATAAAGAATGGAATAACAAAAGAATTCACCGAGTGCGATAGACAGACCGCAGACAAGTTATTCCCAATGTAATAATAAAGAATGGAACCAGTCATGCGTAATCCGCATTGCAGACGGGATATTCCAACATAATAATAAAGAATGGAACCGGTCATGCGTAATCCGCATGCATGTGATATTCCAAATGTAATAATAAAGAATAGAATAACAACAAAATTCACCAGCATACGATAGATCAAGACACAACAAAGTTATTCCAATGTAATAATAAAGAAAGGAATATATAACAGAAGAATTTCACCATGTATGCGGTACTTCACATCGACATGTTATTCCAACATAATAATAAAGAATGGAATAACAACCCTTACGAGTATTGAAAGAAAATAACTCTCTTCATGAATACGAAAGAATAATACCCCTTACCTTAGAAGAAACTGGATACTGGAATAGTGATGTAGCAGACTTCTCTTCTTCTTTCTCTCTATAATAATTTCTCTATAGATTTAGTGAATTGGTGAGAAATGAAGAAAGAATGAGCTTCTATTTATAGGAAAATATAGTTTCAATAATTGCACGTTTTGGGGCTCAAAATATTACAATATAATACCTTCATCTTTTTTTTCATTTTTAATTTAGTCATGCAAGTATTATCAAACTTGCACCATCTCCCCTAATAGTAAATCATGTGAATCAATAGTAAATCATGTGACTCAATAGTTCTAAACATGTGAAAAAATTAATTATAGTATAGTACCTTCATCTATACCTCCATTTTTAATTTAGTCATGCAAGTATTATCAAACTTGCACTAACTCCCCTAATAATAAATGAATGTGATTCAATAGTATACACATGTGATCAAATAGTTATAATCATGTGAATTAATAGCAATTAATTGCTCATTTATCCGGTTAATTACCTGATTGGTCAATATATCCTCCAGACATCAATTATTATCGAAATAAATGTTGATTTCCACTAACACTAATAATTCCCAATACAATGGAAATATTTTTATCAACAATTTCATTTTTGAAATTTTGAAGTTTGACTTTTTCTAGAAAAGTCAACTGTTGACTTTTTGACCAAAAAGTCTACCCCCGTAAATTTTGTGTTTATAGTCTATTTTTACTAATTTCATCGTTCCGGACTCAAATATCACGTCCGCGTCTCCAAATTCAACTCCGAACTCAAATTCAATTTTTAATAACATTCATCATTAATATTATAGCTCACAATATTAACAACCAGATCATTTTCAGGAAAGAGGGGGCTTTCCGATAAGAATTTCTCCCTATTGGCGCGCAATTAGATTACCTAACCTCTCCTTGACAGAACTTTTAGACATCGTCAATATTGCAAATAGTAATATGAATAACTTTGTCGTCTCAATTATTAATTTAATAATATAAAATATTATGACAATAATTGAATAAAACTGAGTGACTTCTCACGTAAGCATCAATAATCAAAGATATTGTATAATACCATGTGCTACTATGCAACCACGCGTATTACTATACTTTTATCATCGATTATTTTATGACAACTTGTTTACTTTGAAAAATTTTCACATATCACCCTTAACTTTAACCTTTTATCAATTTAACCATTTACTAAATAGAATAATTATAAAAAAAATTGAATACTTTCATTTCATAAAATTCGGGATCTCACAATCTCCCCTCCTTATGAAATTTCGCCCTCAAAATTTACGTACGTACCTGGTAGTTCGAAGAGATGAGAATACCTTGCTTTCTATTCAGATTATACCTTCCCGGTTATTTCCTCTGTATCATGATTTTTCCATTGCTCATCTCCTGTATTTCAGATATCATTCTAGAATACATCTTCAAAACAAAGGTTAATTGACATGTCACATATTATCCCTATACTCTGACCGACCATTTAAATACCAAATAAACTTAGGTAGGTCATACTAGCGAAGGAATTCCCCGTCTCTCCCCTCCTAGTTCTTGTCTCACATCTCAGCCAGGGATCATATCCCTAAGCTTTGATACCAACTATGATGCCCCCAAAATAGGTATACATCACCCATCTTGAGTCACCAAATACATGGTACATAAATCAAATACAAACATAATTATACAACTGTCGTGTAAAATACGATAAAACATAGCTGATAGTTTAAACACGAATATTGCCTTCTAGATAATATCCACACTCAATGGAATCCTCATTACAATTATTATCACACTATTTTATAAAAATAGTGAGGACTACTATACCCACCATCTCGGACCATCACTCCATTCCCCAACTCATCCCAGCTATATTCTCATTTCCTGAAGAGAACAGTGAAAGAAAAGGGTGAGCTCAACTATTCCAGTAAGAAATATTATGACTAAGATAATGCAGAATAAATTATCCTTAGCCTTCAGCAGTATAACAACTGATAGAATACAATAGACAACAAGTTTAACTGCAGCGGAATAAGCAATCCATTAGAAGAGTCAAGTAGAACATAATGTCTACTATCTCCTCTAGATTAAAAGTCCATCTTTAATATTTCATTCCTGTAACACTCATCAACAGTTCATTGTTATACCCAAGACAAAAAGAACTATCCCCGTCTCTCCCCTCCTAGTTCTTGTCTCACATCTCAGCCAGGGATCATATCCCTAAGCTTTGATTCCAACTATGATGCCCCCAAAATAGGTATACATCACCCATCTTGAGTCACCAAATACATGGTACATAAATCAAATACAAACATAATTATACAACTGTCGTGTAAAATACGACAAAACATAGCTGAGAGTTTAAACACGAATATTGCCTTCTAGACAATATCCACACTCAATGGAATCCTCATTATAATTATTATCACACTATTTTATAAAAATAGTGAGGACTACTATACCCACCATCTCGGACCATCACTCCATTCCCCAACTCGTCCCAGCTATATTCTCATTTCCTGAAGAGAACAGTGAAAGAAAAGGGTGAGCTCAACTATTCCAGTAAGAAATATTATGACTAAGATAATGCAGAATAAATTATCCTTAGCCTTCAGCAGTATAACAACTAATAGAATACAATAGACAACAAGTTTAACTGCAGCGGAATAAGCAATCCATTAGAAGAGTCAAGTAGAACATAATGTCTACTATCTCCTCTAGATTAAAAGTCCATCTTTAATATTTCATTCCTGTAATACTCATCAACAGTTCATTGTTATACCCAAGACAAAAAGAACTATCATCACCTGTCTTCGCCTGAACCACCAAAGATTATAGTTAAATCCACAATTCATATTTATAATCATGTAAATCAACAGTTTCTCCTTGCCACAAAGGCTTAATAGAACGTTTACTCAATATCCTTACCCCAAAGGCTAAAGATATTCAAATGTAATAACAATGATCATACCAATTAGTTGTCTACCTTTGCACTACGGGCCAAAGATATTCAACTATAAAACCAATGGCCATGATCATACCAATCAATTGTCTGTCAATGCATTACGACCAAAGACATTCAACTGTTAACTAATGGTCATGATCCTACCAATCACATCATCGAGTTATCCATGCACTATGGGCCAAGGATATTCATTATTATCACCAGTGGTTATGATCATGTCATACACCTGTCCATCTTTGCACGCAAGATTAAGATATACAACTGTAAAACCAATAATCAACAGTCCATCTTTTCACATAAGCCAAAAATATACAACTGTAAAACCAATAATCAACAGTCCATCTTTGCACATAAGCCAAAGATATACAACTGTAAAACCAATAATCAACAGTCCATTTATGCACGTAAGCCAAAGATGAATTTCATCACAATATAAGCATGAGGATGATGACAATGATATAAGCATTAATCAAACGAAATCAAAGATAAATATTAAAGACTTTAAATTTATTCAGAGTTTAAAAATATCCAAATTGTCAACATGATACTGCTTTGTGGAGTAAAATTCAAGAATAATATTCATGTACCAAAAATAATTTGGACAGAAAAGAAATATTTTTTTTTCGGATAAATAGTACCCCGCAATAGTACCCTATGAATAGTACCTCGTGAATAGTACTCCGACATGAAAAGTACCCCAAATACCCGAGTGAATAATATTCAGGTGAATAGTAATTTGGGTGAATAGTAACCTGTGAATAGTAACTCGTGAATAGTACTCTGACACAAAAAGTGCCCCGAATACCCGAGAGTGAATAATACTAGAGTGAATAGTAATCGGTGAATAGTAACTTTTTGTGAATAGTAAGTCGTAAAAAAAATACCAAAGAAAATGATATTACGTGGCGAGTATAAAAGAAATGATATCTCATACGAGTATAATAGAATATACTTAAACCGCAAATGGATTTTCACCGCCATGCAGTAATCCACGTAGATGATCATTTTCACAATTTAATAAAGAATGAATACGAAGGATCATTCACCATGCATGTGGTAATCCACATAGCGGAGTTATTCCAACAGAATAATAAAGAATGGAATAATGAGAAGAATTCACTCATGCATGCGAGTAGCATGCGAGATGAGTTATTCCAATGTAATAATAAAGAATGGAATAACAAAAGAATTCACTGAGCATGCGATAGACCGCATGCATGAGTTATTCCCAGCAGAATAATAAAGAATGGAACTAGGTCATGCGTAATCCGCACGGACGGGATATTCCAACATAATAATAAAGAATGGAACCAGGTCATGCATAATCCGCACAGACAAGATATTCCAACAGAATAATAAAGAATAGAATAACAACAGAATTCACCAGGCATACGATAGACCGCACAGACAGGTTATTCCAACAGAATAATAAATAATGAAATATATAACAGAAAAATTTCACCATGTATGCGGTACTTCACATAGACAGGTTATTCCAACATAATAATAAAGAATGGAATAACAACCCTTATGAGTATTGAAAGAAAATAACTCTCTTCATGAATACGAAAGAATAATACCCCTTACCTTAGAAGAAACTGGATACTGGAATAGTGAGGTAGCAGACTTCTCTTCTTATTTCTCTCTATAATTTCTATCTATAATAATTGCTCTATAGCTTTAGTGAATTGGTGAGAAATAAAGGAAGAATGAGCTTCTATTTATAGGAAAATATAGTTTTGATAATTGCACATTTTGGGGACTCGAAATATTACAGTATAATACCTTCATCTTTTCCTTCATTTTTAATTTAGTCATGCAAGTATTATCAAACTTGCACCACCTCCCCTAATAGTAAATCATGTGAATCAATTGTTCTAAACATGTGAAAAATTTAATTATAGTATAGTACCTTCATCTATACCTCCATTTTTAACTTAGTCATGCAAGTATTATCAAACTTGCACCAACTCCCCTAGTAGTAAATGAATGTGATTCAATATTACACACATGTGATCAAATAGTTATAATCATGTGAATTAATAGCAATTAATTGCTCATTTATTCGGTTAATTACCTGATTGGTCAATATAACCTCCAGACATCAATTATTATCAAAATAAATGTCTATTTCCACTAACACTAATAATTCCCAACACAATGGAAATATTTTTATCAACAATTTCATTTTTGAAATTTTGAAGTTTGACTTTTTCTGAAAAAGCCAACTGTTGACTTTTTGACCAAAAAATCAACCCCGATAAATTTTGTGTTTATAGTCTATTTGTACTAATTTCATCGTTCCGGACTCAAATATCACGTCCGCGTCTCCAAATTCAACTCCGAATTTAAATTTGATTTTTAATAACATTCATCATTAATATTATAGCTCACAATATTAACAACCAGATCATTCTCAGGAAAGAGGGGGCTTTCCGATAAGGATTTCTCCCTATTGGCGCGCAATTAGTTTCCCTAACCTCTCCTTGACAGAACTTCTAGACATCGTCAATATTGCAAATAATAATATGAATAACTTTGTCGTCTCAATTATTAATTTAATAATATAAACTATTGTGACAATAATTGAATAAAACTGAGTGACTTCTCATGTAAGCATCAATAATCAAAGATATTGTACAATACCGTGTGCTACTATGCAACCACGCGTATTACTATACTTTTATCACCGATTATTTTATGACAACTTGTTTACTTTGAAATTTTTTTATATATCACCCTTAACTTTAACCGTTTATCAATTTAACCATTTACTAAATAGAATAATTATAAAAAAATTGAATACTTTTATTTCATAAAATTCTGGATCTCACATGCTTAATTTAAGGAAAGTAATTAGACCCTCTCTAAACCACTTGCTTGATAAATTGATATGGTAATATTTTTAGACGTGTTGGTTTTAAAGACTGCATAAGATGGTAATATGATTACATGATATTTATCCGGTAATTGACATATAGAAAATCTACATATTACAAGATGGGATATAATATAGGATTCATAAAAGATATGTTATCACATGATCAGGCATGATCTCCTCGCTAATCACTGATATATCACTATATCTCATACTGAGCATGACGTGTCCTACTGGAAGGAATCTTGATCATTGGCCCAATATCTGGATTTCACTCTAAAATTACATAATCTGTGCACTTTGTTCTAAACGGTCATATTACGCATTGGCACTATGCAATGGTAACTTATCATAGTTGGCTATAAAAAACTGAAACTAATGATAAGAAAAATGTAAGAAAATATCGAAAGCGCTTCACATATATCTGCATTTAAATTGTGTTTCTTCCGATTCTTTGTTGATTCGCGACTAACAAAGCTATCACGAGGTGATTTTGTAGAAAATACTCTGGTAATAATTTTCTTGCATATCATTACATACTAGAGCCTTGCATTGGTGAGTGATATATTGCTTGATCATTAGACCTCTATTGTGTATCTTATATTTTCTCGTACAACTCAATATTCTCTAAATTGTGATCTGGTTTGGATTATTGTATTATTACAATCAAGTTTGAAAGCATAGGTGCTTGAGGGTGCATAGGTGCACAAGGAGCAAAGGTGCTCAAGTTGTTGGAACGTGTATTGTAATTGAAAGAGTTTTAATAAAAGTGAGTCTTCAATACTAGTTGGTATTGGACGTGGATTATGCTACTATTATAGAGGGTAGTAGTCAAACCACGTAAAAATTCCGGTGTTTATGTGATTGCATTTTTTGTGTTATATTATTCTGTTAACAATCCAGCAGCCTGCATTCAATATCCATAAATATTACCAAACTAATTTAGTAAATTATTTTTCTCATAATCACATTTTGAAAAAGGTTAAGTCTCATATTTATACATCTTGGAAAGTGTAACATAAATGCAACACCTTGTCTTAATATTTCTATTTATAAAGATATAGAATCTAGCTTGTTGCATTGAATATCCAAAAGAATTTTTAGTTAATTAAAAGTTGGACATAGTTTGCTCCTACACTTATTCAACCCCCCTTCTAAGTGTGCCTACTTAAATTTCATTTGGTATCAGATCTTGGCTCTACTTATCTTGGTCTTAAAGGTGACTTGTAGGGAAAGATTCTGACATGGTAAAATTTGGAAATGCTCATCAAGAAGAACACATGGGAAATTCTGAATGAGGAAATATCTTAAGCGAGACCCATGGGAATGGTGGGTGGTAGAAAATGGACCAGTGATCCCAAGGAAAGATGATGGCACTCCAAAAACTCTACTCGAGATGGACTCAACTGAAACCTACATGGTTTCATATGATTCAAAGGCAATGAACACCCTTCTTAGCGGCATGGTGCAATCCGAAATAGATAAAGTCTCTTCATGCAACACAGCTAAGGAGATATGGGATACTCTAGTGGTGAGTCATGGAGGAACCTCCAAATTACGAGAAGTTAAGCTAAGCATGCTCATGCATGACTATGAAATGTTCAAGCCGGAAAAAGGCGAAACAATTAAAATGGCTTAAGCATGATTCCTAGTACTCATAAATTCCTTGAAGTTGCTCGACAAGTCAATTCCACAAAGTGAAATCAATCGTAAGTTTCTTCGGGCTATGCCCAAAAGGTTTGCATCCAAAATTACTACCCTTCAAGATTCTGTCAATATTTCTTCTATGGATACTTTAACACTCTTTAGTGAACTAGAAGAATATGAACACCAATTAAAAAGATATGATGACGAGGAAGAAGTCCCTCGAAAGAAAGTGCTAGCTCTAAATGCAGGAATTGAAGAGGAACTTAAAAATAACTCGGATGATGAAATAACTATGATCTCAAGGAGACTCAAGGGACTACTTCAGAGAAAGAATAAATGGAAGAATGCATTCAACTCAAACAAACTTAAATCCAAGCAAACCGAAGAAACTTGTTTTGAATGCAGACGACCAGGTCATTTCAAGAAGGACTGCTTCCAGCTCAAAAACAAAGGAAAGCAAGGCAATAAAGAGATCAAAAAGAATAAAGCCTTCTTAACGTGGAATCACGATGAAGAATCCGAAGTGGAGATAGATGCGAACGATGAACTGGCTCAAATATGTTTCATGGGACTTGAAGGTGAATCTAGTGAGGTATCATTTTCTGATGTTATTAGTTTGAAATAAGAAAATAAAAATTTAAAAAGAAAAAAATGTGTACTTAAAAGATCTAGTAAACACACTAACGGGTGAAGTTGAATCACTAATAGATGTAAAGAAGGAATTAGAAAAAGTAACACACACAAATGGAGAAAAAGTGTTAGCTGCGAAAAATGATTATTTAGATAATTACAATAAAATACTTTTTAACAAAGTAAAACAATTAAATGAGGAAGTTAAAAAATTAACAAAAGAAATAAAAATGAGAGATGTATGCATTGATGCGTTCAGTGATGATTCTAGTTAAAAAAACACCTCCAACTAATGAGCTTCAAAAGGAAATAGAATCATTAAAACTTTCTCTAGCTAAATTAGTTAATGGTGAAGAAAATTTAAACGTCAAGTTAGGGAAACAAAGACCATGTTATGATAAACAAGGAATTGGATATAATCCAGTATATAGAAAAGAAGTTGAAATGCTTAAGTCCAAATCGTCATTTAAATTAAATTATTGTACACCATTCACTACTTGTAAAAAATTGTGGTACTAAAGGGCATCTGGAGATAAACTGTTTATAGAAGAAAAATAATAGTCAAAGAAAAACAGTATGGATAAAGAAAAGTGATTTGATCTCAACTAACAAAAATGGACCCAAAAAGATAAATTGCACTTTCTTTGAACAGGTATGCCTTAAGGCAAAAGTATCTTCTCAAAAGTGGATTCTGGATAGCGGATGCTCTCGCCACATGACGAGTGACAAATCAAAGTTTGTGGAACTAAATATCAAAAAGAAACATGGAACCGTCACTTTTGGAGATAATCGGTCATGTGAAATAGTCGGGAAAGGTAAAATAGGTAACTGTAAGGTAAATATTAATAATGTTCATCTTTTTAAAGGCCTAGAATTCAATCTTATTAATGTTAGTAAATTAATGGATAATGGACATTAAGTAGACTTTGAAAAAGACAAATGCACAATTTCACATGTTACTAATAATGCTACTTTAGTTGCCTAGAGAGAAGGAAATATATATACTCTTGATTTTGAGCAACAAGAGGAAGAATTATGTCTTGCCACAATTCAAGATGAAGTAAATCTATGTCATAAAAGAATGGGGCATGTTCATATGGACCTAATCAAAAAGTTATCATCAAAGAACCTAGTGAAAGGTTTACCTAAAATGAATATTGAGAAAAAAGGTATATGCGAGCACTGTCAACTCGGAAAACAAGTAAGGACATCATTCACAGCCAAGAATATGGTATCAACCTCTCCTCTCTTACAATTACTCCATCTTGATTTATTTGGACCCAAAAGGCAGGCTAGTTTAAATGGTAAATTTTACGCATTTGTGATAGTTGATGATTTTTCTAGATACATATAGGTATTGTTTCTTAGAACTAAAGATGAGGCATTTAAAGAATTTGAAAAGCTCATTAGAAACTTGGAAACAAAATATAATCTTAATCTTATAAAAATTAGAAGTGATCATGGTACTGAATTTCAAAAGGATTTTATTATATTTTGTAATCAAAAAGGAATTACTCATAAGTTCTCAGCGCCTAGAACTCTTCAACAAAATGGGGTGGTAGAAAGGAAAAATCGAACATTACAAGAAACAGCTAGAACCCTAATTCAAGAAAGTAAACTTCCAAAGAAATTTTGGGTCGAAGCTGTAAACACATCATGCTATGTACTAAATAGAGTGTTAATCCATCCAATTATTCTGAAAACACCATATGAATTATTAAATAATAGACCTCCTAATATAAGTTATTTCAAAGTATTTTGATATAAATGTTTTATCCTTAATACTAGTGAAAACTTGGGTAAATTCGACGCTAGATCATATGAGGGAATATTCATTGGCTACTCTCAAAATAATAAAGCATATCGAGTTTATAATGTGCAAAAGATGTGTATCGAAGAATCTATACATATCAAATTTAATGAATCTAACCATGACATTTCAAAAGAAAGAGAGGAAGATGCAGAAAATTTAGAGACTGCTGCAAATCCAACCAACCATATAAAGCAAAACAACAAGACGATGGAACCTATCCAGCAAGCTAAATACGAAGACTAGGAACCTATCCAGCAAGCTGAGTTAAACGAACAATAAGACCATGATCCAGAAATTATTGAAGATCAACCAGAAGAAGTGATCCATAACATTCAACTTCCAAAATTAGCAAGATACATCAAAAATCATCCTCCTGATAACATTATTGGAAACATAAATGAAAGAGTTACTACAAGAAGAAGAGCACAAAATATATGTGCTTTTTTAGCATTCATATCCCAAATTGAACCGAAGAATGCCAAAGAAGCCATACTTGATGAAAATTGGCTACTAGCTATACAAGAAGAGCTACAACAATTCGAAAGATGCCAAGTTTGGGAATTGATGCCTCCTCCGAAAGATATATCCATTATTAGAAAAAAATGGGTATTCAAAAACAAACTTGACGAATATGGAACAATCACAAGAAACAAAGCTAGATTAGTGGCACAAGGGTACAACCAACAAGAAGGAATAGATTATGAAGAAACATTTGCTACAGTAGCCCAATTGGAATCCATTAGAATATTGTTAGCATTTGCATGCTTTAGAAAGTGTAAACTACACCAAATGGATGTCAAAAGCGCCTTCCTCAATGGCTATATAAATGAAGAAGTATACATAAAATAGCCACCTGGATTCAAGCATTAAAAGTTCCCACATTACGTATACAAACTAAAGAAAGCACTCTATGGACTCAAACAAGCACCAAGAGCTTGGTATGAGAGATTAAGTAAGTACCTCCTATCAAATGGCTTCATAAGAGGTAAAATTGACTCTACTTTATTTATTAAATGTTAAAATAAAGATATCACTATTATACAAATATATGTTGACGATATAATATTTGGTGCTACTAATAACTTTCTTTGTGAGTGGTTCTCTAAATGCATGCACAAGGAGTTTGATATGAGCTTAATGGGAGAACTCAATTTCTTCCTGGGGCTTCAAATCAAACAAAATCAAGAAGGTATTTTCATACATCAAACTAAGTATACAAAAGAACTACTTAAGAGATTCGGCTTTGACAACTCAAATCCAAAGACCACACCAATGAGCACATCAATAAACTCACAGCAGATGAAAAAGGTATGGATGTGGAAGTAAAATAATATAGAGGTATGATCGGATCCTTACTATATTTAACTGCCTCTAGACCTGATATAATGTATAGTGTTTGTCTATGTGCTCGCTTTCAAGCTAAACCCAAAGAATCACATTTACAAGCTGTTAAACAAATATTTAAATATTTGAGTAGTAATACAAATTTAGGATTATTTTACCAAAAATGTGACAATTTTGATCTAATGGGTTACTCAGATGCTGACTATACAGGCTGCCAAATAGATAGAAAAAGCACAAGTGGTACTTGTACATTTTTGGGACAAAGTCTCGTCTCATGGCATAGTAAGAAGCAGACCTCAGTTGCCCTATCCACCACTAAGGGTGAATATTTAGCAGCAGGAAGTTGCTGCTCCCAAATTTTATGGATGCGTAAAAAACTATGTGACTTTGATATTATGTGTGAAAATGTGCCCATATACTGTGATAATACAAGCACTATAGACATTTCTAAAAATCCAATTCTACACTCTCGCACAAAACACATAAAAGTTCGCCACCATTTCCTTACAGATAATGTGTCCAAAGGACTAATCAAATTAATATTTATTCCCACTGAGCATCAATTAGAAGATATATTTACAAAACCTCTAGGGGAAGAACGCTTCTGCACTCTAAGAAGATAACTCGAGATGTATCTGCTATAGATATGGTCTGTATTCTTTAAGAAAATTAGATAGACAATTTAGATTTCACGACATGTCTTACTACCATAATTACACAAATTAAATATGCTCAGATTTTCCTTCCCAAACACGGCACCACGACTTCCCATATCTTGGTAACATGCACCCTCGATAAGACAGAAGTTACTTTACTCTTTTTCCTTCATCCTTTTCTCTTCAGCACACCAACCGTCTTTGTAACCTCCAATTGCTCTCAAACCCTATCTGAGACAATGCAAACCAGGCGTGCTAGACAGCTTTGTGATGAATCAAAGGATGAGGTATCACTGCCTTCTCCACCCTCTCAACCTCTTGCTACTCAAAAACTGAAAAGGAAGCAACCTTTCATCATGACCATCTTCGGTGACTCATCCCTTGCAGAATATAAAGCGAGTTTACCATCCCCTCCACCGATTGGGACGTCTACTAGCACCAAACGACAAAAAATCAAAGAATCCTCACCAGGATCTCCTCCGATGACGATAATCCCTTTATCTGCCTCCCTGCATGATGTTCTTGAGAATTTCTTTAGCGGTCATAATTTCGAACTTCGTTATAAATCTTCTATCTGCCAAAAATCCTTTGTTTATGAAAAATCAATTGATATATACTATTTTCAAAACTCCCCACTTCAACATCTTCTTGAGTCTTGTGGTCTGTCTTCTCTAAGTGCTCCTCCATCTGTGGCATATCCAAAGTTGGTTCAACAATTTTACACGAACCTTGAAAATAATGGTGACTGTTATACTACATTCGTGAAAGGGAAATCGTTGTTTTTTATTGCTATGGATTTAGGAAGCATACTGTCCATTCCCTGTATAAGAGACTGTCCATTTACTCTTAAGGGACTAGTTTATATTCCTCTGTCCCTTCTTGACTAACTTCAAACTATCACGGCACTCTATCTTCTGTCACTCTTCTAAAGACCATTGAGGTGTCCCCTATTGCTATAGTTCTTCACAAATTACTGCAGTATAATCTTATTCCTCGTATTGGTGGTGGGGCTGAATTCACTTACCAGGATTTGATTTTAGTTTCTTTGATAATGAAAGGAAAACCATTCAATTTTTCTTTTATAATGCTCAAACATATGATTAACTGCATCAAACACTCCAAAAAATGTCTACCTTATAGTTGTTTTCTCACAAAATTGTTCAATCATTTTCAAATCACTTTAGATAATAAAGGATCAATCACAATTACCGATTCCATCAATTCTGCCTATCTCAAAAGTGCTTATATCACCATGGTAGATGGTAAGTTCATGAGAATTACTCCAAATATTCCCTGTGCTCCTCCAGTCCCAAATTCCAATTCTCTTGCTCCACAACCTCCCTCTCCTGAGATTCTTACTTTTCTCCATACCATCGCTACCAATCAAACCTTAATCACTGCTGATGTTAAGGATATCCAACACCGTCTTTCTGTGATTGAAAAAGGAAACTTCCTATTAGTCGCACTGAACTAAAAGCTATTTTTCGCCACATGGAAGACGAATTTATCGATCTTCAGGCAGGATTCGAACTACATACCCAGGCTATGGTAGAAGCCTTACAGCAGAAAATGAATCAAAATGCATGCCAGTTAAGCACTGAACTCAAATTTCTCAGCAACCAGATTGGGTCCCTAGGCTGTTTCACCAAGAGGCGCATAAATGATCTCAGTGAAGAGCTCCAGACTGAACAAGTCATTTCTCGCATCCCCGAGTGGCCCCAATGCAACTGGCTAGCTGAATACCAAGGGGACTTCCCAAACCTTCCTTTACCTCCACCTACCTTCATCCCACGTCCTCCTTGATTTGCAGACACCATGTCTTTGGAGGAGATTGAACACCGTCGGCTTCACCGTCCCTATTTCACTGCTCGCGAGGCCAACCATGTTCACATCGATGAAGACGATGCCTAAGATCTTCCTTCCTAGATTTCTTGGACTTCTTTTTGATGGATGCCAAAGGGGGAGATGAATTCTGCATTAAAAGACAATTTTTTAATTCTTCATTAGCAAACAATTTTTAAATTTCATGCATGATGACTTCTGGTTTTATAACTATGCTTTAAGTGTTGTTGGATTTCTTTCTGTTGATGAATGCTTTTATGGGTTAATGGTGTTACTTCTGCTTAAAATATACTGTGGACTAATAGGTTAGTGTAGGGTTATTAAACACTACATATATGCAGAAAACACTGCATATGTTGAGATATGCATGAATTTAGGGGGAGTCATAATTATTTTGTTGTCATCATCAAAAAGGGGGAGAATGTTGACTTATGTCATACTCCATCCTAAATGTTTTGATGATGTCCATATTATTCCTCTAATCATGCTCTATGAAATTTCAGGAAAAGAAATGGCATTAATGAATATTGAGGAGGAAACTATACAGACTTGAGATCTTTGAAGGATGAATGGCCTTTTTGAGTCCTAGAAAATATATGTAAGATCTTAGTATTAATTACTTTCCAATACAAGGCTTTAGGGCATGTGCATTTCATATATACATAATTATATATATATATATATATATATATCCGGAATTTAACAAATATACTAACTTTTGTTAAAATGATTTGTTAGGCAGATTTGCTGAGATCATGGGTTAACAGTTTAAAAGTAATTAATTTACCTCGTGGTTCATAAATCAAGGAATCTATCTCTGGTTAATCAAATAAGGCAACTTAATGTAAATAGTTGGTTAAATAAAATACCATGAATCATGCTTCATATAAATTCTTAATTTAAGGAAAGTAATTAGACTATCTCTAAACCACTTGCTTGATAAATTGATATGGTAATAATTTTTAGACATGTTAGTTTTAAAGACTGCATAAGATGTAATATGATTACATGATATTTATCCGGTAATTGACATATATCAAATCTACATATTACAAGATAGGATATAATATAGGAGTCATAAAAGATATGTTATCTCATACTAAGCATGACGTGTCCTACTGGAAGAAATTTTGACCATTGACACAATATCTGGATGTCACTCTAAAATTACATGATTTGTGCACTTTGTTCTAAACGGTCATATTACGCATTGGCACTATGCAACGGTAACTTATCATAGTTGGCTATAAAAGAACTAAAACTAATGATAAGACAAATATAAGAAATACATACTGAAACTGCTCACATATATACGACGAAATTGTGTTTCTTCTTATTACTGTTGATTGCGACTAACGAAGCTACTGCTGAGCTAATTTTGTAGAAAATACTCTGGTAATAATTTTCTTGCATATCATTACATACTAGAGCCTTGCATTAGTGAGTGATATATTGCTTGATCATTAGACCTCTATTGTGTATCTTATTTTTTCTTGTACAACTCAATATTCTCTAAATTGTGATCCGGTTTGGATTATTGTATTATTACAATCAAGTTTGAAAGCATATGTGCTTGAGGGTGCATAGGTGCACAAGGAGCAAATGTGCTCAAGTTGATGGAACTTATATTGTAATTGAAAGAGTTTTAATAAAAGTGAGTCTCCAATACTAGTTGGTATTGGACGTGGATTAGGCTACTATTATAGAGGGTAGTAGTTGAACCACGTAAAAATTTCAGTGTTTATGTGATTGCATTTTTGTGTTATATTATTCTGTTAACAATCCAGCAGCCTGCATTCAATATCCATAAATATTACCAAACTAATTTAGTAAATTATTTGTCTCATAATCACATTTTGAAAAAGGTTAAGTCTCGTATTTATACATCTTGGAAAGTGTAACATAAATACAACACCTTGTCTTAACATTTCTATTTATAAAGATATAGAATCCATCTTGCTGCATTGAATATCCAAAGGAATTTTTAGTTAATTTAAAGTTGGACATAGTTTGCTCCTACACTTATTCAACCCCCCTTCTAAGTGTGCCTACTTAAATTTCACGGTCACAACACAAAAGAATGCTGGGCACTCCACCATCTTATTTAGAACTTAATTGATAAAAGTGTCATATAGATGACAGACAATGACACTGTGTTACTTGAGAGAGGGGACACATTTCCTACAAAATGGAAGGAAGTCATAGCAGTTATATCTACTGAAAATGATTCGGCTGCTAGACCACTTACAATACAAGCAATACAACTCGAAGGTGTTGATAATCCTTTTAAAGTGGTTGCGCCAAAGCCAATTACATTGCCATATAGACCACAGTATCCTGTTGTCAACCTACTAAAAGTGCCATGGAATTATGGAGAGGCTAAAGGATCCACATCCCACATAACTGCTGCAGTGTTGAAGGAAAATCCACTTTATCTTCCCCGACGGGTGATGAAGCCTACCATCAAATGAAAGGCGAAAGTTTCCATTGAGAGGATTGAAGAATTCCTCCATACTATGGGCCATAATGAAGCCAAGGTGATTTTAAGCTTGAGAGAAGCTCCACAACAAATTTCCATACTGGACTTGGTTTTCTGTTCCGAAGATCACATGAAGGTTTTACTAAAGGTTTTGGAAGAAGCCCATTTTCCAAAATCAGTGGATGTTGAAAAATTCCAGCATCTGGTTGATCACATTTTTAACAATAATGTGATATCTTTCATTGATGACAAAATACCTCCTGAAGGGACATGTCATTGCAAGCCGTTGTACATAGCGGTTTTGTCCTCCGGATACATGGTGGGAGGAGTTCAGATAGACGGAGGATCATTTTGAATATATGCCCTTATGCAACCTTGGAGAAGCTGAATATCAATCTCAAGAGGATCAGGAGTAGCCATATGGTTATCAAAGCTTTTGATAGATCCCGACGAAATGCTGTTGGGGAGATTGAACTGCCAGTGGAGATTGGTCCACATACATTCAGTGTATCCTTTCATGTACTCAAAATAGCCACAGGATATAACCTGCTCTTGGGGAAACCGTGGATTCATATGGCTGGAGCCGTCCCTTCCACCTTTCATCAGTAACTTAAATACATTATTAACAATAGCCTAATCACTATTAATGCTGAACCGGACTGTTTTGAATAAGGTGACATACCACTCATCAGCTTCAATTCAGAAGCTGAATCGGTCAATTTCCATGCCCTAGAGGTGATCAACACTCACTACCATCCTATTGGGGCGCCACCTTTAACACCCAAGATTTCTGCTAAAGTAATGTCGACAACAGAAGAGATGATATCATTGGGTCATCAACCTGGACAAGGGTTGGGTAAAAATCAACAAGGCATTAAGAGCCCAATTCAAGTTCCCAGTCTAATAGGGACAAGTGGATTAGGCTATTCTGCTAGCTCCAGTCACAAGAATCCTTATAAACACTAACGGATTCCTTCATCTTCAGCCACACGGCTATTATCTCAACTTACAGATCCTGAGCCTGTACGGTCTCCGGTAAAGGTTCCTGCCCATGTAATGGCTATGTTATTTCCCAAATCGATACCAGCCAATGGAAAAGAGGTCCTGATTCCTGATCCCGAAATGGAAGAAAAGGAACGGAGACATAAACAAGATATCGCCAGGAGATTGTCTCACCTACGCTTCATTTTCCATGATGAGCATACAAATAGATATACTCCAAACGATGATTGTTCAGATATTATAGTCATTATTCAGGAGAAGGAGGATGATGACAGCCCCTTCATCACTGCCTTCCATCAGGATTTCACCCTTGACAATTAGATCAACACTCCTTGCATTTGTCGACAAGGGTAAAAAGGGCAGAAATTCCCTCTGCCTTGTAGATAGAAATAACTGCTTACTTTTCTGCACATTATTAGCAGTTGTTTTGTCTGTACATGCTAATACTTTGTATGATTAAACAGTTTCATATATTAAGTGAAAGCATATTTTATTTCAGGACTCTGAACTTAGATGTGTCTATACTTGCTGATGAGGTGCCTTTTCTCCACAAGGATTGTAACTTTGATGAAAAGTTGGACTCAGACTTGATGGAAATACAAGAGAACACTGAGATACCTCAGGAGATCAAAGAATGGGTTGAAGACAAACCCAAGCCAAACCTTGATCAAACCACCTCATTTAACCTCATAACCTTAGAAAACCCTAAGCTAATCCAGATTGGTACGGACCTCACTCCAAACCAAAGGAATGACATGGTTGCGTTATTAACCTAATTCCAGGATGTGTTTGCATGGTCTCATAATGATATGGTCGGTTTATCCACTGACATGTCATCCATCACCTTCCCATTAAAGAAGGGTTCAAGCCAGTAAGGTAGAAGCTCAGGCGATTGAAACCTGAGTGGAGTTTAAAGGTTAAAGAAGAAATTATGAAATAATTTCAAGCTGACATCATCATGGTGTCCACATACCCTGAATGGCTATCCAACATAGTCCTCATTTCTAAACTGAGAGGAAAGGTGCGAGTTTACGTGGATTACCGGGATCTGAATAAAGCTTGCCTCAATGACAGCTTTCTCGTGCCATTTATCCACATACTCATTGACAATACTGCTTATTACGACATGTACTCCTTTGCTGACTGCTTTGCGGGGTATCATCAAATTATGGTTGTTAAAGAGGATCGTGAAAAAACTGCATTTATCACGCCTTGGAGAACCTTTTACTATAGACGGTTGTCATTCGGCCTCATTAATGCCGGAGCAACCTATCAGCGAGCTATGATGGCTCTTTTCCATGACGTAATGCACAAAGAGATAGAGATCTACGTGGATGACATCATTTTCAAATCCCGAAGGGAAAAAGACCACCTAGACCATCTCAGAAAGCTCTTCAATAGGTTGCGTAAGTATAACTTGAAGTTGAATCTAACCAAGTGCGCCTTTGGCGTTAAATCAGGCAAGTTGCTAGGTTTCCTAGTCAGCCACAAAGGGATTGAGCTGGATCCCACCAAAATCTAGGCCATCACGGAAATGCCCATTCCTCAGACAGAGAAGGAAATATGGGAATTTTTGGAAAGAATCAACTTCATCAGCGGGTTCATTTTCTAACTCACAACAACCTGTGAGCCTATATTCAAGTTGTTAAGGAAGAACTCCTCCATGAAATGGAACGATGAGTGTCAAAAAGCCTTCCTTACAATCAAAAAGCAGCTGGTCAAAGCTCCTATTTTGGTACCTCCCAAGGATGATGTTCCCCTGTTCTTGTACCTGTCCATAAATGACAATGCCATGGGCTGCATGCTGGGAAAAAAAGATGATAGAGGCCAAGAGCGAGATATCTACTACCTCAGAAAAAGATTCAGCAATAGTGAACACAAGTACACTCTGATTGAGAAGACTTGTTGTGCTTTAGCATGGGCTTCCATGAGGTTACAGCATTACCTCCATGGTCACACAACCCATCTCATATCCCACATGGATCCTCTCAAGTACGAGTTCAGTAAACCCTTGTTAAATTGTGGGTTGTCTAGATGGCAGTTGATCCTAAAATAATTTGACATCGTCTACGTGAAGCAAAAGTCTATTATAGGTCAAGGAATTGCGGATCAACTGGCCGCCACACCTTTAGGGGATTTCAAACCCTTGGAAACATACTTCCCCGATGAAGGGGTAAGGACAGTACAACAACACCATCAGTACAATGCACACCAAACGTGGAAAATGTATTTTGATGGAGCTGTGAACATGGAAGGTTCTGGGACTGGAGTAGTTCTAGTATCTGGTATGAGGGAGCAGTATCCTGTCACCTTCAAATTACAATTTGTCAGCACCAACAACACAACTAAGTATAAAGGCTATATCATGGGGCTAAAACTTGCCCAATCAATGGGTATCAGGTGGTTAACTGTCTTTGGGGATTCAGAATTGGTGATTAGAGAAACCACAGGAATCTATCACACCAAAGAGCTATATTTGTTGCCTTACCATCAACAAGTTTTACAGATGGCTACGGAGTTCGAAGAAATATCCTTCCTCCACATTCCTCAGAATAGGAATGATTTTGCGGATGCGCTAGCAACTTTGGCCTCTTTGGTTCATATACATGACAAGGAAAACATGCCAAGCATAATATTTACTCTGTTAAAGGCTCTAGCCTATGGTAATTACATCAGAGAAGTATCAGATGAGCTACCTCCCATCCAACACCCCTTGTATCAACATATCAGGGAGTATTTGTGAGATGGATCTACACCTGCTGAGGCGAGCCCGACTGAAAGAAGGCGGATCCATCGACTGACTGTGAAATTTTACCTGAGCGAAGATGCACTCTACAAAAGAGATGTAGGATTAGGTCTCCTCCGATGTCTGGACAAAGACCAAGCTTAGAGGCTCATGGATGAAATCCATGGTGGAGTATGTGGCCCACACATGAGCGGCCTCCTACTTGTTAAGAAGATTTTCAGAACAGGGCACTACTGGCTCTCCCTCAAGGTTGACTGTGATGGTCACGTCAAGAGGTGCTATCAATGTCAAATTCATGGGAATGCTATCCACGCCCCTCTGAGGGAACTCCACAATATGAGTTCGCCTTGGCCCTTCTCAATGTGGGGAATGGATGTGATCTGGCCCATCGAGCCCAAAGCCAGTAATGGGCATCGGTTTATCTTCACCATGATCGACTACTTCACTAAGTGGGTAGAAGCAGCCTCCTTCCCCAGGGTTACCAAAGAATTTATCATTAGTTTCATCAGAAATAATGTCATTTGTCGATATGGACAACCAAAGGTAATTATTTCAGATAATGCTAAGAACCTCGACAACAAAATAATGGAGGAGTTATGCAATAAATTCCATATCAAACACCTCAACTGCGTCATCTACTATCTAAAGATGAATGGTGCTATTGAAGTGGCTAATAAAAACATCAAGAAGATCATGCAAAAGATGTCCGCTAACCATAAAGGATGGCCTGACTTGTTGCCTCTAACTTTATTAGCCTATAGAACATCAATGCGCACTTCCACTGGGGTAACCCCCTATTCATTAGCCTATGGGATGGAAGCAGTGTTCCCCATAGAGGTGGAAATGGAATCCCTCAGAGTGTTGATAGACGCTCAACTAGATGAAGACCAATGGTTACAAAACAGGTATCACCAATTGTCTCTAATAGACAAAAAGTGAAGTGTTGCTATCTTCCATGGTCAGTTATACCAACAAAGGATCGCCAGTTCCTACAAATAAAAGTCCGGCTACAGTAGTTCAAGCAACATGACTTGGTTTTAAAGAAGATCATTGACAACTAAGATCAATCTAAGGAAAAATTTGCTACAAACTGGGAAAGCCCTTTTATTGTCAAAGAGGTATTGATAGGAGGTGCTCTTAGATTACAGAAAATGGATGGCGACGAATTTCCATAGCTCATCAACTCAGACACCATAAAACAATACTATGTCTGAAGTTACCATCAAGTAAACATCCTGGTTTTGGATCACCAGATCCCTAGTCATTTCAGGTTTTCTAACCCTTTCTACATTCAACCATTCTTCATACCCTTCTGCCCTATTAGGGACAAACACACTCTTTAAGCCAGCAGCCTGGTTTCAGATCAACAGATCCTTCACTTCATTTATATACCACACAACTTTGGTTATCCCACCAGGGATTGAACCTTTTATACCTGCATTTTGTCCTGAACATGGGATCAAACTTTTTTACACCCGTAGTTTGTCCTGAACATGGGATCAAACTTTTCCCCCACAGTTTGTCCTAAACCTGTGATCAAACTTTTTTGGCTGCAAATCATCCTGCACATGGGGCGAACTACGTCGACTTGATCTCCCCTATACCTGGGAGTACGTAGGCAACCATTTTTTTAATGGCCCGGTTGCAATATAAAAAAACACTTTTATACACTTCTACACCCTTCTACACCTTTTCATAAACAGTATTGAACCTCTTACACCAGGTTCAAACTACGCCGACTTGATCTCCTCTTCAATAGAAGTACGTAGGCAGCCATTTATGGTTCAGTCTTACCCCTACCAAAACACAAATACTTGTCAACGGTACTGGGATCAAATTTCAATCCACCACATTTCATCGGCTTCAGACCAAAGGGATGGAACTACCTGGCCTCCCCATAAATGGGAGAGTTGGCAACCATCTAAGTTGCGGTTGAGTCCTCGAAGAGCAACACCAATCCATAAGAGATGGAATTATTTGGGATCTCATCTTCAATAGGAGTACCAACAACCATCTGTGGTGCGGTCAATCATAGAGAGGAAAGCCATATTCCTCTCCACATTTACATAAAGAGACCAATCCCAAGACACCAAAGAGGGTAAGGATACATACAGATCAACGATCCATTCTGAATGTTCCTAAGACATCTCAATGTCCACCCATCAAGGATGAGTTCAGAATACATCAAGATCACAAGTCTTGAAGAAACAGGCAAATATCAAGAAAGTAACAAGGCACAACTAAAAAGGAAGTAGATCAAAATATATTTTCCTACCATATATAATGCTGTTTGATATATACAATATGTATTGTACATGACAAAATGGCTAAACTAGTCTGTGCAGGAAAATAAAAGCCTATCTACAATCCCGTGGATAGATGAGCTATCAAGTCCAACATGGCATCTCTCTCCGAGGAAGGAGGTAACGTTGTGAGCTCCAGCCCAAGGGTATCTACACGAGCTAACAGATCCATAGACCAAACTGTGGGTCTACATGTTACTCATTGGTATTCGCCTAGACACGAGGTTCACTATACCAATGATCACAACTGTTGCAAACTACACTAGACAATACCTCAAGAAGGTCTGATGCCGTCAATTTGGGGTCGTAACTCCAACACATTCCCCAGTGGGGATTTTATTCAATTCAGCCATTGATGTACACGTCGATGAAAGTCAAGCCACCTTGACATCATTAGCCATTGGCAGTTAAACCCAATGAAGCATCAGGAACCATCTGACGATCTCATCTGTTGATGCACATATCGACGAAGATCAAGCAGCCTTGACACTATCCAGCAGGGATCTCATCCATTGATGATCATGTCAACTAAGGTTAGATGACCCTGGAAACACAGACTATTGGCAGTAACTCTGACAGAACATTAGAAGGACCTGGCGACATAAACCAAGAAAGACCATCCTCATCGGGGAGGACCGATGATGGAATATGTTATACAAGGTCTCCTCAGACAAAACACATCCCCACAGAGTCTCTTGTACATGAGAGATACATCTTCAGTGGAAAGTCTGTACCAAGGATTAAAAACTTTGGTGATAACCCCAATGTCAACATCCTGAAAGTTCCTGAGAACTTTGGATCACACGTCCAAGCAGTTCATCAGAGTCATCAGTGATAATTCCATCCCCCATCAGAAGTGGTGGGAGCAAACAGTCATCACATCCCGTTGGAAAACGGTCCAACAAATTACATTACATCATACATTTACATCATGCTGCTGTATATTGCATCATGATTATCTTGTCACATTTCAGGTGTCTAGTATTCTTTATCCTATCCATGCCATTGCATTGCATGAATATGATAAGGTGCATCTGTAGACACTCACAATTTTGTATTTCTATTACTAACCTAGTAGGAGGGCAAAATCGTCTTCAGAGATAATCCTAGAAGACAAATCAACTCAAATCTAGAGACAACCCCAGAATTCTCGGTTTTCCATCTCGGAGATGATCCCGAGATATCCAGTTCTAGTCCCAAAAACCACACTGGGAGTCTCAGTTTCAACCTCGGAGACAACCCCGAGGAATACAGTTCCAGTTCTGGAAATAACACTGGAGAAGGCAGTTCCATCTCGGAGACAACCCCGAGATACTCAATTCCAATCCCGGAAACAACACCGGGAGTTTCAGCCTTAACCTCAAAAATAACACTGAGGAGTGCAGTTGTAGTTCCGGAGATGACCCCAGAAGAGCTCGTTTCAACCCCTAGCAATCAGCTTCAACCTCGGAGATAACCCCAAAGCACTCAGTCCCAAACCCAGAGATAACCCCCGGAGGTCAGGCACACATCAGAGATAACCCTGAGGATATCCAGTACTTGCAGCAGCCCGATCTCAGAGATAACTCTAAGCAACGACTGCTTTATCAGCCCGACCCGAAGATAACCCCTACGAGGGGAAAAATCATCATTTTGCCACCTTGATCCCACATATGCGTTGTCTCAACACATTTCTACATACATTCTACACAGTAGTGTCCTACAAGAACCAATGACTCCAATCCCGAGTGACTATTACACAAGATAACACACCGGATAGAATTTGAAGCTTGAAGACCAAGAGCATGGTCCCATCTTTTTGACTTTGCACAACCTCTAATCCCATGTCATTTGTGTAGCTCTCAACAACAACACTCCGAACGGTTGGACATTTTAGCACATGTCATCATTTTGCATAAACGGTGAGACACGTTGTATGTGAATGTATGTTGTGTGGTCCCTCCACCAGGAGGCTATCCTGTCGGTGTTTGATTACTAGACCCGTGGGAAGAATAATTCCCCGGGGCTCAGGAAAGGCACCACTCAGATTCGCTCCAGTTGAAAGACCGAATTAACTTCCCGTCGAGTAGATTGTAATGATCTGGGAACCTTCATGCCGAAAAGTTGCGAGAGTAACCCTAAGATAGGTCAACCTCTGATAAACCAAATACAGAGGAAAGTCTCTTCATGCTTTCCATTTTCAATTACTTATAAAAGCATTTACTTGTAATTTTATGCCATGTTCATCCATATGTAATGGAAAATATGAAGAATATCTGTGCATGACATGTTATCAATTAACAAACCGGTTTTGCAGGATAAATTCATAAAACGGACATGTTATGATAACATTTACATTACCCTAAGACTAAACTACGTAAGTCTTTTGTAGGGAAGCAATTGGGCCTGTTACCCACTTAAAATCCAAAAAGGCCACAAGCCTACAGCCAATCATGTCTTCTTCCGAATAGTCTAATCCTGTTTCCCGAGAAGAATTTGACGGATTGAGTAAACAAATCACAGACTTAGCTATTCTATTGAAGGAATTACACCAGTCTACTCAGGGTACGAAGATACCTACACATACAGAGCCCTTTACACAAGGAGTTCAAGGTCTGGAAAAAACAATTCCAGAACATCAGTTGGATACAACCAACAAAGACCCTGAAGGCACCCATCTCCAAGGAGATCCAGACAACGGTGAAATCAGGAAGAAAGTTATTCAAATGGAGAAAACCATTCGTGTTCTCAAAGGGATTGGAACTCATGGCAGTGTTTCATATACAGACCTTTGCATATTCCCTGGTGTTCATTATTTGGAGAAATTTAAAGCCCCTAATTTTGAGAAATATGACGGATTAGGGGATCCTTATACACATTTAAAGGTGTTTATTGGAGAACTCGGATCTTATATTGAGAATGAAAAGCTCCAAATGCAGCTGTTTCAGAAAAGTCTGACTGTAGAAGCCCGTTCATGGTATACCAGATTAGACAACTCTAAGATCCATAGTTGGGAAGAGCTAGCACATGCCTTGCTCACTCAATATAGTTTTCAATCTCAGATGGCTCCTGACCGGTACCAAATTACCAAGGTCAAGAAAGCAGTCTAATGAGTTATTCGAGAGAGAGTATGCTCAAAGGTGGGCGCGCTTGTTGCTCAAGTTATTCCTTCCATGATAGAATCGAAATGGTCAGTGACTTTCATAGATATCTGAGAAGCTCCTTTCTATGAAAGAGTTCTAGTAGTATTGGCAAACCATTTTCCGAAATGATCAAACACGCATGAGATGGGTGAAATGGGATTGAAGTCCAGGTAAAATTCAAGACCTAGCCCGCTCTTAAAGGCATTCATTGAGCACATCTAATCCGGATCTTATGGAAACAACCCGGAGAATCCATAAAAAAAGAGGAGGATGTTTCCTTGATACTACAAGGACAAAAAGGCAATCCAAACATGCCTATGCAGAGGAAAAACTACTCCCCTTTTCCAGCACAATCTTTAAACCCTCCATTACCTAAAAGTGGAGAAGTGAAGCGGCCTCGAACGTTCACACCCTTAGGAGACTCGCTCGAGAATATTCTTGCTATTCTAACTGCTCAAAAGAAAATTACACATCTTCTTCCACCAGCCAACCCTAATGGGAAGGGTTTTAATGCTACTCGGAAGTGTGCTTACCATGCCGGGGCACCCGAACATGATACTCAAGATTGTTGGGCCTTGAAGCATAAGATTCACGATCTAATAGACAATGGTGAGATCGTGATCACTAAACCCGATAAACCTCACGTGCAAGACAACCATCTTCCTCAACACAAAGAAGAAGAGGTTAACATGATCAGTTGGAGCACTGGACATGGTTCCAATTCTACTGGTGAATCATCCCAACCCATCAAAGACGGTGTTGACAAATGGGATTATGCAAAGTTCCAGTTTACCATGGAACGAAAGATGAAAGCTCTTTGCAAACAAATTGAGCAATTGCCAGAACTGGTGACCCACCATCATCAAGTCACACGCCAATTAATCAGGCAGGAGCATGCCTATCTCCTTCCATTTGTTATGAATGCTCCATCAACACCTTCAAAAAGTGAAGCTATGGAAGATAAGGTTGCAAAGCGAGCAAGTGCTAAAGCCCATCGGGATTTCGCCAATAAAAGGGAATTCACCTATTTGGGCCAATCTATGGAGGAGATACTTCAAATGTTGATCAATGAAGGAAGAATCATATTCCTTCTACATCCAATCAATCCCCGCTCAGGGCGGTTCAATCCTGATGAAATGTGTCAATATCATTCACATTCTCGCATGGTCACAAAGACGAGAAGAATCTTTGGGCACTCCGCCATCTCATTGAGAATCTTATTGATAAGCGGTGTCCTGCAAATAGCGGATGATTACAACTTTATGCAACTTAAGGGTGGAAATGCATGCCCTACCCAATGGAAGGGATCGAGCAGTTATATTGAAGTAGATGATGAGGGCTGTCCAAAGTATTTCCCATACAACCAATTCATCTCAAAGGGTGACAATCCTTTGAAAGTGGCGCCACTAGAGCTAATTTCTTTACCTTGTAGACTACAACATCGTTGTCACCACACAAAGTTCCATGGAGTTATGGAGAAAATTTGAAGGATCCACGTCTCATACTACTGCTACAGTGTCGAAAGAAAATCCACTATACCTTCCTCAACGGGTTATCAAGCCTACTTGCAAAGTAAAGGGGAAGTTGCCCATGGAGAAGATTGAAAAATTCCTCTGTACTATGGGCCATAATGAAGCCAAAGTGATTTTAAGCTTGCGAGAAGCTCCACACCAGATTTCAATTCTGGACCTGGTTTTCTCTTCCGAGGAGCATCGGAAGGTCTTGCTAAAGGTTTTGGAAGAAGCCTACCTGCCAAAATCAGTGAATGTGGAAAATTTTCAACATTTGGTTGATCATATTTTCAACAACAATATGATATCCTTCACTAATGACGACATACCTCCCGTAGGGACCGGTCATTGCAAACCACTGCACATCGCAGTGTTGTCTTCCGGGTACATGCTAGCTGGAGTATTGATAGATGGAGGTTCATCTCTAAATATCTGTCCTTATGCCACCTTGGTGAAGATGAATATCAATCTCAAGCGAATCCAAAGTAGCCATACGATCATCCGAGCTTTTGATGGATCTCGGCGAAATTCCATTGGAAAGATTGAATTGCCAATTGAGATTGGTCCTAATACATTCAACGTATCCTTCCACGTCCTCAAGATAGATTCAAGATACAACCTGCTATTAGGGAGACCATGGATACACATGGCTGGAGCTGTTCCCTCCACCTTACATCAACAACTCAAATACATCATCAACAGTCTAGTCACTGTCAATGCTAAGCCGGAATGTCCTAGACCAGGAACTCTACCAATTATCAGCTTCAATTCAGAAGTTGAGCCGGCCAGTTTCCATACTCTGGAAGTGAGTAACACGCAATACCATTCTATTGGAGCGCCACTTCCCGTACCCAAGATTTCTGATGAGGTTATGTCAGCCACTCAAGAAATGATGTTTTTGGGTTATCAACCTGGACAAGGGCTTGGTAAGGATCAACAGGGTATTAAGCACCCTATCCAAATGTCCAGTCAGATTGGGACAGCCGGGCTAGGCTATTCTACTAATTCCACTCACAGGAATCCTCATAAGCATAAGCAGGTTCCTCAAACTTTCGTCGCACGGTGATTTTCTACACCTTTACCACATGAGTTGATACAGTCTCCAGTAAAGGTACCAACCCATGTTGTGGCTATGCTGTTTCCGAAACTAGTGCCAATCAAAGCTAAAGAGGTGCTGATTCCTGATCCCGAGGCGGAAGAAAAGGAACAGAAATGTAAACATGACCTTGCCTTGATAATGGCAAGCATTCGCGTCATTGTTCATGATGAACACACAAACAGATACACCCCAGACGATGATTGCCCAGATGTCATGGTTATCATTCGGGAAAAGGAGGATACTGACGATCCTTCTATCACTGCAGTCCATCAGGACTTTTCCCTCGACAATTGGAGCAACACTCTATGTATTGGTCGACGAGGGTAAAATGGGCAAAAAATCCCTCTGCCCTGTAGATAACTTTAATTGTTTGCTTTCCTTTACAAAGACTAATGGTTATTTTATCACACGTATGCTAACACTTTTGTATGATCGAGCAGTTTCATATATTAAGTGAAAGCATATTTTGTTTCGAGGACTACGAATTTAGATGTGCTGTACTTAGCGATGAGGTGCCTTCTCTCCACAAAGGTCAGTAACTTTGATGCAAAGTTGGACTCAGACTTGATGGACATCCAAGAGGACATTGAGACACCTCAAGAGATTAAGGAATGGGTCACGACAAACCCAAACCCAATCTTGATCAAACCACTCCTTTCAATCTGGAACCTTAGACAACCCTAAGCTAATCCAGTTGGTTCGAGACCTTACCACAAATCAGCGGAATGACATGGTTGCACTGTTAACCCAATTCCAGGATGTGTTTGCATGGTCTCATGAAGACATGGTGGGTTTATCCACTAACATTGTTCTTCATCACCTTCCCATTAAAGAAGGATTCAAGCCAGTTAGGCAAAAGCTCAGGCGATTGAAACCTAAGTGGAGTTTAAAAGTTAAAGAGGAAATTGTGAAACAATTTCAAGCTGGCATCATCATGGTGTCTACATATCTAGAGTGGATATCCAACATTGTTCTCATGCCTAAACCAGGAGGAAAGGTGCGAGTTTGCGTGGATTATCGGGATTTGAACAAAGCTTGCCTTAAAGATAGCTTTCCCGTGCCTTTTATCCACATTCTCATTGACAATACTGCTCAATACGGCATGTACTCCTTTCTTTGATTGCTGCATGGGTACCATCAAATTATGGTCACGAGGAGGATCATGAGAAAACCGCTTTCATCATGCCTTGGGGAACCTTTTGCTTTCTGAGACGGTTGTCATTCGGCCTCATCATCGCTGGGCAACCTACCAAATGAGCTATGATGGCTCTTTTCCACGATTTAATGTATAAGGAGATAGAGATTTATGTGGATGACATCATTGTCAAATCCGGAAGGAGGATGACCATTTAGACCATCTCAAAAAGTCATTCAGCAGGTTGCGTAAGTACAACTTGAAGTTGAATCACCGCCAGTGCGCCTTTGGTGTTAAGTCGCAAGATTCAGTTGCTAGGCTTCCTAGTCGACCACAAAGGATTGAGCTGGATCTACCAAAATCCAGCCATCAAGGAAATGCCCATTCCTCAAGCGAGAGAAGGAAATCTGGGGATTTTGGGAAGGATCAACTTTATTAGCCGATTCATTTCTTAACTCACGGCAACCTGTGAGCCAATCTTCAAATTGTTAAGGAAGAACTCCTCCATGAAATGGAATGACAAGTGTCAAAAAGCCTTCCTCATAATTAAGGAGCAACTGATCAATGCTCTTGTTCTGGTACCTCCCAGGGATGATGTTCCCCTGTTCATGTACCTGTCCATAAATGACAATGCTATGGGTTGTATGCTGGGGCAGAAAGACAATAGAGGCCAAGAGCGAGCTATCTATTACCTCAGCAAAAGATTCAGCATCAGTGAACACAAGTACACTCTGATCGAGAAGACTTGTTGTGTTTTAGTATGGGCTTGCATGAGATTACAACATTATCTCCATGGTCACACAACCCATCTAATATCCCGCATGGATCCTCTTAAGTATGTGTTCAGCAAACCTATACTGAATTGTCGACTGTCCAGATGGCAGTTGATCCTACAACAATTTGACATCGTCTACGTGACTCAAAAGTTGGTCAAGGGTCAAGGAATTGTGGATCAATTGGCCGCTGCACCTGCAGGAGATTACAAACCCTTAGAAACATAGTTTCCTGACGAAGGAGTAATGACAATTCAGCTACCACATCAGTATGATACATGTCGTTCGTGGAAAATGTATTTTGATGGAGCTGTTAACACAGAAGGCTCTGGAGCCGGAGCAGTTTTGATATCCGGTACGGGGGAGCAGTATCCCGTCGCCATCAAATTGCAGTTTGTCAACACCAATAACACAGTTGAGTATGAAGGCTATATCATGGGACTCAAACTTGCCCGTTCAATGGGTATCAAATGGTTACTTTGTCTTTGGAGATTCGAATTGGTAATCAAGCAATCCACGAGAATCTATCAAACTAAAGAATTACATTCTTGCTTACCATCCGGTAAGTTCTGAGATGGCTTTGGAGTTGAATAAATCTCCTTTCTACACATTCCTCGTAATAGGAATGACTTTTGCAGATGCATTAGCGTTGGCCTCCTTGGTTTACATAACGAGACAAGGAAAACATGCCAAACATCACGATGGCTATCTGAGAAAGCCCGATCTATGGGAATTACATTAGAGAAGTATCGGATGAGTTGCCTCCATCCACAACCCTTGATATCAACATATCAAGAGTACTCTGAGATGGATCTACACCGAGGCGAGCCTAAGCGAGAAGAGGCGGATTCATCGACTTCTTTATGAAATTCTACTGGCGGAGATGCACTCTACAAAAGAGATGCGAGGATTAGGTCTCCTCGGATGTCCGGACAAAGACCAAGCTCGTGACTCATGGATGAGATCCATGGTGGAGTATGCACCCTCACATGAGCGGACCCCTACTTGTCAAGAAAAATTCTCGAGCAGGACATTATTGGCTTACACTCAAAGTGACTATGATGATCACGTCAAGAGGTACTATCAATGTCGAGATCCATGGGAATGCTATCCACGCCCCTCGAGGAACTCCTGATATGAGTTCGCCATGGCCCTTTTCAATGTGGGGAATGGACGTGATCGGGCCCATTGAGCCCAAAGCCAGTAATGGACATTGATTCATATTCACCATGATCGACTACTTCACCAAATGGGTTGAAGCAGCTTTCTTCCCCAGGGTTACTAAAGAAGTCATCATTGCTTTCATCAGAAACAATGTTGTTTGTCGATATGGACAACCAGAGGTCATTATGTCAGAAAATGCTAAAAACCTCAACAACAACATGATGGAGGAATTATGCAGAAAATTCCACATCAAACATCTCAACTCTGTCATCTATCGACCAAAGATGAATGGTGTTGTTGAAGCGGCTAATAAAAACATCAAGAAGATAATGCAGAAAATGTTCGTCAATCACAAAGGATGGCCTGACCTCTTACCCCTAACTTTATTAGCCTACAGAACTTCAATGCGTGCTTCCACTAGGGCAACCCCCTACTCGTTAGTCTATGGGATGGAAGCAGTGCTCCCCATAGAAGTGGAAATGGAATCCCTCAGAGTATTGATGGATGCTCAGTTGGATGAAGACCATTGGGTACAAGACAGGTATCACCAATTGTCTCCGATAGATGAAAAAAGCGAACGCGACTATCTTCCATGGTCGATTATATCGAGAAAGGATCGCATGCGATCCTACAAATGAAAAAGTCCGACTATGGCAATTCAAACAACATGACTTGGTTTTGAAGAAGATCATTGACAACCAAGATCAATCTAAGGGAAAATTCGCTCCTAACTGGGAAGGTCCATTTATTGTCAAAGAAGTATTGACATGAGGTGCTCTCAGGTTGCAGGAAATGGATGGCGATGAATTTCCATAGCTTATCAACTCGAACACCGTGAAACGGTACTATGTCTGAAGTTACCATCAAACAAATATCCTGGTTTTGATCATCCAATCACCAGTCATTCCGGTTTTGAACCCTCTCTCCTTTTTACAAACTCTTCTGCCCCTCAGGGAAACACACACTTCAAGCCAGCAGCCTGGTTTTACTTCATTTCAAACTTTTCACACCTGCTTCTCCTGAAGACGAGATTAAACTTTTCACACCTGCTTCTCCTTCTCCTGAAGACGAGATTAAACTTTTCACACATACTTCTCTTGAAGACGAGATTAAACTTTTCACCCCTGCAGTTTATCCTCAAGATGGGATTAAACTTTTTCTACACTTGCGGTTTATCCCTACTGGGATTAAACTTTCTTCTCCCATGATATAGCCTGCGCAGGATTTACGCTTCTCTTAATTTGCGATTAGTCACGAGGGCGAACTACGTCGACGATCTCCACGATACACGAAGTGCGTAGGCAACCATATTCTATATGGCGGTCGTAATAAAGAAAAATAACAAAAACATCTACGCCTTTCTTCACAAAACAACAAAAATACTTCTACACCCATCGCCTTCCGCATTCAACGTTGAACCTCTTACACGAGGTTGAACTATGCGAGACTTGATCTCTCTTCAGCGAGAATACGTGGCGACCATTCATGGTGTAGTCTAACCCTACCGAACAAACATACTTGTCTGCGATTTGGGATCAACCTTTAAATTGCCCCCACTTCATCGGTTTCAGATCAAAGGGATGGAATTATCTAACCTCTTCTCACAAATAGAAGATTCGGTGACCATCTAAGCTGCGATCGTTCCTCAAAGAGCAATACCAACCCATAAGAGATGGAATTAACTAGGCTTCTCACAAATAGAAGTACTGGCGACCATCTGTGGTGTGGTCAATCTCAAAGAGAAAGAAACCATCCTCCTCTCCACTTTTCCATACAGATACCAGTCCCAAGACACCAAAGATGGTAGGGATTTTCAGTAATCAATGATCCGTTCTGAGAGACCTTGCGACGTCTCAATGTCCATCTATCAAGGATAAGTTCAGAATGCATCAAGATCAAAGGCCCTGGAGAAATAGGCAAATATCAAGCAAGTATCAAGGCATAACTAAAAGGGAAGTGAATCAAAATATATTTCCCTACCATACATAATCTTTGTTTGATATATACATCGTGTTGTACATGACAAAATGGCTAAGCTAATGCAATGCAGGAGGAAAATACAAAGCTATCTACAGATCTGTATATATGCGGACTATTTGATCTAACATAGCATCCCTCTCTAAAGACGGAGGTAACGCTGCAAGCTCCTACCCAAGGGTATCTACACGAGCTAGCAGATCGGAGGCTAACTGCATGGTGGCAACATTCTCATCAATGTAGGCACTCATGTCAGCCAGACTGACCATCATCTGGGATCTCACTGAAGTGCTGTCTGCAATGGCCACATCCCTGGCAGATAAGGCGGCATCCCACTCAACTATCAATGCATCCCTGGCTGATCTAGCCTCATCCCTCTCTAACAGAGCAGTATCTCTCTCATCAAGAGCTGTCAACATCGTGGCCCTAGCCTGATCTTTGTCATAGGTCATCAGATGTAAGCTCTGCTCCAAATCTTTGTCTTAGAATCTTGAGTAATGATGCTTTTCTCGGGTGGGAGAATCTATCACAAATCTTGGCGACCCAATGATCCAAGTCATCGGTGTGGAATGATGGCCTCCTCTATAGGCTCCTCATCGTCGAGAATCGGTCTCTCTGCTTGCATGGATCTTTGCCGTAGCAATCTGATCTACATCTCCATCCATGCGGAATACTCTGCAGAACAACTGGATGGTGTGAAGAAAACTTCACCGACTCTCGGCCGATCCCGGCAGGCATACAACACTGGATCATCCTCCACCGACAAATGGTGTGGACGTGAGCACGACTCAACGCCCCTTCATATGGATGAAAATCCTAAAGCGGGTCAAGCCCGACACATCACGGCCAGTGGGTGGTAAGTAATCATGACCCTCAAACCAGCCAAAGGAAGATAATCTATGCCCGGAGCATGAGTAATGAAGCTGTAGGGTGAGCTAAGCCCTAAACACGATAATATATCAAGCAGATCTCAATCTACAAGAAAGCGGACCAAGATACGACAAGATGTACACCATGCGGTGAAAGAAGTCGACATGGCTATCTCATGGGTGAAACAAAATCCATGATGTTTAAATGTGCCAATCGGTCTCAAGTGTGACATGAACCACACATACACAGCATGGCCAAGGCTACCGTGAACACTCTCTTTGGATAAGTGCGAGTAGTATGTAGCCGACCTCAAGGTCTCTACGATAATCATCGGTACAATGGTACGACCCTCCCTGAGAGCTCTCACTGCCATGATGACGCCGATATCTAGCTCATCCATGTACCGCGGCATGAATACGTATGACAATACGCATAGAAGTAAGTACATCTACTGCGGGTTGACGCATGATGATCCTCCGGTGTGGTGAAATCCGGAATGTCGTGCATAGTCGTCCTCGAGCCATTCTGTCAAGCAGAAACACCGGGATATAACATGTGGGATGTAATCTCATTTACGCTTTACTCTGCGCCTCAATCCTGTGAGAGTTATGAACTGTCTACTCATGTCTCCTGTCACCATGTGCACGCAAGGTCTGTCCAGAGGCAGCATCATCAATCGTGCGTACTCCTCCAAAGTAGGAGTCAACTCACGGGTCCCAAAGAGGAATACCTGTCTATCCAGTACCCAGTGCTCTAGCATGCCCTCTACAAATCCTGGAGGAACCTGAAACATCAGTAAGGTCATAGTATGCTGCAGCAAATCATCTACGATCACCATGTCTGATGGTGATATAGTATCATACCATGATCGCATACCAGCTACCACCGCAAATGGTGGGGTATGATCAATATGGCTAACTGTCGAAGAAGACATCTGTACGGGCCATGTCATAAGACTATCCAGGGGTCAATGCTGAATATCTCTGGACATACATACATATGTATAACAATAACATGCATAATACAATAGATGGCAATATGATATAGGGAATGAAAATTGTGCATACATTCCTAAGTATATCATCATCTAATACATCTCTCTCTGACATGGCTAAAAATGTGGAAATGGGGCAAAGCTACCCAACATCTAATAGAGGCCTATCAAAAGATATAGCGAGAATGGGGCGGCTACCCAAAGTGACTAACATGAGGCCTATCGAAAAGAAATACATCGAGAAAAAAAAGTCAATGGTGTCGATGTCCACATCATCGATCTTTGTCTACCTGATGTAACTCCTCCTGAGTCACTGGATCTCTATCTACAGGGATGTCAGGCCTATACAAAGGAGGATCTGCGTCGGTAAAACCATATGGGTCATCCGAGGGACCAGCACCAGAGCTGGAAGGATCAAAAGTATCTACCTCTGCAGGATCTCTGCCCAAATGCCGAATGAAAAGATGTGACCGGTCCAACTGCCGCGTCAATCTGTCAATCTGTGTCACATGAGTCGGATCTCTGACACAGGCTAGCCAATCTGTCATCATCACGGATCCTGGAACCATATCCCCAATAAACTATGTGGCGCGGGTCTGAGCTCCAATCGTACGAGGGATCCACCAATGCTGGAACATCTCCTGAGAACAGGGGCCCTCTAAAAATGTAAAACCGTCAATCCCCATCAATGGGATGTCAATGACGGGTGACTGCGAAACAGGCCAATAACGCCTAGCAGGAGGCAAGATCGACATATGAATCTCTCATATAGTGCTCCTGATAGCACACTCTCCTAAATAGAGCTCCCATCCTCCATCTGTGAAGAGAGGAATCCTGCGGGTGGAAATGACGTACTCTACTCCAGTCGGGTACCCATCCTCAAAGCCAACTCCCAAATGCTCTCCAGAGTAGGGAATCCATGTGATGACATCGGCTGTCAATAGCTCCAGCTGTAGGCGACAATGAGTGAAACCCTCAGCAACAGGGACCTCCGCCAGTGTGGAATGATGCCATCTCCGTCCTCGTGGATAGGTATCTAAACCTAACACGCTCACAGGACACAAACAAGGAAGCCTCTCATAGGCCCAAAACTGCCAACACAAAGGCAAACATCTGCCGTTAGTCAACACTCTTAGCCTATACATGGGAAGAGACAAGAGAAACACTCACCAACAGAAATGGGTAGAATCCTAACCATGCCTCGATCAAGCCCTGCGATCGCATGCGCATTCCCCTAAGGAAGTAGGCAAAGGTGTAGGAACCCCAAGCATACTCTCCTATACGGTCCACGTGTCGAGTGGCGCTGATCAAAGCGAAAGACACCGTAGAGGAATTATCTCTGCTATGGCGACTTTATTGATCATCAGGAACAATCGCCAAAGAATGCGATCTCTAACTCTCACATCATCGGGTATGGGCTCACTCAATAGCCCGCTCATAGCATCTAAGCTCAAAGGACCAGTACGAACAGTCCTGCCCTTGAGCGCTTCCGCCGGAACTCCCAACAAGGATCTGACGGCAGTAGGGGTGATATGCCCTAAGGGAACATGTTATACACATCCTCAAACAGATGAATCTTTATCCCCACAGATCTCTTCCACACAAGAGGTACCTTTATGGAGTATAAACCAGTGTCTAGGATTCAAGACTTTGGTGATAGCCCCAACGTCAACATCCTTGAAAACTTGGATCGCATGTCCAAGCCATCACTAATTGTCATCCCAGCAGGATTACCTGACAATCAATCATGCATCATGCATTTGCATCATGTTGCTGCATATAGCATCATGTTTATCTTGCTTGCATTTCAAGTGTCTAGGATTCTTTATCCTATCCATGCCTTGTATTGCATGAATATGATAAAGAGGGGCATCTGTAGACACTCAAAATTTTATGCACTCCTATTACTAACATTGCAAGAGGGTAGATTTGTCTTTTGGAGATAACCCTGAAAGACAACTTACTTCCATCCGGATACTACGGAAGTTCGGCTCAACCCGAACACAAGCAGAACATCATCTCAACCGGAACAAACACAGGAATGTCATTTCAATCTAGGAGATAACCACGAGATATGCGAGATCAAAAAGACCTAGCAATAACAGGAGAGGGAGTCGATCTGTCTCGGCGATAACACCATGACGTTCATTTCGAGTCCCAAAGACAACACTGGGAGTAGCAACCCCATCCTTGGTGATAGCCCCAAGGGATGCCATTGCAGTTCTGGCGATAACCACGAAATGCTTGTTTCAAACACATGCGATCAACTTTAAGCTCGAACAACACAGCCGAGAGCACATACACCTCGAGACCGAGAGATAGCAGAAGGCGAGATAGGAACATCCATAGATGACAGTGATACATATAAACAAGTAGCAGTCCAATCTTAGATGTAACCACGAGCAGCGTCGCTACGCTTAAACCGGCGATAACCCACAGCGAGGAGTCAACACGTCATCTTCTTGTCTCAACAAGATGATATCACAGCATACCAACAAGTGGTCCAATCTCAGCTGTAACCCTGAGCAACGTCTACTTTCAACTCAAACCGGCGATAACCCCGACAAGGAGTCACACATCATCTTGTTCCTTCGACAAATGGCACGTTGTCTCAACACTTCATACATACATACATCCAACAATGTCCCACAAGAGCCGAGGCTTGACAATCCCGAGTGACTATTATTGGTGGCAGTACTTTAGATAAAATTTGAAGCTTGAAGACCATGGGCATAGACCCCTCTTCCTGACTTCGTACAACCTCTAATCCATGTCATTACGTAACTCTCGACACAAGCGATCTGAAGAAGTACAAATATACTTCGTTCGGATGCTCGAATTGAAGTTCTGCAAGTTCGAGCGGATATTACAGAGCACGACTACACGTACTACGAGACAACAGGACCCGCGAGGCTCGGATACACCACGACTAGCCGCAGGTACAACTACGGTTGCCATAGGTGTACCTGCGGCCATCAGTCTATAAATATAAGCTGAGGGGTCAGCCATCAGTCCAGCAAATGGAGTGACTGAGTCTAGTGGAACCACCGCTCAAACAATGCCCTAAGGTAACCCCAGGGACAGCGATGGGGTAGAATGGAGAAGAACCTCCCAAATCCCCAGCCATGGACGATCGCTCTATAGTCATCATTCAAGGCCTGATACATAGAGTGGATGCTAAACCAGTTCCCTCGAGGCTATGTGAAGCTGGGAACCTACATCAAATGCAGATCAACATCAAACTCCTTGACTCCTCATCAATAGGAAATAAGGAAGATTAAAGATCTAACTTCATACCTTGTTTATGTGCAGATATACTGAAGGATGCCTACTCAATTCATCCAGAAGATCTGGCTTCGCCACTTGAATACCTAGTAATTCCCTACGAGGAACACGTACAGCAGGAGCAGGAACCTCGAATGGTACATCCTCTTCCTCGTCCTCGACATCGGCACCTCAACCCGAATAGGACGTACCACCATCTCCGCCAAACGACGAGGCTGTCTCACAAAACGGCACTGAGGCTCTTCAAAAGCCCTCTTTCGTACACTAAAAGTGGTCCTGTGGGAACTGCTCGGCTGATCTGGATCCATAATATCTGGACAACAAGTCTCCAAATCACCTCAGAAAGGGTGTGGTAATTTCGTACCTGGAGTCTTTTACAAAATGCATTCTATGATTACATGCATACATGCATTGTTTTAACATACATCTACAGTAGAGTTAAAAATGCATAACTATTCAATGCCTACATTTTGGGAAAATTTTGTCATAGCCCCCTTTGTAAATAGGACTATCCACATGCACATAGGCATGATTAGGTGGCCATTCAGTAGCACACCTATACACGATATATATACATCACAGTATGCATTCATCACATCACAAAAAAATAAGTGTAGTCTAATTACCGGGATTATTTTACTATTCTACCTTTACTCATTTGTCCTCGAGATAGGATAAGAAATGACAGAAAAAGGTACCAATTTGACTGCTTCAAAAGTCAAATTTTTTCACATCATTATGTTCAGCATGGTTTAATACTAACATTTACTATGTTGAATATGTTTTATCAAGTCATATCAAGATGCATATTCACTACTTATGTGCCTAAATGCATTTCATGCGATAAGTCATTTTCAAGCAGACGAAATTGGAAAAAAAAATACATGCATGTGTTACCGGGGACGGTGAAGAACGCTTATACGGAATATGCGAGAAAGTTACTGAACTTCAGCGAGATCGAAGAAGAGCTCTCGGATTTCCTTCGCTGCGCAACTTGAAAATGACTTATGAAAGCGACCAACCACCTATACATAGGCACGGCTGGCCGCAAGTTAACCTGCGGCTCCTGCAGGTACACATGTGGCACCCCTACATAGGTCCCACACCTTCGGTTTGCTCCAATTAGAGTTGCAAAGGAGGTCTCATAAGCTGAAAAGGCCAAATCAGGAATAAAAATGCTACGCGATGGAGCGGAACAGCCTGAAATCTTGGTTTCTTGTCGGTCAGAGTTAAACTCCCGTCGTCTCAATGGTATTCGCCTGGATGCAGGGTATACCATACCAATGAGCTCAGCTTTCATAAACCATGCTCGGCAATACCCCACAAAGGTCCGATGCCGTCATTTGCAGGGTTACAACCCTAAATAATCCCTGGCGGGGGTTACAACGCGAAACCACGAAATATCAAACCTCCCCGGCGGGGGTTACAACGCCGAAGTTATCAAACATCTATGCCTCCCCGGCGGGGGTCACAATGCGCATCTTTCAAGCATCTACATATCCCCGGCAGGGGTCACCACGCAATGCGACAATTGATACACACATCAATGAAGGTTAAGCAACCTTGACATCATATCAGCAGATAGCAAATAAACCCATCAAAGCAACCTTACCCAGCAAGGGTTACAATGCAATGCAACCATTGATACACACATCAATGAAGGTCAAGCAGCCTTGACAATGCACCCAGCAGGGATCTATCCGGTGATTCACACATCAACGAAGATCAGGCAACCCTGATAACAACAAACTGTTGGCAGTAACTCCGACAGTATGAGGGAACATGTTATACACATCCTCAAATAGATGAAGCTTTATCCCCACAGATCTCTTCCACACAAGAGGTACCTCTATGGAGTATAAACCAATGTCTAGGATTCGAGACTTTGGTGATAGCCCCAACGTCAAAATCCTTGGAAACTTGGATCGCATGTCCAAGCCATCACTAATTGTCATCCCAGCAGGATTACCTGACAATCAATCATGCATCATGCATTTGCATCATGTTGCTGCATATAGCATCATATTTATCTTGCTTGCATTTCAAGTGTATAGGATTCTTTATCTATCAGGTGCCTTATATTGCATGAATATGATAAAGAGGGCATCTGTAGACACTAAATTTTTTACGCACTATTATTACTAACATTGCAAGAGGGTAGATTTGTCTTTTGGAGATAACCACGAAAGACAACTTACATCCATCTTAGGATACTACGGAAGTTCGGCTCAACCGGAACACAAGCGGGAACATCATCTCAACCGGAACACACGCCGGGAATGTCTTTTCAAATCTCGGAGATAACCCCGAGAGATATCGAGATCAAAAGACCAAAACAAACAAAGAAGAAGGGCGATCTGTCTCGGCGATAACTGCCATGACGTTGATTCCAGTTCGAGAGACAACATTTGGAGTAAGCAACCCCATCCTTGGTGATAGCCCCGAGGATGCCATTGCGATTCGAAGCGATAACCCGAAAATGCTTGTTTCAAACACACGTACGATCGAACGAGCTCGAGACATCTGTCGAGGCACATACACCTCGAACCGGAGATAGCAAGGCGGATATAGAACATCTATGGATGGCGGTGATACATACAAACAAAGCGGTCAATCTCGGATGTATCCACGAGCAACGTCTCGCTTTTAACCGTCGGCGATAACCCACAGTGAGGAGTCAACACGTCATCTTCTTGTCTCAACAAGATGATATCACAAAGATACCAACAAGTGGTCCAATCTCATTTATAACCACGAGCAAGCGTCTACTTTCAACTCAAACCGTGATAACCGGCAGGAGTCACACATCATCTTGTTCCTTCGACCAAATGGCACGTCGTCTCAATACTTCATATATACATACATCCAACAATTTCCCACAAAGTCGAGGATTGACAATCCGAGTGACTATTACTGGTGGCGATACTTTGGATAGAATTTGAAGCTTGAAGACCATGGGCATAGACCCTCTTCCTGACTTCGTACAACCTCTAATCCATGTTATTACGTAACTCTCGACACAAGCGACCTGAAGAAGTACAAATATACTTCATTCGGATGCTCGGATTGAAGTTCTACAAGTTCGAGCGGACATTACGATTGCATTTGCGCGTCTACTGAAATAGCAGGACATGAGGCTCGGATCCACCACGACCAGCCGCAGGTACAACTACGGTTGCCACAGGTGTACCTGCGGCCATCAGTCTATAAATATAAGTTGAAGGGTCAGCCATTTGAAGATAGAGAGAGAAGGAAAAAGGCGAGGAAGCCTTGTCCATTTTACTCTGCATACAAATCTTTTGAGTGTTTCCTCTTCTTTAAACACTAGTTAGCTCACATATGGCTACTTTTTATTTTGCGGGAGCTGAGTGTTTATCCATTTAAAGTCTAAGAAGTCTATTTTGGCAGCCCACTATAAGCCTTCTTACATTCTATAAAGCCTCTTTCTCACATATCACACACTGTTGTACACGTTGATAGTCATGTGAGTTTGTTTGCCGGACTTGATGCATGGTTTTCATTTACATGTCGTATATATATATATATACTAATATATATATATATTTTGTATAAATGGACTAACATTATCGAGTTATGCCTCGATTGATCCTGAACTTGATGCAGGCGTTTATCGCTTTATATATATATATAAATTGTGGTGAGACTTTATCGATGAGCACAGATTTTACATTGGAGTGTTTAATTGCTTTTGTATATATATATTTATATATATAATTCTTTATCGAGACATATCGATGAGCTTTGAATTTTACATCCGATGCGTTTACTCGCTTTTATATATATATACATATATATAATTAGTTTGTCGGACATATCAGATGAGCTCGGATTTACATCTGAATGCGTTTCTTACTTATATATATATATATATATATATATATATATATATATATATATATATATATATATTTACATTACATCTGCTTGGAGTTTACTTTGTGGTAGTTGATCGCTTTTACGACTTTATTTATATTTTCGTCACTTTGGAGCTTACTTACGTGGCGGTTGATCATCATTCATATATATATATTTATCGCTTTTATATATTTACATTTCCGATCCCCATGGAGTTGCTTCGTGGTGGTTGATCCGATCTGTATATATATATATTCTGACTTTTATATATATAAGCGCTACTTCTTTTTCCATACAAATTGCGATGTCATGTGATGAGCTAGGAATCATGTGATCACAGGTTCGATCTCTTGAACCTAGATTGATTCCATGATGGACATTTTTAGCTATAAACAGCTTGTACATTATTTTACAGTGTCTGAGTTTCCTTGGATGGTTGTCATGCCCATAAGGAGTTTGGCACTGTTGTATATTATTTTCTCGATGATGCTTCGCATCTCAAAAATAAAAGCAAACAAGCCGAACATTTAATAAAAAGGAAGTATGAAAAGGTCTCAATTCCTATTGAGCACGCGGTTTGAAAAATCTCTTTTACAAAACTTCATTGACATATCTTGGTTAAAATTGAATTTTTCTATAAAATTCAAACCTTGTGTATATAGGTGCGAACGAGGCCTCACACTACTTTCAAATAATTGCACATTGATCCACACACACACACACACATTCATATAACAATTTCTTTGAAGAGTGGTAGTCAGCAGTGGTAACACGGATGTCGGGGGGTGCCTAACACCTTCCTCGCATAATCAAGCCCCGAACCCTTAATGAATCTCGGTTTCACAGACCCGTTTAGCGATGTCGAATCAAATCTTTTGGGTCGATGTCTTTAACCTTTTTCGGTTGCATTAGTGCAACTAGTTAAATACTGTTGGCGACTCTTAAAAGTCAATAAATCGACATTATACATATCGGACCTTTTTCACTTGTTTTTCAAACAAATCTCACATTAACATGAGAACACCAAAGACCAAGTAACGAAAAGGGACACTCAAAAATCCCGACGTCGACACCTCCATTTTTAATTTAGTCATGCAAGTATTATCAATCTTGCACCTCCTCCCCTAATAGTACATGCATGTGAATAAATAGTACACACATGTGAACAAATAGTTATAATCATGTGAATTAATAGCAATTAATTGCTCATTTATCTGATTAATTACCCGATTGGTCAATATAACCTCTAGACATCAATTATTATCGAAATAACTGTCGATTTCCATAAACACTAACAATCCCAACACAATGAAAATATTTTTATCAATAATTTCATTTTTAAAATTTTGAAGTTTGACTTTTTCTGAAAAAAATCAACTGTTGACTTTTTGACCAAAAAGTCAACCCCGGTAAATTTTGTGTTTATAGTCTATTTTTATAAATTTCATCGTTCCGGACTCAAATATCACGTCTGCGTCTCCAAATTCAACTCTGAACTCAAATTTAATTTTTAATAATATTCATCATTAATATTATAACTCACAATATTAACAACCAGATCGTTCACAGGAAAGAGGGGGCTTTCCGTAAGGATTTCTCTCTATTGGCGCGCAATTAAAAACCTATCCTCTTTCCTCGACAGAACTTTCAAGACATCGTCAATATTGAAAATAATAATATGAATAACTTTATCGTCTCAATTATTGATTAATAATAATAAATAGTATGCAGATGATACTATGACAATAATTGAATCAATAATATGAGAGATATTATGTAGCAATTACTGTAGCAATAATTGAGTATAAGCGAGTGACTTCTCACGTAAGTATCAATAATCAATCTGGTATGCTACTTATGTAACCACAGCGTATTCTTTGTACTTTTACTACCGGATAGTTCAACTGTTTAATGGTAAAACTTTCGCCGTTATTTTTAAAAATATTTTAGTCATTTTCTAACTACGACAGTACCTCCGTTGTGGGGTCCACCAATGATTATGCCGTCATACGAATATTCCCTATTAAAACGAATATTCCTCGACCAATCGAATATTTCCCGACACAACGAATATTTTATAACAACTTGCTTACTTTGCAAAATTTTCAAATATCACACTTAACTTTAAACTTTTATCAATTTAACTATTTACCAAAATAGAAAAATTAAATATTTTTATTTCATAAAATTCGGGATCTCACAACCGGGGCGGGGGTACGAGGCAAGAGAGAGAGAGAGAGAGAGTTCTGTTTTAATTGTAATTCTACAGCAGCGTGAAACGGAGCAAGTTGGCATGGCTTGGGACTTCAATTGGCGTTGGTTTTATGACTAAATACATGACTTATGATCAGATAACAAGAATAGCAAGAAGGAAGACAACAATTAATCAATTAACAAGCAAGAGCCCTAATTGGAGTGAAGAACATTGGAGGAAAGAATTGAAGGTCAGAATCATAAAGATTGCAAGTTGGAGCAAGAAGAAGGGTGATTTTGTATTTATTATACTTCTTTAATTCATTTATTGTAATTGGGATGATGGATTCTTTTATTATTTCAATTTTTATTTCATTCATAATTAACTAATTTACTTTTTAGGCTTGCAATGAATCTTTATTGTTGAACGATGATTAGGAAGCCTTAATTTCAGTTTAATAATCTATTATTCAGTTTATCTTTTGTGATTTGTGCTTAAATTTATGAATTGTTTGATCACCAATTCTGTGTGGACACTACAAAAAAATGGGCCTTTAGCAACAATTTTTCGGGCAACGACTTTATAAGTTGTTGCTAAAAGTATATGTTTAGCAACGAAATTTATCCTTCGTTGCAGATTGTGTCATGCTTTCACTTTTTACAACGAAATTCATAAGTCGTTGCAAAATTTCGTTGCTAATTCATTGGCGGGAAAAAATTTCGTTAGAAATTCGTGGCAAAATTTTCGTCCACTTGTTTTCCCGTCATCGTGGGCAATGAAAGTTTTTTTGTTGCTAAAAATGGGGCTTTAGCAACGATTTTTCAGACAATGACTTTATAAGCGTTGCTAATAATGTATGTTTAGCAATGAAACTTGTCCTTCGTTGCAGATTGTGTCAAGCTTTCATTTTTTACAACGAAATTCATAAGTAGTTGCAAAATTTGGAAACAAAATTCGTTAGAAATTCGTTGCAAAAATTTTAACCACTTGATTTCTCTCAAATAAGTAGCAACGAAAGTTCTTTTGTTGCTTATATATTTAGATTGCCTAATATGGACCACATTCATTGACAATAATTTTATTTTAGATTACATATTTTATACAACTTTTTGCAACGATTATTAAAAATATTGCCTTAAATTAAATGATAATAATAATAATAATAATAATAATAATAATAATAATAGTACTAATAATAAGAAAAATAATAATAAAGTAATAATAATAATAATAATAATAATAATAGTACTAATAATAATAATAATAACAATAATACGATAATAATAATAATAATAACAATACTAATAATAATAATAATAATAATAATAATAAAATAATAATAATAATAATAATAATAATAATAATAATAATAACAACAACAATAATAATAATAATAATAATAATAATAATAATAATAATAATAATAATAATAATAATAATAATAATAGAAGTAATAATAATAATAATAAAATAATAATAATAATAATAATAATAATAATAATAATAATAATAATAACAACAACAATAATAATATTATTAGTACTATAAATACCAATCCTTGCAAAATAATAGCAACTAGGCCCAGGTGCTCGGGTGGTCATTAGATCAATATTTCAAACTAGAGGTCTTGGGTTTGAATCTGTGTATCAACATATTTTTTGGGATCTGAGTTCAATATTTTTGGGTTCATATTTTTTGTGTGTGTGTATATATATATATATATATATATATATATATATATATATATATATATATATATATAAAGTAACTATATATGAATATTTTTATATATAAATATATATATGTAAACAAATATTCATATAAATATTTATAAATTTTTCTCTAAATATTCATATAAATATTTATAACAAATTTTCATATCTAAATTTTATAAATTTTAGATGAAATATTTATAAATTTATAAATAAATAATTGTTTATAAATTTTAAAATAAATTTATATGAATATTTGTTTATAAAATATTTATATGAATATTTTGAGATAAATTTATAAATATATATATATATACACACACACACACACACACACACACACATATATATATATATATATTAAAATATTCATGAATACGTTATATAAATATTCATAGTTACTTTATATATATTTAGTTTAATGTGGAGATTTAAGATGAGTATATATATAGATGGTAATAGAATTTATCTAATACACAAAAAATATAACATAAGAAACAAAAATATCACAACTAGGTTTCAAACCTAATAAGTTATTATCAGTTCTAAGAGAAAACATAAAAGATGAAGAAAAATTTATTATGTTTTATGAACTAAAACATAATAAAGTTATTTAAAATGATTTATAAGTCATTCCTAATAAGTTAGTTTGACCCATATTAATGTAATATCAAATTTATTCTTGTTTTATTTAATTTTTTTTTTAAAAAAATAAATTTGTAAAAAAGAAGAGTAAGATGCAACGTCACTTTAATTGGCGTTAGAATTTTTATTTTTATTTTTTTATAGTTGAAGTCTTATATACTACTTCATTTCCGACGCCGATAACATAGAATAAACATAAAAAAAATATTGATGTTTGTAAACAAGTACAAAAGATTAAAGAAATTAAAAAAAAATAAAAATTCCAACGTCAGTTAAAGTGATGTTACATCTTACTCTTCTTTTTTATAAATTTGCTTTATAAAAAAAATTTAAAAAAGTTTCAATGCCGGTTAGTTTGGCGTTGGATCACATTTTTATCTTTTTTAAATTTTTTTTAAAAAATAAAATTATTTTAAAAAAATTAAGATAATTTTTTTTAATTTATTTTTAAAAAAAAAAAATATTTTTTAAAGTGGCGTTTGTTGCCTTTCTGATTTTTAGCCCAAAAAAAATCCAACAATTCAACGCCAAATATTCATATGATTTTTATACACTGATCATAACAAAAAAGGAAGAAAAAAAACGATAAGCTATTTTGTAGAATATAAAATAAATATCAAAAACAAATATTCATATGTTTAACAGAAAAAGTTAAGTTTGAGTTTGTACTTTAATTTATAATATACTACAACTCAAATTGTAATGTAATTAATATTTTAAGAGAAATTTATTCTTAATAAAAATTTGTAAGTAATTTACAATATTAATTGTATTAATTAAAATATATAGTTACAATAATTTAAAATTTAAAATATTATAAATTGACAATAAACAAAATTATAATAATTATGACTTTTTATGGAGAAAATTATAAATATTAAAATATTAATTTTTTTCTACTAAAGACTTATATTTCAATTTGTTATTATTAATTTATGATATCTTAAAATTTAAATTTAGATTTATGTTTTAAGTTTTTGAAAAAATAATTTTACATATAATATTTCTTTCTAAAACACTTTTTAAATGTTATCAAACTCTTTTTTTAACAAAGTCCCTAATTTAGGAGGTGTGTGCGTGGTCTGGAAAAAGAGTTACGCATGAAACAAGATCAATTTGGGTTTCAAATCTATAATTTTTCTCATCTTTTAGGAGTTTTAATCCAAAACTTGAAATATCAAATTCTACTTTGATGGAATCCTAACCGATTTTGATCCAAAAGAGCTTCGATTTCAAACATGGACGCTAATTCGTGGAGCGCCCGTCTATGTTCTGCTTCTAAGCGCTATTAATCCACTCTTCAATCGCGATCTGGTAAGCTTAATTTTGTTAAATCTAGGTTTTTGCAGTCATGTTTATATGTGAATTCGTTTATCCCCAATTTCATCTCTGTCAAACTGTTATAGTACATTAGAAGTTTTCATATGCTCAAGGTCAAACTCATGAAATTAATAAGAACATCCAATCAATTTCCTGTATGCAGTAGCATCGGTTAATTTTGTAGTCATGTTTATTTGGGACAACATTCAGTGATTGTGTTTATGAATTAATTGGGTTAAATTATGTTATCGTTTGGGGAAGAAGGTGTGTATACGTGTGTAGAACACAATTGGATTTTGGGCTGAACCTAAATCATAAGCATCTGAATCTCTTTCCTTATTCTTCAATATTGAGTATTTGATTTTCAGTTTTAGATATTGTGTAGGTCTCAACAAATTAATTGTGTAGTTTCTGAGTTCCAAAATTGCTTTTAGTTGTTTAGGTTGTAATCAGGATGTTAATTGTTTGGGTATTACAATCAGAATGTTTATTTTTCTTCTATATTATTCATATATCTATATGTGTGTGTGTGAATTAGTTACTTGACTGGTTATTATTGATTTGTTGAATTCATGCTTGTTTTGTATGAAGTTACATTGGAACACAGTCCACTTTTATGCTTCAGATAATTTCATTTGTTGTGTTCTTGGTATACTTATAATCTAGCATCTATGCAGGATGATTTGGTCTATGTAACTCCTTCTGGGCACCCTTCTCGCACACCTAGTCGCAATACTTTTAATGAACATTCTGACACCTTAGGGTCAGCTGAAGCTGAGCTGGCTCACCTACATCAAGATTTGGCTTCTGCAGATAATATACAATCAGGTACCAAGGCTCATAGTTCATCTGCCATGCAAAATGTTACCCCACCTGCATCATATTCTTATGCTGCTGCACTGGGTGCTTCCTTGTCAAGAAGCACAACCCCTGACCCACAGCACATTTCCAGGGCTCCTAGTCCTTGCCCTACTCCTATTGGTGGAGGGAGAGTAGGTACTTCAGAAAAAAGAAGCATAAGTTCAAACTCATTTAATGTTGTCTCTTCTCACATAAGTGAGCCTGCAGATTTGGTAGCTTCTTTATCCGGCATGAATTTGTCGAATGGTGTGATGAATGATGAAAATCATTTGCAATCACAGATTAAGCAAACCGTTGATAACCATGAGAATTATCTCGCACATATACCAGGTGGTCAAAATAATGTGAAGCAGCACTCGTACCTGAAAAAATCTGAGCCTCAGTTACACATGCCTTCTTCTCAATCAAGAAATCTATCATACTCTAATTCTGGTATGAGCAGTGGTGATGGATACAGACTTGGTAACTCTTCCAATAATGCTTACCTAAAAGGATCTCATTCTACTCTTCATGGTTGAGGTGGCATAACGACTCATTATTAGCATATTGATGGTACAAATTCTTCATTTTCAAACTACGGTATAAGTGGGTACGCAATGAATTCACCACTTCCATCCATGATCTCGAGCCATCTTGGCAATGGTAATATGCCACCTCTCTTTGAAAACGCTGCTGCAGCATCAGCCATGGCTGGCGCTGGAATGGACTCAAGAATGATGGGGGGAAATTTTCCGTCTGAATTGAATCTGAGTTATGCTGCATTAGAATCACAAAATCTTAGCAGAATCGGGAATCAGATGGCTGGCGGTGCTCTACAGGCATCTTTTGTGGATCCAGTATATCTTCAATACTTCAGGACTGCTGAGTACGCTGCAGCACAAGCTGCTGCTGTTAATGATCCCTCTTTGGATAGGAACTACATAGGTAATTCATACATTGATTTACTTCAGAAAGCTTATCTTGGATATCTACTATCACCACAGAAATCACAATATAGCGTCCCGTTAGGTAGTAAAACTGGTGGTTCTAATCATCACGGTTACTATGGTAATCCTGCATTTGGAGTTGGCTTTTCATATCCTGGAAGTCCCTTGGCAAGTCCTGTTATTCCAAACTCTCCTGTTGGACCTGGTAGTCCAATCAGGCACGGTGATGTCAATATGCGATTCCCTTCTGAAATGAGAAACTTGGCTGGGGGTGTCATGGGAACCTGGCAATTAGATGCTGGTAACATGGACAATAGCTTTGCCTCATCATTGCTGGAAGAGTTCAAGAGCAATAAAACCAGATGTTTTGAACTTTCGGAAATTGCAGGTCATGTTGTTGAGTTCAGGTATTTTTTTTATAAATCATGTGGTTGAATCATGTTCACCATGAAATCCTTATTACCGATTTAACACCCACTATGATTATCAGTGCGGATCAGTGTGGGAGCCGATTTATTCAACAGAAACTTGAAACTGCAACAACAGAGGAGAAAAACATGGTTTACCAAGAAATATTTCCCCAAGCCCTCACTTTGATGACTGATGTGTTTGGTAATTACGTGGTCCAAAAGGTATATATATTATTCTATTCCTGTCAATAATACATATTCTTTGTATTTTTGTTCTCACACACGATTTTCCAGTTGCATACTCTTATATTTCACGCTTTCAATTATTGCTTTCGTGTTTTTAGTTCTTTTGAGCATGGAATGGCATCACAGAGAAGAGAGTTAGCTAACAAGCTCGTTGGCCATGTACTGACACTAAGCCTTCAGATGTATGGTTGTCGAGTAATCCAGAAGGTAAAGCTTTCCAACCAAATTTCATGACAATGTCACTGTGTTGCTGTATGTTTGCACAAGGTTCTCTTATTATGTATCAGCCTCCGTTATTTCTGGCCCATTTTAATTTACATTTTTTTCTTCCCATTTGATTCATTCCCAATGCAGGTGTGTAACATCTATCAACCAATAATGCCAACTGATAAGAACCCTTTTCTTATGGATTTTAAGTTTGAACTGTTAATAGATGTTTAGTTTTGTGACACAATTATTTATTTTCTACTTCTCTGTATGATTTCCATCAGTTTCATTGTTTGATTATTATATATACTTCCTTTAGTATTTTTTTATGCAGGTCATGCTATGTGGCCAGCAATTGTTCTGGATGAATCTGTTGCTGGTGATCGTAAAGGTTTAAACAAACTTTCTGGAGAAAAGTCAGTAGTGGTTCAATTCTTTGGTACCCATAATTTCGCTAGGTATGCAATCCTGTACATGTTTCAAGTATACTTTGTTTCTATGTACCTTGTGTTAACAACTAGGATGGAATTCAAAAATTGCTACATATTTGAGGTCAGGATGATGCTCAGAATGTGGAGCTCTTGACATTTTGTTTGCTTTTAAGTCAATCGAGTTATTGTGGTTTTGCAAAGACAGTTTAGTTTACTATTAAGACATAATTTATGGTTTTGCGAGAGTGATGCAGTAAGTGCTTAAATTTGATTGGTGCTAACACATTATGGTTAAAGAAGGTAAATTAAGCTCTGCTCAACTGAGGGCAGATCATGTCCGGGATTTAATTGCCAGAAATGAAATGAAAAATATGAAGAAGTATTCACTATGCTTCCTTGTATCAATTTGAAGCCTATGAGGGGCTGTTTTGAAGTAAAACTATAAGCCTTTTTGTGTAGGCTCTTTAAAGTATGAACATATATTGTATAGTATGTACATGATGTGATAAACCTTTATGTTGCAAACTTCTTCTCCCAGCCTAGTTGGTAGGTAAGCATAACTAGGATTGTATCACATATAGCATGCCAAGATTTCATGAAGTTAAGAAGTAAAAACTTTAAATGGCATAAGACTTGGGACTGCTGCCTACTGTCTACTGCCTACTGCCTACTGCTCTCCCCATTCACTATTTTTGCAGTGTGAGAACATTTGCCTTCGAACATAGGCTGAACCCAGTGGGATTTTGCTTGACCATTGAAGCCTGATGTGCATAATGTATTAAATTACCTCGTTAAGATGTAAACTGGTCTGAGTTTTTTATTTTTGTGAGGCAGATATGCGATGACTGGACAACTGAGCTCAAAGAATGATGTATAAGAGCTCAAAGAGCTGAGCTCAAACCTGTAGATCATATAAGCAAGCCTTGGCACACATGATCAGATTCTGCTACAACATGTTGTGGTATCTACTGAAGCGAGTCAGGAGAAGCAAAGCATGTTAGATTCTACTATAAAGGATATGGAAAATTTGATTGAGGATTTGAAGTTAAAGGTTTTAAAAGCAGAAAGGCTAGCCGAGAGTGCAGAAGATAAGTGTATTACACTGTCAGAATCTAATTCAGACCTTAATGAAGAACTCTGTTTTCTAAGGGGTAGAATGGATTGCTTGAAGGTGTCTTTGCATCAAGCTGAAGAAACAAAAAAGGCAACTAGAAAGGACATTAGAATTCAAACTAAATTAATAACAGATCTGGTCATGCAACTGGCCCTTGAAAGAGAACGTCTTCAGAAGCAGGTACTATGTTTGTAGGATTCAAATTATTTATTTATTTATTAATTGTGGTGGACCTACAGCCACTACCTAAATTTTGCATTGATCAAACAACCCGGTGCATACAGTACCCCAATAATAATGCATGCCGGGTGATCCCATGTACTGACATTAAGCCTTCAGATGTATGGTTGTCAAGTAATCCAGAAGGTAAAGCTTTCCAACCAAATTTCATGACAATATCACTGTGTTGCTGTATGTTTGCACAAGGTTCTCTTATTATGTATCAGCCTCTGTTATTTCTTGACAGAATTCCACTTGTTCTTGTATTGGATAGAATACGTAGTGTATGGAATAACAAATATTGTGAATGTTCTCAAAAAAAGAATACATTGTGTATTAAAAATAATTTGATACATTATATACTACAAGAAGTGTCCATTCATATCTATAGCTTGGTTGAAATTGTGCAACCAGATTTCATTTATTACTAACTTTTCCAGTTACAGTAATTGTACAAGATCAATGCTTTATCAATTTGGCAGTGTAAGCCAAGTTCAATGCTTGCGTATACATTGAAATCTTACCCCTGCATCATGGCTAACTAATAAAGCTGGGTATAGTTGGTAATGTTCTCGACTTACTGCTGTGCGTAATTTCAAGTTAAAGTATCCTATAATATATTTCACAAACTGCAACAAAGAAGACTGGTGCATATGAATGGCCTAGCCCTCTGCCTGTAACAAATAGGTAAGTTATAGTTCTGGGCATGTCAGAGAAGGGTTATATTACCTGCGGTAGCGCCAGACTTGTTAGTGATTTAGATGATGAGAAAGATTAGTAAAACTTAGCATGCGCTTCACCTTTAGGCTAGCTTGTTCACAAGTGTGGAATTCCAGATATTTTGGCTGCATTTAGTATCATAAGATATTGTCTTTTGCCATTTCACTAGGTTTTGTGCCATCCTGGATTATCTAGAAATATGACTGCTCTGCAAGAAGTGATGGTACTTTCAATTAAAAGACAGAAGATAAGTGAAAAAGAAGTCTTTCCATAGAGATTGACCGATTAAAGCAAAACAGGCAGAAATATATTTTTTGAAGTCTCTTTAGTTTACGTTGCAACATGAAGATCTAACGTGATATCAGATATGTTTTTTCTCTTGCGTTTTCAATGTAATTGGATTGCAGACTCCAGGCACGCTATAGCTGGCTGCTTCTATTTGTAACAAAAAACCCTCTTCTCACATGTTGTTGACTACCTTGTTGATTTCAGGTTTTATTGGTGTCATATCCATGCTTATGCTATCATTGCACCAGAATTTGAGCCTTACATATGCCATGTTGTCTCTCATGACGGGGAGTGCTGGGGTAGCAATAGCAGATGTGACTAAGGATGCCTGTGTGACAGTGAACAATATTAGTCATCCTTCTCTTGATGGTGACATGCAGAGCTTGGGCGGTTTAATCTCTTCTATTGGTTAATGGGTTTCTTGTGCATATTATTGGGTCTAAGGTTCTATTCTACACAAGTTCTATTCTTGTGTATAGTTGGTAATGTTCTCGACTTAATAACCTTTCTAAACAATATTTGGAACATAATTACCATCAATCCCAATGCTCCCATTTTCTATTAACAGCTCAACATATAAAATGAATATCTGTGAACAATATATTATACTTGCCTCTATACTTGTAATTACCATTCAAGTTGTTTTGTTTGCCATTATCATTATAGTAATGAAAGTTTGGTTTATCAAAGAAAAAAACGTTATGGTAAACACATTGAAAAATTTAGTATTTTTTTTTAGCTCACCACGAAATAATATTGCAATAGCATGATTGTAGACAACATTATAGGTCCTGTGGACAATAACCGAAAGCGGAAGCTCCCTAGACATGCACACTGGTATCCGTTGTAGACTAATGCTGCAAGGCTGCTTTTATTAAAATTTGTACTCACTATCCAGAAGAATGAATATCATTTTCAATGAAAATTACATAGAAAGCAAACATATTTTTGGGACAGAGGGAATATAAATGTAATTCTTATATTGTATGCTCAATGTTGATCTTCGTACTTTTTCTTAATATTGTTGTCAGGACATGGACTGTTAGATGTAATCCTGAGTATGAAGGGCTAATTGCGCTCTCTCTCTCTCTCTCTCGCTCTCTCGCTCTCTCAGTAATCTGTTTCTTTAACTACATAACTGTAGACACTACATAAATTTTTGGAAGTGTAGTCTTTAATTTATCTTGGCTTACATGATCTATTGATATGAGTCAAGGTTCCTTGCTCCCTTTGTTTTTATTAAAATAAATTTTTTTACTGCATTGCATCTTTTATTCCCAAGTATTCTCCAATGAAGGTTAATCATAGATTCATCATTGTGAACCATCTAATTTATTTTAGAAGTAAACATAATATTGCTTTTTGCACAAGGTTATTTAACTATTTTCTATTTTGTACTATTTTTGTAGGTGCTGCTGATGACCTTACAAAATGCACCCCCAGGACTTGAGGGTTTTCAAAGGTCCAGGCCGATCTTTCATTTTAATATGGCGAGAATCAATTCAAGAATGAATCATGATTGAAACTCTTGTGTAAGCTTAAGTATTGTTTTCTATTATAAACATTTTTCTCTTTATTTTTTTTTTCATATATGGCACTAGTGTTAACCTCTTGATGGCAGATAGTGTCAACTAAGACGGGCTTTGTAGTTTTCAGTCGTACGAAGTTTAATTGTAAAGATGATGAATGATCATTGTATCAGATGATTTTATTTAATTAATAATATTTTAGTTTTTTTGTATTTCTGTCATAATTTGTTATGGGGTTATTGAGACATAATTTTTTTTGTTTATAAAATAATTTTGAACAAGTTTTAATATAGAAATAATATTTTATACATTTAGCAACAAATTTCGTTGCTAATGGCGTTAAAAATATAATATTTGGCAACGAAAAATTAACCTAATAACAACGGAGAGGATATTGTTGCTAATACTAACATAAAAGGCAACATTTTTTATCGTTGCAAATCATATCAACTTTCGTTGCACATAAAGAAACGACAACATATAATGTTATTGCTAATCGACGACTTTCGTTGCTATTTAAAAATAACTAGCAACAAACATTTTCGTTGCTGATTCAGCATAATGTCGTTGCCAAATATATAATCAGCAACGAAAATCGTTGCTAAAAAGTTTACATTCCCCAACGAAAGCAAGCTTAGGCAACAATTTTCATAATTTATTGCAACGAAAAATGTTGTTATAAAATGGTGTCAATTGCAACGAAAATGCATGGTCGTTGCAAAAAAAAGAGTATTTCGTTGCCAATTAGCAGGTTTTTGCAACGAAATGGGGTTTTTAGCAGTGAAATTTTAATTATTCTGCAACAATACATTTTGTTGCTAAAGGATCGATGTCTCTGTACGAAAGCCAAATTTCGTTGCAAAATGTATTACTTTTGGCAACGAAAAAAAAATGTTCGTTCATGAACAATTAGCAACGCTCATTCTTAAGAACGAAAACGAACGACAAGAAAGTCATTGCCAAAACTCTTTTGCAACGAAATTTGGCACCTTTAGCAACGAAAATCGGTTGGCAGTAACTCCGACAGTATGAGGGAACATATTATACACATCCTCAAATAGATGAAGCTTTATCCCCACAGATCTCTTCCACACAAGAGGTACCTCTATGGAGTATAAACCAGTGTCTAGAATTCAAGACTTTGGTGATAGCCCCAACGTCAACCTCCTTGGAAACTTGGATCGCATGTCCAAGCCATCACTGATTGTCATCCCAGCAGGATTACCTGACATTCAATCATGCATCATGCATTTGCATCATGTTGCTGCATATAGCATCATATTTATCTTGCTTGCATTTCAAGTGTCTAGGATTCTTTATCCTATCCATGCCTTGTATTGCATGAATATGATAAAGAGGGGCATCTGTAGACACTCGAAATTTTTTGCACTCCTATTACTAACATTGCAAGAGGGTAGATTCGTCTTTTGGAGATAACCCTGAAAGACAACTTACATCCATGCTGGATACTACCGGAAGTTCAAATTTCAAACCCGAACACAAACAGGAACATCATCTCAACCCGAACACACACCGAGAATGTCATTTCCAATCTCTGGAGATAACCTAGAGATATGCGAGATCAAAAGACCCGCAACAACAACGGAGAGGACGGTCTTGTCTCGGTGATAACACCGCTGACGTTGATTCGATCCCCACAACCTTTGGGAGTAGCAACCCCATCTTGGTGATAGCCCCGAGGATGCCATTGCGATTCAAACGATAACCCGAAAATGCTTGTTTCAAACACATGCGATCGACTTGAGCTCGAGACATCACTGCCGAGGCACATACACCTCGCACCCGGAGAGATAACAACGGCAGACAGGAACATCCCACGGATAGCGGTGATACATACAAACAAGCAACATCCAATCTTAGTTGTAAACCACGAGCAACGTCGCTTCCGCTTAACGGCGATAACCGGTGAGGAGTCAACACGTCATCTTATTGTCTCAACAAGATGATATCACAAAGATACCAACAAGTGGTCCAATCTCAAATTTGTAACCCCGAAAGCGGCGTCTACTTTCAACTCAAATCGGCGATAACCCCGGCAAGGAGTCACACATCATCTTGTTCCTTCGACAAATGGCACGTCGTCTCAACACTTCATACATACATACATCCAACAATGTCCCACAAGAGCCGAGGATTGACATTCCCGAGTGACCATTACGGGTGGCAGTACTTTGGATAGAATTTGAAGCTTGAAGACCATGGGCATAGACCTTTCTTCCTGACTTCGTACAACCTCTAATCCATGTCATTACGTAACTCTCGACACAAGCGATCCAAAGAAGTACAGATATACTTCGTTCGAATGCTCGGATTGAAGTTCTGCAAGTTTGAGCGGACATTACAGGCACGCCTGTCGCACATACTACGAGACAACGGGACCCATGAGGCTCGGATTCACACGACCACCGCAGTACAATGCTTGGCCGCCATTGTGTGCCTGCATACCATCACCTATAAATAAGTTGAGGGGTCAGCCATTTGAAGATAGAGAGAGAAGGAAAAAGGCGAGGAAGCCCTGTCCATTTTACTCTGCATACACATCTTTTGAGTGTTTCCTCTTCTTTAAACACTAGTTAGCTCACATATAGCTACTTTTTATTCTGCGGGAGCTGAGTGTTTATCCATTTAAAGTCTAAGAAGTCTATTTTGGCAGCCCACTGTAGGCCTTCTTACATTCTATAAAGCCTCTTTCTCACATATCACACACTGTTGTACACGTTGATAGTCGTGTGAGTTTGTTTGCCCAAACTTGATTCAAGTGGTTTTCATTTACATCGTATATATATATATATATATATATATATATATATATATATATATATATATATATACTAATATATGTATATATTTTGTATAAATGGACTAACATTATCGAGTTATGCCTCGATTGATCCTAGACTTTGATGCAGGCGTTTATCTGCTTATATATATATATATATATATATATATATATATATATATATATACACTATATATATAAATTATGGTCGACTCATTCGATGAGCACGGATTTTACATCAGGAGCGTTTAATTGCTTTTTTGTATATATATATATTTATATATATAATTATTCATCAGAACATATCGATGAGCCTCGAATTTTACATCCGATGCGTTTATTCGCGTTTATATATATATATATATATATATACATATATATAATTGCTTTCGGACATATCCGATGAGCCGGATTTATATCCAGAATGCGTTATCGCTTTTATATATATATATATATATATATATCTGTATATATATATATATATATATATTTACATTCTCATCTCGCCTAGAGTTTACGTGGCGGTTGATCGCTTTTACAACTTTATTTACATTTCGTCTACTTTGGAGTTTACTTGTATGGCGGTTGATCATGTTCATATATATATATATATATATATATATATATATATATATTTATCGCTTTTATATATTTACATTTCCGATCCCCATGCAAATTGCTTCGTGGTGGTTGATCCAAATCTGTATATATATATTTCTGACTTTTATATATATAATCGCTTATTACTTTTCATACAAATTGCGTGAGATCATGTGAGCCTAGGAATCATGTGATCACAGGTTCAGTCTACTGAACCTAGATTCGGTTCTCATGATGGACATTTTTTAACTGTAAGCAGCTTGTACATTATTTTACAGTGTTTGAGTTTCCTTGGATGACTGTCATGCCCATAAGGAGTTCGACACTGCTGTATATTATTTTTTCGTGGATGCTTCGCATCTCGAAAATAAAAGCAAACAAGCCGAACATTTAATAAAATAGAAGTATGAAAAGGTCTCAATTCCTATTGAGCACACGGTTTGAAAAACTTCTTTTACAAAACTTCATTGACTTATCTTGGTTAAAACCGGATTTTTTTATAAAATTCAAACCTTGTGTATATAGGTGCGAACGAGGTCTCGCACTACTTTCAAATAATTGCACATTGATCCACACACACACACACACACATTCATATAATAATTTCTTTGAAGAGTGGCGGTCACCGTGGTAACACAAATGTCGGGGGGTGCCTAACACCTTCCCTCCGAATAATCAAGCCCCCGAACCCTTAATGAATCTCGGTTTCACAGACCCATTTAGCGTTGTCAAATCTTTGGGTCAATGTGCTAACCTTTTGATTTGTGTTGGTGCAACGATTAAATACACCAACTGGCGACTCTTAAAGTCAATCGTCGACATTATACATGTCGGACCTTTTTCACTTGTTTTTTCAAATAAATCTCACATTAACATGAGAACACCAAAGAACAAGTAACGAAAAGGGACACTCAAAAATCCCGACGTCGACACCTCCATTTTTAATTTAGTCATGCAAGTATTATCAATCTTGCACCTCCTCCCCTAATAGTACATGCATGTGAATCAATAGTACACACATGTGAACAAATAGTTATAATCATGTGAATTAATAGCAATTAATTGCTCATTTATCCGATTAATTACCCGATTGGTCAATATAACCTCCAAACATCAATTATTATCGAAATAACTGCCGATTTCCACAAACACTAACAATCCCAACACAATGGAAATATTTTTATCAATAATTTCATTTTAAAAATTTTGAAGTTTGACTTTTTCTGAAAAATGTCAACTGTGGACTTTTTGACCAAAAAGTCAACCCCGGTAAATTTTGTGTTTATAGTCTATTTTTTACAAATTTCATCGTTTCAGACTCAAATATCACGTCTGCGTCTCCAAATTCAACTCCGAACTCAAATTTAATTTTTAATAATATTCATCATTAATATTATAACTCACAATATTAACAACCAGATCGTTCACAGGAAAGAGGGGGCATTCCGATAAGGATTTCTCTCTATTGGCGCGCAATTAAAAACCTAACCTCTTTCCTCGACAAAACTTTCTAGACATCATCAATATTGAAAATAATAATATGAATAACTTTGTCGTCTCAATTATTGATTAATAATAATAAATAGTATGCAGATGATACTATGACAATAATTGAATCAATAATATGAGAGATATTATGTAGCAATTACTGTAACAATAATTGAGTATAACTGAGTGACTTCTCATGTAAGCATCAATAATCAATACTGGTATGCTACTTATGCAAACTAATGCCAGATATCTTGTACTTTTTACTACTAGGATAGTTCAACTGTTTAATAGTAAAACTTTCGTAGTTATTTTTAAAAATATTTTAGTCATTCTCTAACTATGACAGTACCTCCGTTGTGGGGTCCACCAATGATTATGCCGTCATACGAATATTCCCTATTAAAACGAATATTCTCCGACCAATCGAATATTTCCCGACACAACAAATATTTTATAACAACTTGCTTACTTTGCAAAATTTTCAAATATCACACTTAAATTTAGACTTTTATCAATTTAACTATTTACCAAAATAGAAAAATTAAATATTTTTATTTCATAAAATTCGGGATCTCACAACCGGGGCGGGGGTACGAGGCAAGAGAGAGAGAGAGAGTTCTGTTTTAATTGTAATTCTGCAGCAGCGTGAAACGGAGCAAGTTGGCATGGCTTGGGACTTCAATTTGCATTGGTTTTATGACTAAATACATGACTTATGATCAGATAACAAGAACAACAAGAAGGAAGACAACAATTAATCAATTCAATCAAGAGCCCTAATTGGAGTGAAGAACATTGGAGGAAAGAATTGAAGGTCAGAATCATGAAGATTGCAAGTTGGAGAAAGAAGAAGGGTGGTTTTGTATTTATTATACTTCTTTAATTCATTTATTGTAATTGGGATGATGGATTCTTTTATTATTTCAGTTTTTATTTCATTCATAATTAACTAATTTACTTTTTAGGCTTGCAATGAATCTTTATTGTTGAACGATGATTAGGAAGCCTTAATTTCAGTTTAATAATCTATTATTCAGTTTATCTATTGTGATTTGTGCTTAAATTTATGAATTGTTTGATCACCAATTCTGTGTGGATTTGTATGGACTCGAGAGATGATGTATGAATCTAGACTTAGTCACTTTAGCATGTGTTCTTGAATTCTGCGTTTGAATGAAATCTTAATGAATGTTAGGATAGAGATATACCTAGCATCGCATGTAATCGGGTAGAGAACTTGAGTTTAAACCTTATTTGATTTTAATTCACATAGAGATATAGTGAATTAGTTAATTAGGGTGTTTGGCTTAATTCTATCAAATTTATTGATTTAAGTTAATATGGTGTTAGTGCATCGAGAGATGGCTAATTCTACACGAGTGTTCTTGATTAATAAACTGAGATAGTGAATTAAACTGGATTAAGGTGTGATAATCGAAGTGAGACTTAAAGTGAAGTTGTAAGCCTAATTCTCCAATATTTGATTGAAATTACGATTTTTAGGTTGTGTTGGTTGGTTGGTATTTTCAGTATTTTAGTTTTTGATAGTTATAATCATTGATTTAAATAGTTTAATAAAATTTAAATTAATATAAAACTAGTAATTGTTAGGTTTAATTTCATACTAATCTCTATGGGAACTGTAACGCCCCTATATCTATACTCCCACGGTATCCGATATGGTGCTTACTACAAGTTAATGTATATAATGCATTCAAATTTATACGCCCATGATATCTGTGACGCCCCCAAATCCGGGTATCTTCCAACTCGAAAGATGGTGTTACACGGTCTTACAGTTCACACAATCATTCAATTGAAATGCCTCAAAAGAATGAATATGTCTATGTAAATTCCAAAACAATATTACCATTCCCAGGTTCTTTATAACCGTTACATTTATTCTTGTCATAATATCAAATATTATCATTACAAACCTATACTACTAACAATTTCACTTAAACAGCATGCTTGAAACATAGGAATCATATATCTTCAATAACTGAACAATTGTTACGAAGTACTATCAATAATTCAAAATAGCATTTCTTTTCCTTCAAAACGTTTTACAATGACAATATTCAGTAAAACATCAATTCCGGTCCAAGACCTTGAGCATTTCATACTTTATTTGAAAAGGACATCCCGACACTAAGTCCGTAAGTCCAAAATTTCTTACGAGCACGTCTAGGTAATCAGCCTATAGTACTCTATGTTGATCAACACTACATTCATTAAACGTATGTACGTTTAAGTTGTGGAAACCTCACGTGCCTGTCGTTTGACGACAAAACATTTTTAGCATACTCAGTCTTCATTTGAAAAACACACCAATATAACTTGGTACAACATTGACCATGCTTTGGTAGATTGTAAGAAATCCAATATATCATAAGTCTAGCCGAAAGAATTGGCTTTGACTTTATCATACAACAATTCATGCGTAAGAATATATGAATCACAAAGCTTGTCCAGATTGAACTGAAACAAGGGTTAGAATACTTGCCTTCAGCGTCTGCTACAGTAAGATTATTTTCTCTTTGAGTCTTTACAGTCTCTACAACACATAACCACATAAAATACCACATTAGGTCATGAATGAACATACATGGTTCCTAATAAATCTTACCCTTCTTCTTAATCTAATCTTGTATTAGATTTGTTATTTATTGGTTCCGGCTTGCCATTGTTCTTTATTTCATTCTTACCAACTTCTTTCTCTTCTATAACTTAACTGAAATTATTTCATTAATACAACTCGTTTCGAGTTAATCATCCTTTCTCGCGGCTTACTAACGTTCTTACGTTATTAATCGAAACTCAATTGTCATTGGTTAAGTACACTTATTACATACCGTTCACGTTCATGTAATATTCAACAACTTTTAGTTGGAACTTTCAACGTTATAGTCATCATCATTATTGAATACAGTTCACTTTCTTATACTTTACATTCTTTATTTAACTACTCATTAAACAACCTTAAATTCCTAGTCATCAATATAAAAGTGATTTAGGAAAGGTCTTATTATGTTCATTAAGTAATTACATGTCCCATACTGGTATTGCAAACCATTGGATTCATAATCAACTGGGTCAACAAATTCCCCTTCTTTGACGCATGACGCGCGCAACTTTCTTCATATTAGTGGCGCCATGCAAGTGCCACTTTCCAAGACTAACATCGGTCTCGTCTACACGTGGTATGAGACTCATGCCTAAGAGTGAGTGGCATTAGTCACGACTCAAGTGATGGCACTCCCTTTGCTCCAATAACTGCGACGCTAGCTTTAAAGAGCTCTGTCTCGGGCGCTTTTACGCCTTTACATCGCTGAGAAAAATTTTTTGATTAATTTCTTAGGTGAGATTCCCAGGCTCATAACTTCTTCGTTATAATTCCGAATTGGCTCGTTCAGAAGCCGTTAGTTCACAAATTACATGTTCTATGTATTCATGTAAGAATTTTATAATTTTGAATCTATTAACTCAAAATTCACCTTTTAGTTCATTTTAACAAAAACTATAAACGTTCGTGAACGTTCAACGCTCGTTTCTTTGTTCTAAGTCAGAATTTGGTCATTCTTGAGTCCGCAACTCTATAATGCCAAATAAGACTAAACTCCATCGAAAACCAACGTTTCTGAACTCAATATCAAAATTTAACTTCCATTCCGAGAATTTCACGAATTCGACGATTATCGTCCAAACTCGTGAATTCCGCCAAAACTTCGTTACTTGAGATTTTTAAACCGTTTCAAATGGATTCATTCCAGCATACTAACATCTAAATATATATACTTCATTAACTTATAATCATGATAAGTTATTACTTGTTCTTCATAAGTTTAGGACTTATAAAAGTATAAACTACTTATGACTTTATTTCACATAACTTATTATAGATTAAGTCTTTTAACCACCATTCTTGCTTCTTATTATCATACAATCTTATTATGGTAAACATATTAGAAGTTCATCTATGTTCCTCATGAGTTCATAACTTATTTAGGTTTGAATTACTTATTCACGACTTATACGACTTAAGTCCATTGATTTATTCATTCTCTTCATTTCTTAGCATACAAATCCTACCACTACTCACTTCTCTAACAATGGAAGAGAAAGAGAATCATGGTTTAAGTTCTTACCATTGAAGATCACTTGTTTAATCCTTGTTCTTCTTCTTGCTTCTTGAAATATAAAATCTAGCTTTTCTAGCTTTTTCCCCAACCAATAAGTTATAAGTTGTTGGTGTTTTTGAACAAGGAACAAATGAAATCCAAAGCTTGCTATTTATAGGAGTTGCTAGGTTAGGGTATAATGGTCAAAAGCCAATCCCACCTCCTTAATAAACCTCCATACTATTCATTACTTAAAACCTAAGTTTACTTGCTCACCAAATAAATTACTTGGCCATCACAATACTTAGCCATTAAGTTAACTTGTTAATCACATAGCTTATCCTTTGCTTGTTCATCACATAAAAGCACTTTGCTTGCTCACCACACTTACTTAGCCATTAAGTTTACTGAACTTATCTTTTGCTTAACCCTTAAGTCTACTTGCTCATCACACTTATTTCTTGGCCACCAAGATCACCCATGTTGTGAGACCCCGAATTTTATGAAATGAAAGTATTCAATTTTCTTGTAATTATTCTATTTAGTAAATGATTAAATTGATAAAAGGTTAAAGTTAAGGGTCATATGTGAAAATTTTTCAAAGTAAGCAAGTTGTCATAAAATAATCGGTGATAAAAGTATAATAATACGCGTGGTTGCATAGTAGCACACAGTATTGTACAATATCTTTGATTATTGATGCTTACGTGAGAAGTCACTCAGTTTTATTCAATTATTGTTACAATATTTTATATTATTAAATCAATAATTGAGATGACACAATTATTCATATTATTATTTGAATTATTGACAATGTCTAGAAAGTTCTGTCGAGGAAAGGGGTTAGGTAATCTAATTGCGCGCCAATAGGGAGAAATCCTTATCGGAAAGCCCCTTCTTTCCTGGGAACGACCTGATTGTTAAATATTGTGAGTTATAATATTAATGATGAATAAGTTCGTGTTGATTAAAGATGAAATTGATAGCTCCATTGTGTTGGGATTATTAGTGTTAGTGGAAATCGACATCTATTTTGATAATAATGAATGTCTGGAGGTTATATTGACCAATCGGGTAATTAATCGGATAAATGAGAAATTAATTGCTATTAATTCACATGCTTATAACTATTTGTTCACATGTGTGTACTATTGATTCACATGCATATACTATTAGGGGAGGTGGTGCAAGATTGATAATACTTGAATGACTAAATTAAAAATGGAGATATAGATGAAGGTACTATACTGTAATTATTTTTTTCACATGATTAAACTATTAAGTCATATGATTGTACTATTGATTCACATGATATACTATTAGGGGAGGTGGTGCTATAACGCCTCCAAATTCAGATACTTGAAACCCGAACTCAGTGCATTACGATACCATTTCTATGAGCGAAAATAATAATATTGTCATAAATATCTAACTTAATTTACATATCAGAGTTTTCTAAATCCCAGGTATACGACCTTAAAACATTTCATTACATGATAGATAATAAATATAATCATCTTATTTAAGTGTAGCTATTACATAAGATAACACAAACTTATTCGGGTAGCTTTCGCAGAGCCCTTTGGCCGATCATACTTAACTGAAAATATTTAAATTAAAAAAGGATGAGCATTTGAGTGCCCAACAAGTAATAACAATTATAAATATTAGCTGAAAGGATTAAATGTTTTCTTTGTACTACCCTTCTACAATAAATCAAAAGTTGTGAAGTAATCTGGACCGATAATAATAACATAACTCTCTATCAAATTTTTGAAACTACGTACTGACTATAAATAGGGTTAAGGTGACGTACTATGAACATTGTTTTTTATTTTTGCTAAGTTTTAACAGAATTTCATCCGCAAACCGTCATAACTTACGGACACGAGGGTGATCTGCCCAATGTGCCCTCTATTGATCAATACTACATGCAAGAACGATATTATCATTCACTCTGCTTACTTGGGCTCATAAAAGTTTTCCCATGTTCGGGATGTTCATACTTAGTCCGAATCCAACCAAAACAATTTGATTGGATACAAAAGGCTTTATCATATTCAACGATATTTCTAAATGTGTCTCTGGTGGGTCGATAGCTTAGACGACTCTTTGTTATCGTATACATATACGGGATCAATAGGTATATATATATATATATATATATATATATATATATATATATATATATATATATCAACATGTGATTAAATATAATGATTATCCAAGTGGGGACACTTGAATAACCATATTTAGAAATTAACTAATGTAATATATATATCCTAATTACCATATAGTACCATGTTGATAATCAATGATCTGGATATAACATATATAACAATAGGGTTAATAATCTAGTACAATAATAATATAATTCTGAAACTCTCTTACTTCTGTCCATTGCATAAAGGAAATGCAAAGGTAGGATACTTGCTTCGTCTGCTGCTTACAAAATGAAACTTAGTTTTTATCTTTTGTATAACAACCTATCAATAATAAGATCATTTTTCTGATTAGAATAACATATCGTAACACATAATACTGCTTATTACAGTCAGCATATAACCTAATCACATTATCACACATGTTCAACAGTAATTGAATCACAAACAAACACTCATACAGTCAAACTATATAGGTTCGGATCAATTTCGGTAACATTTTGGTGTACCGACGACTTTATCGGGTAATTATCGAGTTTATTGTAAATAAAACTCTAATCTGCATCTTAAAGACTATTCTGGATAATTTAAACATCAATCATATTATTTATAAATGACTTATAATAATTTATAATTAATTATTATAATTTATCATAATTTTTCAAACTCTGGAATCATTATTAAATGATTTAAATATTAAATAATTCTATTATCATTAATATTTAAAAGATATTAATGAAACCCTTGCAAAAATATTAAAGTTAGTTATAATAACTTAGAATATTTTTACAAAGATTAATATTACCCTTAAATAATTTTTAAAACATTTAAAATCATTTTAAATAATTACCATTAATATTAAAATATTAATGTATTATTTATCCAAATATTAAAAGTCATTAATTATAATTTAAAATATTTTTAATTCATTTATATCCTTTTTAAATGATTTTTAAATCAATAAAACCATTTTTAAACTATTATTTAATAAATTTAATATCATTAATATCATTAAATTATTAATTAAATTATCCTTCAAATATTAAAAGTTATATTTAATAACTTAAAATATCTTTAAAAACTTTATTTTCATTTAAAATGATTTTATAATATTAAAATCATTTTAAGCTAATTTATTCAATATAATTATTAAATAAATTTAATTAAAATATTAATATTTTCTATGACAAAATATCAAAAGTTATATTTTATAACTTAAAATATTTTTATAACCTTTAAATCATATTTATATAATTTTTAAATCATTAATTCTATTTTTCATAATTTATTTAATACATTTATTAAATAACTTAATTATCATTAATATTTATTTATTAATGAAATTCATCACAAAATATTAAAATAACTTAATATATTTTCTTATAACATAATATAATTTTAAATGATTTTTCAAGTATTAAAATCATTTTAAAGTAATTTATTTAATAGCATAATTAAATAAATTAAATACCATTAATATTCTAAAAATAATAAATATTAATGAAATATATTCAAAATAATTAAAAACCTATTTTTAGACTTTAAAATAATTTTTAGGAATTTATTTTGTATTTTTAATAATTAAAAACTATTTTTCTCTATTTATTAAAAAGAAATAATAATTTCCATAAATCAACTGTCGCTAAAGGGCCCTATAGCGACGAAACTATCGCTATAGGTGTTCTTGAGTGTTCATCAGTAAACCCAGTTCTTTAAACTCGATTATGCGGTGGTGGTAGTAGTTTGACTAGCATTTGATCTATGTTCCTTGTTGTTTCTGGGCTGTCTAATGAGATAATGTTGTAGTATTGATGTAGTACTACAACCCTAAACAAGTTCCATGGCAAAAAGATACCAAATCATCAAGATCTAAGCTACAGAAAAGTTCGATAGGTTGTTTCTTCATTTTCCGGGTTTTAAAAAATGAAGAATGTTTAAGGGTGCTATATTTAGATCCTTATAACTTGCACTCTGGTTCTAGTTTGTAAGATCTAATGGTTCATACTTGTAGAATGCATGCCCAGGTACAATAACATATCAACATATCATCATAACAACAACATATACGCTAGATATATGCCGGTCAAAGTTTGTCAGTCGTCATGTTCATCAGTTTTCTAGGTTACCCAGAAAACTGATTTCATGAACATCTAACCTCCTTTGACCAGCCACAAAATCATGTACACTTGATATCTAAAGGCACTAATAGCATGGATCGAGAGTTAAACTAACATACTATAACATGGTTTCAAAAACAAACTTAAAACATCAAAATCCTGACAGATCCGGAGCCTTAAATATCATGTCAGACACTAAAATCCCATTTTTGGGTTGCCCAGAAATGGTCTGGTCATGGTCGGTCAACGACCTTTGACCAAGAATAACTTGCAATCTAGATCAGATCTAAGTCTGATTCTTGATCCAGATCAAAGCTAGCATTACATACTACAAATACAAAGCTTTAAACAACAAAAACCAAGATCATACAAGAATCTAAAGCCACTGACATTCATTGTCAGACCAAAATTTCAAATTTTTCTAGAATTCTAAAAACATCAATTTCGAGCATCTATGTGTTATGGATCTAAGTTATAACAACCCAGATCACTCAATAACATCCTATTACACAACTTTAAACATCTAAACACAAAGATTAACATGAATCATAAGGATTTTTAGGTTTAGGGTTTTTATACTTTTCTATAAACTAAATCTTGATCTAATGCCTCTGATCTGCTACAAGTGTTAGTGGGGCTTGATTAGTGACTGGTCTAGCAAGAAAATTTGGGATGTTTGAAGTTGAGAGGGTTTTGGTTGAGTGTTGTGATCAAATGAGGCTTGAATATGACATTCTCTCTCTCATAATCTATATATAATTTGATGCAAGGACTATGGCTGATCATGAGGGCAAGTTTTGGCTGATTAAAGGCTAGTACTAGACCACATGGCTAGTTAGAGTTGGTCACCAACTCCCTACTAGGGTTAGATCTACACTCCACCTTATTAAAATAATAAAAAGGGTAGTTTGGTCATTTAACTTATAAAGTGAATGGCAACTTGGTAACTTCTCACAACCATTAGGTTTTAACCCTTAGGGTTTGACCCTTAGGATTTAACCCTAAGGTTCTATAAGCTCTAAATCTAGGATTGTGTATTAAGGGCAATTATAGAAATCTTAGTTTCTAAAAATGTTGATTAGGGTTCCCTAATCACACTAGGTTTTCTAATCACTTAAGTTTTGTAAATTAGCTATTAATTACCATTAACCTTGCTAAATTAATACTTAGGGTTTATAATTTAGCAATTAGGGTTCTAATTTAGTAATTAGGGTTTCTAGATATTAATTAGGGTTTACCTAATTAACATAAAACATAATAAAGGTCATTAATTACATAACACACAACTTAACAAATCTTACAGTTATAACTGACTTTTGTACCATAGTTTATCAGTAATGTTAGGGTTTGTACTATTTTGCTATAACTGATCGACAAATTAACATTACACACATATCAGACATATTTCTATTACTGAAATATAAATAATATTATATTATTATTCTCATTCCTTATTCAAAATCCAGATTTAGGATTTTGAATTTATATCCCATATAACCTTCATACATACCATCATTAATTAAGTTAAAATAATTAACCTAACCAATATAATAAAATACATATCATAATAATCCTAATAATCATATCATGTATACCATAATCATATTTTCATGAAAAATAAATAATAAATATTTTTATTACAAAATTAATTTATTATAAGAATATAATCTATAATGATCAATAAATCTAAAAGAAATTATTTACATCTAATAAATATTTTTATTTATCACATGTATACATACACTTTACTTTGCATATATTCTCACCTTTATATATATATATATATATATATATATATATATATATATATATATAAATTAAATCGCAAAATTTCTTATTGAAAATATTGGGTTATTACAGTGCAAGTTTGATAATACTTGCAGGACTAAATTAAAAATGAAAGAAAAGATGAAGGTATTATAATGTAATATTTTGAGCCCCAAAACATGTAATTATCGAAACTATATTTTCCTATAAATAGAAGCTCATTCTTCCTTCATTCTCACCAATTCACTAAGACTCACAAGAGAAATTATAAAGAGAGAAGCTATAGAGAGAGAAGTTGTGACAAACGAGATTTTGTAATTTAATTTTAATATTTATTGGATTAAATAAATATTTTTTGATGATTTAATTATTAGATTAAATGATTAATTTATGAATTTGTGGTAGATTAATTTAATTATATGTGTTATAGTTATTAAATTAACATGGAGAATTTTTATTATTCAAGTATGTAATTATGTGAGCATATTGATTTAAAAGAAATATTTAATAAGCCTAATATTATTTTAATTAATTTAGTAATTAATTAGAGAATTAATAAATTTGACATAATTAATAAATTAGAGATTTAATTATGTTATTATCTGAATTAATGAGAAATTATTATATTTTATTTAAATTAAATGAAGTAAGATATTTGAATTTGGGTGTGACATGATTAAACTATATTATAAGAAATTTATTAAATTAAATGGGAATGAGCCTTTTAAGGCTAGCTAAACGGAACCTTAATGGGAGTTAGGAGCAGTTAACCCATGATCGGATTAACTGACCTCCACAACTACGCTCAGTTTTTATAAATTATACGTCTTCTTCTTCTTTTATTTTTCTTAGTTTGGCAAAAAAAAATCACAAAGAGAAATTGAGAATTGTTGGGAGAAATTGTGATATTGAAGAAGAATCTGAAAAGGGACTTCACTCTTATTCATCTGTAATAGGGTAATCTCTTCTTCCCCAAAACTCAAATTTATGTTGTTTATACTTTCTATGAAAATATATTATAAGTCTTTGTAATTGAGAAATTAATGACTTATGTGTTTATATATGATATATATATATAATCATAATATGTTTCATTATTATATATTTATGTTTTCATGACATTAATTGCATACAAACATGCTATAAATTGATTTATGAAGTTACTGAGTATAAGTTTCATATGTATGGCCCTTATGGGAATTTGTATGCTACAAATTGTTGTTTAACTTGAAATTTAACGGTAGATTATGTTATCACATGTCAAAAGGAAGAAAATAAACTTCGAATGGACTGATTTAGTGTTATAACGAACCCGTAGTGCCAATCTCCATGTTTTGTTTTCAAAACTTTCAAGAACATCAAGAACAATGAAATTACATGTTTTGATTATGTAATTATGTGTTTTAACTTGTTAAAATCATGCTAGAAGGGTTGAGTAGTAGTTATTTGTGTATTACAATGTTTGGGTATGTCTAAATTCATGTAAAAACAAATTAATTGGAGGTTTTGGCCATGTTCTGTAATTTTTCGCGAATTGCAGAACTGATTCTGGTTCACCGCGCCGCGGCGCCAACTCCATGCTTTAAGTCCCGCACCGCAACTCCATAACCCAAGCCGCCACGCCGCAATGCCAATAACAAGTCTAATAATGGTCTCATAAATACCACTCTACTGTATCTTTCAGAAATGAAATGTTTTGATTATTTATGTCCATGAAAGTATTAGTAACCTAGTCTATTTAACATAAAAATATGTTAGACATATAATGAGGTGTTAAAATAGGTTCTTAGCATGTCAATAAGGCATTTACATGTTGATTGAATTGTTAAATGCATAGTTAGCTTATTATTCATGTAGTGTGATATTATGTGAAAATAAGTGTGATAATTTGTCTAAGTATAGTCATAAACAGAGTTTAGACCAAAGAGAATGAACTTGTGATGACTAATTATGTTATAATTGACTGATATTGTGAATGTAAATGGTATGTAGGATTAAATCAAGGAACATGTATAAATTAACGTGTAATCTACGCACGAGGCAAGTTTCCTAACCCTACTTGTTATCATTATATAAGTTTATAAGTTTATCTCTTTACATCGAGCAAATTCTCGTTATTATTGATCAAGTCCATTTTGTTATATTAAAGTTTATTAATCTTTCAAAGAATGATTCTGTTATACAATACTTATGCTATTGTATATCTCTTGAGATCGTTATTCGATTTAAATATCAGTTACCGTTGAACCTTGTTAGACTAGCGAACCCTTAATGATTCGACTAGTCCATAGTTGATGAACGTTCTAAATTTCAGAACCCTTGTTGAATTATCCAAACCAAACTTCCTTTGGTACGGACTCTATTGTCAAACTGAGATGAACAACCTTATATAGGGGATTACTTATGCGTTAACGTTAAGATATTGTGCACAGTATGGTACTAAGGGTTGATCCCCCTAAGTACGAGAAGAAGAGTCCATAGTATTATGGCTGTTAAAGGTTTCAAGTATAAACATTTGACAACCTAGGACATAGTTCAAGGTCTTATGACCCTCAGAAGTTCTTTTGATTCTTGTTATTCATTCTTGATTCAAAAGCTGAGTTTTCTTACTTCAGAAGTGTTTGATTCATTCACATGTTATTATTTTACTGTTATATTGTTATACTTGTGGGCAATCGAGCTCACTCTTGCATAATGATAACATTGCAGTTAAGAATGAAAGATCCGACGAGCCTTCCACTAGTAAAGGCAAGGGTAAGATTAACAAGTGATGAAGACTTGTTGTTATGTGATTATTTATTTATGTTTCAGACTTGATATTGTTTAAAAATTTATTTGTTTATGATTCCGCATAGATGTTTAAGGTTAGTTTAACCTGGGATTGTATTTATTATTATTTGGATGTTGTAACCCCATGAGGGGAAGATTTATTCTATCTATTGCATGATTTGCATTTATTATGGGTAGATAGATAGATGATATTTGTACAGTGAACACCAAATCCTGCGAAAATGAAAGTACCTGGATTTGGGGGTGTCACAGAAGTTATAGAGAGAAAGAAGAAGAGAAGTTTCCTACTCCACTATTCCAGTATCCAGTCTTCTTCTGAGGTAAGGGGTATTATTTATTTCATATTCTGAAAAGATATTATTTTTCGTATTCGTATGAATATTATTTTCGTTCATTATTTATAAAGAATATATTATCTTCGTTCAATATTCGTAGGAATATTATCTTCGTTAAATATTCGTTGGTTTTCGTTCAACAGTTGTAAGGGATGTTATTTTTGTTCAATATTCGCTTGAAATAATATTATCTTCCATACTCTGTAGTATGTAAGTAATATTATTTTGTTTCAGATTTCGAATTCTATACTCATTTTATTAAAGTTTTGGCTTCTATACTCAATGAAATTAATACAATATCCTTAAAATTTGCGTTTCATTCAGTATCGTTTCATAAGGATATTTTTGAACATTCTTGTTAAATTTTAAGCTTTTTATGCTGGAGTACTATCTATAAGTACTATTCATAAAAGTAGTATTCACGGGTACTATTCACAAAGTACTATTCATAAATTACTATTCGTAAAGTACTATTCACGAGTACTATTCATGGGGTACTATTCCCGAAGACTATTCACGGGGTACTATTCACCCAGGTACTATTCACCCGGAGTACTATTCATGACAAAAATTGATTTATTTTCGGTTTAAATCATTTTTCATATAATATCATTCTTGAATTTTACTCCATAAAGCAGTATCATGTTGATAATTTGGATATTTTTAAACTCTAGATAAATTTAAAGTCTATAATATTTATCCTTGATTTCGTTTGATTAATGCTTATATCATTGTCATCATCCTCATGCTTATATTGTGATTAAAGTCATCTTTGGCTTACGTGTATAGATGGACTGTTGATTTATATGATTATGACCGGGGATCATTCGATATAATCATGACTCGTAATGTTACAAATGATGTGGTAAAAGTCCTCATTGGCCCGTAGTGCATTGATGGACAGTTGTTGGTATGATTATGATTATGGATTATTCGGTATAATCATGACCATTGATGATTACATGAATATCCTTGGCCCGTAGTGCAGGGATGATTCGATGATGTGGTTTATTTATTAAGTCGAGTCTCAAATGATAAAGTTGATGAAAAACTTTTAAATCATAGAAGATAGTAGATATCATGCCTACTTGACTCTTCTAATAGATTGCTTGTTCATTGCTAGATTGTTGATCTAACACTTGTTGTCTATTATATTCTATCGGTTGTTATATCGTTGAAGGCTAAGGATAATTTATTCTCGCATTATCTTAGTCATAATATTTCATCGGGCTAGTTGAGCTCACCCTTTTCTTTCATTGTTTCTTCGTGAAATGAGAATATATTGGGACCTAGTCGGGAATGGAGTGATGGTCCAGAATAAGTGGCTTTAGTAGTCCTCACTATTCTATGAAATATTGTGATAATAATTGTAATGAGGACTTCATTGAGAGTGAATACTGTCTATGAGGCAATATTCTTGTTTAAACTCTCAGCTGTGTTTTGTCGTATATTACCCGACAGTTGTATAATTAAGTTTGTATTTGATTTATGTACCATGTATTTGGCGACCCAAGATGGGTGATGTATACCTATTTTGGGGGCGTCATAATTGGTATCAAAGCTTAGGGATATGATCCCTGGCTGAGATGTGAGACTAGAACTAGGAGGCGAGAGAAGGGTTAATCCTTCACTAGTATGACCTACCTAAGTTTATTTGGTATTTAATTGGTCGATCAGAGTATAGGGATAATATGTGATATATCAATTAACCTTTGTTTTGAAGATGTATTCTAGAATGATATATGAAAAACAGGAGATGAACAATGGAAAAATCATGATGCAGAGGAAATAACCGAGAAGGTATAATCTGAAAAGAAAGCAAGGTATTCTCATCTCTTCGAACTACCAGGTACGTAAATTTCGAGGGCGAAATTTTATAAGGAGGAGAGATTATGAGACCCCAAAGTTTATGAAATGAAAGTATTCAATTTTCTTATAATTATTCTATTTAGTAAATGGTTAAATTGATAAAAGGTTAAAGTTAAGGGTGATATGTGAAAATTTTTCAAAGTAAGCAAGTTGTCATAAAATAATCGGTGATAAAATTATAGTAATACGCGTGGTTGCATAGTAGCACACAGTATTGTACAATATCTTTGATTATTGATGCTTACGTGAGAAGTCACTCAGTTTTATTCAATTATTATCACAATATTTTATATTATTAAATCAATAATTGAGATGACACAATTATTCATATTATTATTTGCATTATTGACAATGTCTAGAAAGTTCTGTCGAGGAAAGGGGTTAGGTAATCTAATTACGCGCCAATAGGGAGAAATCCTTATCGGAAAGCCCCATCTTTTCTGGAAATGACCTGATTGTTAAATATTGTGAGTTATAATATTAATGATGAATAAGTTCGTGTTAATTAAAGATGAAATTGATAGCTCCATTGTGTTGGGATTATTAGTGTTAGTGGAAATCGACATCTATTTCGATAATAATGGATGTCTGGAGGTTATATTGACCAATCGGGTAATTAATCGGATAAATAAATAATTAATTGCTATTAATTCATATGCTTATAACTATTTGTTCACATGTGTGTACTATTGATTCACATGCATATACTATTAGGAGAGGTAGTGAAAGATTGATAATACTTGCATGACTAAATTAAAAATGGAGATATAGATGAAGGAACTATAATGTAATTATTTTTTTTTCACATGATTAAGCTTTTGAGTCACATGATTGTAATATTGATTCACATGATTTACTATTAGGGGAGGTGGTGCAAGTTTGATAATACTTGCAGGACTAAATTAAAAATGAAAGAAAAGATGAAGATATTATAATGTAATATTTTGAGCCCCAAAATGTGTAATCATCGAAACTATATTTTCCTATAAATAGAAGCTCTTTCTTCCTTCATTCTCACCAATTCACTAAGACTCACAAGAGCAATTATAGAAAGAGAAGCTATAGAGAGAGAAGTTATAGAGAGAAAGAAGAAGAGAAGTCTGCTACTCCACTATTCTAGTATCCAGTCTTCTTCTGAGGTAAGGGGTATTATTTTTTTCATATTCTGAAGAGATATTATTTTTCGTATTCGTATGAATATTATTTTCGTTCAATATTTATAAAGAATATTATCTTCGTTCAATATTCGTAGGAATATTATCTTCGTTAAATATTCGTTGGAATATTATTTTCGTTCAACAGTTGTAAGGGATGTTATTTTTGTTCAATATTCGCTTGAAATAATATTTTCTTCCATACTCTATAGTATGTAAGTAATATTATTTCGTTTCAGATTTCTAATTCCATACTCATTTTGTTAAAGTTTTGGCTTCTATACTCTATGAAATTAGTAGAATATCCTTGAAATTTGTGTTTCATTCAGTATCGTTTCACAAGGATATTTTTGAACATTCTTGTTAAATTTTAAGCTTTTCATGCTTAGAGTAATCGCTCTATGAGTACTATTCATTTATACGGTACTATTCACAAAAGTACTATTCACAGGTACTATTCATAAAGTACTATTCATAAATTACTATTCACAAAGTATTATTCATGAGTACTATTCACAAAGTACTATTCACGGAGTACTATTCCTGAAGTACTATTCACATGGTACTATTCACCTGGGTACTATTCACCCAGAGTACTATTCATGACAAATATTGATTTATTTTTCGATTCAAATCATTTTTGATACAATATCATTCTTGAATTTTACTCCACAAAGCAGTATCATGTTGACAATTTGGATATTTTTAAACTCTGGATAAATTTAAAGTCTTTAATATTTATCCTTGATTTCGTTTGATTAATGCTTATATTATTGTCATCATCCTCATGCTTATATTGTGATAAAAGTTATCTTTAGCTTACGTGCATAGATGGACTGTTGATTTATATGATTATGACCAGGGATCATTCGGTATAATCATGACCCGTAATGTTACAAATGATGTGGTAAAAGTTTTCATTGGCCCGTAGTGCATTGATGGACAGTTGTTGGTATGATTATGACTAGGGATTATTCGGTATAATCATGACCATTGATGATTACATAAATATCTTTGGCCCGTAGTGCAGGGATTATTCGATGATGTGGTTTATTTATTAAGCTGAGTCTCAACGATAAAGTTGATAAAAAACTTTTTAAATCATAGAATATAGTAGATATCATGCTCTACTTGACTCTTCTAATGGATTGCTTGTTCACCGCAGCTTGTTGATCTAATACTTGTTGTCTATTATATTCTATCGCTTGTTATATCGTCAAGGCTAAGGATAATTTATTCTGCATTATCTTAGTCATAATATTTCTTATTGGGCTAGTTGAGCTCACCCTTTTCTTTCATTGTTCTCTTTAGGAAATGAGAATATATATTTGGGACTTAGTCTGGGGAATGGAGTGATGGTCCAGAATAAGTGGCTTTAGTAGTCCTCACTATTCTGTGAAATATTGTGATAATAATTGTAATGAGGACTTCATTGAGAGTGAATACTATCTATGAGGCAATATTCTTGTTTAAACTCTCAGCTGTGTTTTGTCGTATATTACCAGACAGTTGTATAATTAAGTTTATATTTGATTTATTTACCATGTATTTGGCGATCCAAGATGGGTGATGTATACCTATTTTGGGGGCGTCACACATGTGATCATGGGTTGCCTCATGGATCCTCCTAATCCATTGGATTAATTGTTTGGGCTTAAGGTTTAATTAATCCTAACTTATACATTGGGCTTGCAATTAAACAAACACTTGGGCTTGTTCATTAATTTACATTAGCCTTAACATTACAAACATTTGGGCTTTAACATTAATTCGTATTGGGCTTTATTATTATCCCAATTGGATATTTCAATTTCCTACACAATCCTACAAGTCCATTACATAGGCTTAAAGCCTTATAACGTATAATCTACGTATTAATCTCGTATTCGAACTCGTATACTTATTTATATATACGACATACCATCATTCATACTTACTCGTATAATACCTCATATCATACTAATATTTATTACCTCGTACAATACCTACATATTATATGATCATCGCTTTAATTCATTATACGCATTTAAATTCCTTCTCAGAACTCACTTTCCCTAACCGTTAGGTTTTAAGTCCACAGGCGAAAAACTGCGTTTGCAATAATTGAAATATTATTGGATATTCCATCTCGTCTTAGAATTCTATTATTACGTATTTCTCGGAAGTTCAAAAATAATTCCCGAGCATAAATGCGTGAATAATGTTTTTCAGAAAATTTCTCGAAAAGCTTTTATTTTCATCTTGGAAATTCAATCACTTTAATTCTATCACGTAGCCAAAATACTACGACGTTCCGACATATCTAGGTCATAGAACGACCTTCAATTAGCTTACTCCCATAAATAATCAATTAAATTCATTTAATCCTCATAATCAAATAAAAATTTAATTCTCATAAAATCCAATTTTGTTCTGGGGCGTTACAATATCTGATTATATGCTTATATCTAATTGAGTGACTATACAATTATAACCAGATGCAATTCCTATAGATCCAAGATTCATAGTATCCCATAACAAATAATAATTCCTAGGAGAACGATTGTTGTGTTTGGATACCTTCACTTGGATATATGAACTGTACCTGTGAATAATATCTATCTATCCAAAATTCAGAGTATTAGTAATAACATAAACAGTCCATATTACCAATACCCTCACTCAGATGTATAGTCTATATCATGCGAATTACACTATCGTATCGATAATACCTATTTATCCGAAATCCAGAGTATCAACAACAACATGAACAGTCCATTTTCGCAATACCCTCACTTAGATAAATAGTTCCCAAGGATCTCAAACTAGTTTGAAAATTTTAATTACATCTATATATGTAAGAAAACACGATTGCGGAAATAAAAGATGTTATATATCATATATATTAAGGTTCAATTACATGATTCTTCATAAAGAATTTCTTATTATAAAGTATTACATTCAACTAGACAGTAATATAAACTAATCTAAGCAGGGACGCTTCCCTTTATTTACTCCAGATGTGCCAAGGTTACCATCTAATACTGCAAAGGAAATAATTTGCAAGGGTGAGCTATGACATGCTCAGCAGGTTCTATATTTACAACAATATATGATTTGAAGAAGTATAATAGTTCAAAATTTAACTGATTGTTGGTACCATTTTTGGAATTTCTTTTTCAACCATTTTTGGACTTTTTAATTCTATTAGTCATACAGACTTAGAAATTTTGTTTAGATATGAGATAGGGGATCAACCTATTCAACATCCTAGGAGTATGCATCTCATCCTACTTGTGCTAACATGCACTAAACGTCAATATTTAATTAACCAAACATCGATCCCTTTTTGGGATACATAACTTCAGTGTAGGATATCTTACCAAAGAAATTTGGTTTGACACAACAGTTTATGCTCAATAAACAGTATCATATGAATAAACAATTCATTTCTTGGTTATGCTGAAGCTATAACAATAACATTACAATAAGTGGCAATTCAAGTTTAGGTTTGGTAATACATATTGAAAGCAATTCAAGATAGGAATTTTGTTTAACGAATACATAGGGTTCGAGAAATTTATGTAAATAATAATTTGGGTTTAGTAAACTTACCTGAGCGAAGATCAGTCAAGCAATACTACTTGATTCGTTAATAAACACCTAAGATGTTCATTCATATAAATCTAACACATTAATATTGATAATAATACTCAAATACATAATCTACATATGTTCGGGTTAAGTTTGATATGTTTTTCGGTGTCCAAAGACTTTACCGGGTACTTAATAAGTTGATAATTCGATTAAACTTTATTTATAAGCTTTATTATATTTTTAGATAATTTAAATACCCTTTATAATAATTTTTAGAAGCTTATAATAATATTTGAGTATTTATTTATCCCTTCAATGATTTTTAAATCATTTATTTCTATTTCTAAAAATTTAATATTTACTTAGAATATTATAAAAACCTTGTTTACTATTTTTAAATATTTATAATCATTTATTATGATTTTAAATCATTAATAGTATTTTTAAATAATTATTTATTATTTATAAATAATTATCCTAATTACTTTATTATTAAATTAATTATTAATAATATCCAAATAAAATAAAATATTTATTGAATTTATGTAAAACTATTAAGTTAATTATTATAACTTAAAATAATTTTAAAAATATTTTTATAATTATTTATTTATATTTATTTATTAATTATTTCTAATTTTTATTAATTAATTTCTTAAAAAACATTTTCTTTTTGTCTCTAAAGCCCTATAGTGACAGGAAGTGTCGCTATAGGTGTTCTTGAGTTTTTGAAAATCAGTTGGTCATGGCCTAGGGAACACTTTGACCTTGATCTAATTTGTTATTGTTGATGATTCTGAGTTTTGACAAGAATAGATGTAAAATCCTAAATTTTACGAATAAAGATTTAATTTTCTCGAAATATTTTTTCAAAATTATGGTGTGGATTTGAGATAATGTTATAATTGTGGGTAATTTTTATAAATTTTGAAATGTATGCAAGTTGTTATATAATATTCGATTAGTCGGGGAATATTCTTTTTTGTCGGGGAATATCCAAATGCGACCAGATAATCATTAGTGACCTATTAACAAAATTATTGTCGGATTGAGAAAACGACAAAAATATTTTTATGAAAATAACGATGAAAGTTTTACCGTTAACTGTTGAAACACCCGGTGTTAAAAGTACAGGAATACGCGTGGTTGCATAGTAGCACACAGTATTGATTATTGATGCTTACGTGAGAAGTCACTCAGTTTTGTTCAATTATTGCTTCAGTAATTGTTGCATAGTATCTCACCTTATTTGATTCAATTATTGTCGATATTTTATATATTATTAAATCAATATTTGAGATGACAGAGTTATTAATATTATTATTTGCAATATTAACGATGCCTAGAAGTTCTGCCAAGGAGAGGTTTGGTCACCTAATTGCGCGCCAATAGGGAGAAATTCTTATTGGAAAGCCCTCACTTTCCTGGGAATGACCTGGTCGATTAATATTGTGAATTATAATAATGATGATAAATATTGTTAAATATATTGAGGTGTCTTTTTATGAAGTCACGAAAATTTATATATATATATATATTATATATATAAATTTTGTTTTATTAGTATTATTAATATAATAAAATGTAAAAGCTTTTTATATAAAATAGAATACTTTTATAAAGTTATTTATTTTATTAGACTATAAATAGAATATATTATATTCTATTATGCATAGTATTTTGTATAGTAAAATCTTTTATATAAAACATAATACTTTTTTATAAAGTTATTTGTTTTATTAGACTATAAATAGAATATATTATATTTTATTATGCATAGTATTGTATAGTGCCTGCATAGTGTTTTTTGCATAGTAAAATCTTTTTATATAAAATAAAATATTTTATAAAGTTATTTGTTTTATTAGATTTTAAATAATATATATATATATATATATATATATATATATATTTAGAATATATTATATTTTATTGCACAGTATCCTTTCCATTTTTCTATAAATAGGATGCTTAGTTAGAATTGAAATCACACTAGAAATTCAGAGAATTCTCTTCTATAATCTTGAGATTATTTCTTTAGAGTTTTAAGAAGCTTTGAGCGTAGTGCAAGTTTTCTTAAAGAATATCCTCGCCCTACCAGTCGGAATACTCTTCTTTTACGGTAAGAGATATTATTTGTTGTGCTCGTAAGGGGTATTATTTCTTTCGTATTCATGAAGAGAACTTATGTTATTCCATTCTTTATTATTCATTGGAATAACTCAGATACGCTGAGCTACCCTATACTTGGTGAAATTCTTCCGTTATTCCATTCTTTATTATTATGTTGGAATAACTGCTACATCTGCAATACCGCATACATAGTGAAATCATTCATTATTCCATTCTTTATTATTATGTTGGAATAACTCGCTCATGCTAAGTACCGCATACATGGTGAAATTCTTCGTTATTCCATTCTTTATTATTCGTTGGAACATCCTATCGGTCTAATTTACTTTGACTGGTTCCGTTATTTATTATTCTCATTGAATATCCATTCGTGCGTTACGCATGACCGGATTCCGTTATTTATTATTCGTTGGAATAACATGTCTATGCGCTTCTATCGCAAGCTGGTGATTTCTTTTGTTATTCCATTCTTTATTATACTCGGTTGGTTAAAGTTTGGCCTTTATACTCCATGAAATTAGTAGAATATCCTTGATATTTGCGCTTCATCCAAAGATCTTTCATGAAAATATTCTTCCGAGCATTCTTGAGTTTTACCCCACAAAGCAAGATCATGTTGACAATTTGGACGTTATTGGTTCTTGGATAAATTAATTCTTGAACTTGTTTTATTGAATTCTTATATCATTGTCATCATCCTCATGTTTATATTATGTTGAAAGTCATCTGTGGCCTGTAGTGCATAGATGGACTTGGTATGATTATGATCAGGGATTATTCGGTATAATCATGACCGTAATGTTACAAATGATACGGTAAACGTCCTCATTGGCCCGTAGTGCATTGATGGACAGTTGTTGGCATGATCATGACCATTGATGAATACACGAACATCCTTGGCCCGTAGTGCATGGATAATTTGTGATTGTGATACTAATGAATATCCTTGGCTATAGTGCAGGGATGATGTGAATTATTTATTAAGCTGAGTCTCAGCGATAAAAGTGATGAAAAACCTTTTTAAATCATAAAAGATAGTAGATTTTTTTCTCTACTTGACTCTTTTAATGGTTTGTTTGTTCCGCTGCAATTAAACTTGATGTTTGTTATATTTTATCAGTTTAACACTGTTGAAGGCTAACGATAATTTTTTCTGCATTATCTTAGTCATAATATTTTTTACTGGGCTAGTTGAGCTCACCCTTTTGCTTTCATTGTTCTCTTCAGGAAATAAGAACGTAGCAGGGACTAGTCGGGGAACGAAGTGACGGTCCAGATGATAGCATTATTAGTCCTCACTATTCTATGAAATAGTGTGATAATAATTGTAATGAGGACTTATTCGAAGAGTGGATATTGTTTAGAAGACAATATTTGTATTAAAACTCACAGCTCTTGTTGTATATTTAAAGATTGTATTTTATTCTGTACCATGTATTTGGCGACTCAGAATATGATGTATACCTATTTTGGGGGAGTCACAATAAATGTTATATTACTCATACAATAGTATGACATCAGACAAATTTCATGATTTAACCTACATATAACAAGAAGTTATAGAGGCTCAAAGTCACTGTCAGAGCTGTTCTTGAGTTTCTGGGTAACCCAGAACAATGGTCATGGTCGGTCAACGGTTTTGTAGCTTCTATATCTTTCAATCCGTGTAATAGATTTGTATTTTGTTTGTTGTAATATGTAGTCTATATGTCAAGGAACATATATGTTACACTGATTTGGACAAAGTATGATTCTAAGGTCTTGATCTATGTTGGTCAAAGTACAGCCAAATGCTGTTCTTCATATTCATCAATTTTCTGGGTAACCCAGAAAACTTAGTCATGCTCGGTTAACGACTTTTGACCATTAATTCTGGTAATCCTATGAACTTTTTAAGCAATTGAGTGTCATAGATATGTAGTATGTATGTCAAGGTATTAATTCATTACAAAAAGTCATTATAACATCAAACATAAAGCGATTAAAAGGTTGGTCAAAGTAACCGGTTCAACCTGTTCTTGAGTTTTCTGGGTAACCTAGAAAATAGAACTTCGTGATCGATCAACCACTTTTTGACCACCTGTATCTTGCAATATATGGTTCAAATGAAACTGTTTTCTTTTCCAGATTAAAGAATTCATGTCATACTACAAATAGCATACAATTAACATACCTAACTATTAA